>JAJOZX010001206.1:865000-927500 GCA_023014485.1 Bathynomus jamesi
AACCTCGCATCCCCTGACATTTTTTGTGGGGTTATATAAAAGACAGGATCTATTCTACCAAGCTTAAGACACTTGAAGACTTAAAGACCAAATCAACAACATCCCAGCTGAGCTATTTCCAAAAATTATGTTAAACATTTGTGTAAGGTTGAATATTATTAGAATAAAATAGCGATTACATTGAACATGTTGTTAATTAAAGTTATTAAAGTCGTATGTTTTACGTACCTATTGCGTTTGGCTTTGTGTCTAGTTCTAGAGGTGTACCGGAACCAGTTTTTGGCCGGAAACCGGAAGCCGGAATATCCGGCTGCCGGAATTTTTGTATTAGCTTACACAGAACGACGGAATCGCCTATTGCCAGAAATGGCTGATAAACTTCATTTTCCTCATGCTAACTTATTGACGTATAATTTCAACTAAAGAAGCACAGTTTTTTTCCTTGTAAACAGTAGTTGCTGTCTTTTGATTTTTCTTTCTGCTGTGTTTATAATTCAATATAAATCTAGTGTTTCCTTTATTGAGGAAAACATTAAGCAAGGAACTTTTTTTATATAATTTAGCTAATGTATATACAAAAATCACGAAAAATTGCAATTTCAAAATAAAAGCAGTTTTATAATTTTTGTTTTATTATCATAAAATAATATATAAAAAAACTACGTAGCAAGGAAAATTTTGAACATTTTATCATATATTCTTTGTTATTTGATACATGCAAATAGCCAAAGGAATGGCTAAGGACTTGCATAAATATATCAAATTCTGTTTATAAATAATTCTACATTTTTCTTACATTTTTTTATTTAATATCATTAAAACTGAATGATTCCAAATGGCCGGATTTCAGAGTTCCGGCCGGAACCGGAACTCACAATAAATGGTCAGAATTTCTCCAACAGGAAAGGGAACCGGAATTCTGGTACACCTCTATCTACTAGATTCCATTTTTTCATTTAGCTTAGAACATTTATTTAGAAATAGGAACATTTTTCGGGGGCACCTGGTATATAACAGTGTGTATATATACACGTAATATTTGACCGTACTTTGTTTGCCTAAAATCCAAACAAACTTTTGTTGAATTAAAGTTTTATGAGTGATTTTTGCTTTAATTTCCTGAAAGTTATAACTTTATTACAATTTTTCACCTAACTTTTTTAGCTCATAATTTAACTAATTATGCACACAACATATTTATAAAAGCAAATTTATAAGTTTTTATATACATTCATTGTATTTGAACCACTTTCTCGATACACACACTGTCTGTCAACTAATATAGGAATATTCTCATTACGTCATTCAGAGTTGTGGCTTTATTTGACAGATTTGGTATTTATGAAGTGAATTTTGCATAAATTGTTGTTGAATCCGAAGTCAAACTAATCAGACTCAGTAGCCTGATGGGAGACGAATGAAATAAGGAGAAATTGTTGAGTAAAACATACTCAGTGAGTCATTATATACATTTACATTTATCTGCTCGTGCAGAAGATGCATTTCTGATGCATCAGGTTTCTGCTGTAATATATATATATATATAGATATATATATATATATATATATATATATATATATACACACACACAGAGTAGTATCCCGATACAGGTATCGCGATACATTTTCTGCATCCGGGATAAAATCTGTCTTCGTCCCGGGATCCCGGGATTTCCCGGGATTTTTATTTTATATGTATTTAAATTTTTTTATACTTTTAAAAAGGAATTAATAAAAAATTATAAAGATTTCATCATTTATTTATTTAAACATATTCCATTAGGTAACTATGAGTGTGAAATAACTAGCTTAAAAGACAGTTGAGTGCAACAAAACAGCTATTTGTAAGAAAATCAACACTTGTAAAGAATAATATCCTTGTAAAGAATAAGCATGCTCGTAAAAACACAAAAACAACTAAACATATGAAAATGCAAAACATAGCGCATTTAAAAGAACTAATTTGACTTTAATACGAACGTAGAAAACATAGACAATTCACACTCTTATCACTCAGCCGAGTTCTAAGTTTAGTTATAAACAGTCCTGCAGCTGAAAAAGCTCATGATACAACATGTATGATCGTGTAAACAGGGTATTTATATTATATAGTATATATACTAATTATTATGTAAGTAATTAGCACCGGGATATCCCGGGATGAACCAAAAAATCCCGGGATATATCCCGCACATAAAATCAACCGGGATCCCGAGAAACAATCCCTAGTTTCAACCTCTTGTGAACCACTTTATACACTGTTGAACGCGGTATTTGCAGTTCTCGGTTTGCTCGGCGGATGGATTTTGTAGGACGCCGGATAAACACCTCCTGAATTCCTGCTATCTTATCTTCAGACACACTAGGCCTACCAGCTCCTTTCTGATGTAGCACATTGCCAGTTTCTTGAAATTGTTTCAGCCATCGCTTGAGTGATTGCTTTGTTGGTGGAGTTTTCTGATATTCCTCCCGAAAACGTCTCTGTACAGTAATTGGAGATTTGGTTTCCCACATCCACAGCACACACATTGCTTTCTCCTTCACTGTCGCCATTGTGCCCCTAGTGGATGTTCTGCGAAATAAAGAAAAAATTTCTTGAGTGTATTATAATTGCCGCAAACCGTTTTAAGATAGCTCCTATAATAACGAATTTATTAAGGCTTATAATGGGGTGAATAATTTATGGACACCCTGTATATCTGATATTTATTTTTACCTTGTTTTTGGGCAACCCATATATATATATATATATATATATATAGGTGGTCCACAGAAGGGGGGGGGTGAAATTTTTTCCCGAAATTTTTGTGTGCTCATAGCACAAACGTACCTACTAGATGAGAAACTGGTGCAGGTGAGTTTTTTTTTAAATTAATGAATATTTAGGGTATGCACACGGCTGCCATTTTTAATGCCTGTAATGCTCGGCTCTGACGTGGCCTATATAGCAGGCATAACTCGGAACGTAAAAAAATTGCGCAATTCGCTGTTTCTAATTCCAAATTACGTTCCTAATTAACTAATTAATTAAGTTTACAGTTGGCAACTCTTATTTTTTAACATACTACGATTTGGCATCGTATTTCAAATACTAACGGTTTTCCTCAGTTACTCTCGCGGCAAGAATCGGATAGGGTGTATTAAGTATTCACGCATCACTGGGAATCATTTATTTTAGCTTGCTTTTTAATGACTCAGGTGAATATTTAATTAATTAATATTTAATTAATTAATAATTAATTAATATTTATTTAATTAATAATTAATTAATAATTAATTAATATTAATATTTAATTAAGGTGAATATATATTCTATAGCGTTATAAATTGCTATGACGCTTAAAGTTGCTATATTACTATTCCGTTATTATTTTTGGTTTATGTTGAATAATAATTTTTTTCTGGAAAGAGATGTACATTAGTGCAAGTTTAGTCCTAAAGAGTAACATTAAAACTGTGTATGCTTAAACTTGTTATATTTTCTATTGCGTTATAAATTGCTATGACGCTTAAAGTTGCTATATTACTGTTGCGTTATTGTTTTTGGTTTATGTTGAATAATAATTTTTGCTGAAAATTCATGTACATTAGTGCATGTTTAATGTTAAAGTGTGATTTTAAAAGTCTACATGTTTGAAGTTGCTGTATTTCTACATTATTTTCATAATAATAAAAAAATGTCAATTTTTGGTTTCTCTTTCTGGGTTGTGATGATGGCAACTGCATTGCGTAAGAAAACAACTCTCTACTTGGTTGGCGGCACCATCGAAGCGACGCCTAAGTAGGGATGTGCCGGATAGTGATTTTGCCGGATAACCGGATATCGGATATTTCCGGCAAATCGTGATCACCGGATACCCTGTAACCGACCGGATATCCTATCGGATATCCGGTATTGCAAATAATACGTGATGCATATGTTAAAAGCTCACTCGTTTACCTAGTACCTAGTCTTAGGGAACCTTACTATTGTTTCTTACTCCAGGCTGTACATTACTAGTTTTCTTGTTCATTTCAGAAAAATTGTGAAAATATAGACTTTCTAGTCGTTAATATTAGAAATAAAAGTGAATTATGTCTTCTAAATCAAATCAATTATTTGGAAGTATTTTAAAGTCTGTGGTGTGGAAAATGAACATAAAGCGGAGTGCAAATTATGTGATGTTACAAACAATGGGAGGTACATCGTGCGTGGTAAAACACCTCGGTCATATTCAACAAAACCATTGTGGAATCACATTCAAAGTAAACATCCTAGCATTAAGTTCAAAGCACTGCATGAAGAGAAGACCGAGTCTGTAGCCACTAACGATTCAGCATATTCGACATATTACATGTTAGAACGTCTGCATGAACAAAGGCAGGTAGTGACAGCATATGCTGCAGAACAAGACATTCCAACACTCACCGCTTATAACTAGGGTTTGGTGGAAAATATTATTCGAGTGCTACAACCATTTGAAGAATTGACCAAACAAGCAAGTAAAGACAGCGAACTGATCAGTTTTGTAATTCCAGCAGTAACTACACTACATTCTTATCTTTCAAAAAGACAAAAAGATTGTGGGATCCAAACTGTCAAGCAAAACTTGAAAGCGCTGGAAGACCGTTTCATGAAACCGACATGCAGTAAATCTGTAAACCTGGAGCAAAACTGCTTTACGGTGGCTACCCTTTTAGATCACCGCTACAAGTCGCACTTTCTGAAAGATGCCAATGGGGTGAAACAGCAGCTTGTGGCAGAATTAGTTGAGCACGAAAAACTGCAGAAGAAACATTCTACTAGCCGGGCTGAAGCAGAAGTCGAGGAAGCAGAAGTAGCAGAGGTCGGTTTACCAATGAACTTGGCTGAAGAAACTCATGAGGACATGAGGACATATGGGCTTGCTTCGACCAACTTGTGAAAAAAACTTCAGTGGATCAAGAAGACAGCAGCAGTGCAGACGAATCATGCCAGCTACCCGATGTTTCTCAAACTTCAGACTCATCCAATGCAAAGTCACGCCAAAGTGTCCTCTGCTTCATAGGCATTCAAAGGCTAAAAAACTCTGCCTCTTCTACACTTCAGAAATAGATAAGTATCTGTCGCTACCAAACATACACAGGACTGACAACCCAATGAAATGGTGGTGCAACAATGTCAATCAATTTGAAACATTGAAACCAATGGTCCTTAAATATTTAAGTGCACCACCAAGTTCAGTTGCCTCTGAACGGTTATTCAGTGCAGCGGGTCAGGTATATGCAGACAACCGAAGCAAATTATTGCCAGCTAATGCTGAAGAACTGATCTTCTTGATGAAAAATATGAAATATAGTGAATCGTAAATATGTACATTAAGTCTATTTTCATTTATTTTTCAACACATATGCCATACTATTGATTGCTTGTCTTCATTTTTTCTATAATGTGTGATATCATGATATGTCAATGTTACAGATGTATTTAAATTTTTGATCTGTTTAGCTCAATTAGATCAATTTAATTCTCAGTTTCTGTTTATTATTATTGTGTTAGGGTGGTTGTCATAACCACTTCTTTGGATCGCTTGATTATTAAACTTATTTCTTCTCTCTTTGGGTCGCCATTGTTGCAGATAAGAGGTTAAAACTAACTAATATAGCTAATAATAAATAATAATACTAATAATAATGCTATTACTTTGTAGGTACCTATAAAAATGTTTATTAAGGATTCATCATCTAAGATATTTAATTAAAATTAAAAGTGCAGGATATCCGGAAAAAACCGGATCATAACCGGATATCCGGCACATGGAAGGATGATCCGCAGTTCTTCCAGGCCAAGGAAGTCCTCCAAGATATGCTGGTAGTGAATGATGGGGCTGAAAGAGGGGGTGAAGCTAATTCAGGATTATAACTCTTCCATTACAAAGAACGAAGAACAGAAACAGTATCTGCTGTAGGTGGTCGCTACACATTGACGCCGGTTTCCTAGTGCAAGCAAGGCTAACTTGTAACCGTGAGGACGGGAGAGTTGTTTTCCTGTTTCAATCAATATTGTTTGTGCTCGGTTTGCCTCTAATAAATAACTTAATCACTTAAATAATAATTTTCCTATAGATATGTAATACTTAAGTATCATTTTCCTAATACAAGAGGTATTCTATAGGGAAGGAGATCAAACAAATGTGAGCTTTTCTTAGTCAGCTTCTGCATACCATAAACAAATCATAATGACCTAAAACTTGTTATGCTGTGTTTTCTTGGAGAAAGGAACCAAATAAACACCTACCTACCTAATTGACCTATTCGAAGACGTGTAAGGTTTCAAAAAATATTTTTTTGCCAACTGTGTGTAGGTTCACCGTTTCGTCTTAATATATTAATTGATACCACACAAAATAAAATTCGAATAAATACAGTTAACTCATAAACAAATTTTGTTTTGTTCAAATATTTGTATTACGAAATAGATCCAGAAAATATTAAAGAATTTTATTTAAATTTTATTTATCTAATCTTAGGGGAACCTTATATATTTCAATCCATTCGTGTAGTAACGTGGTAACAATCATCATGAACAGCAAATATTATCATTATTATCATAGCTAATTATATACATTTATATATATATGTATGTGTGTGTGTCTATATAGGTACGGTGTACATAAAGTCAGGATCTATTTTTGTGAAGCACTTGGAAATTATATGGAATTCAATCATAAAATGATAAAGTGGTAACATTTATTAAATAATTAAGAGTAGGATTCGACGTGACGCCCATCAGTATCCCTGCACAGCTCAAATCGTTCCGCAGCATTTCTAAACACATTCTGGAGCATTTGCGGGGTTATGTTATCTGCAGCAGTTCGTATACGTGTACGTAAGTTTTCAAGACTCGTAATCTTCGTCTGATAGACGTGCGATTTGATAAAGCCCCATGCAAAGAAATCTAAAGGGGTTAAATCTGGTGATCTCGCTGGCCAAGGTCTGTTGCTTCCGCGTCCGATCCAGCGATTTGGAAAACGTCCATTTAGATAATCCTGAACAATTTTGGCATAGTGACAAGGGGCACCATCATGTTGATAGACGAAGGTACTAACAATCCTATCCCCGTCGTCTATCAACATGATGGTGCTCCTTGTCACTATGCCAAAATTGTTCAGGATTATCTAAATGAACGTTTTCCAAATCGCTGGATCGGACGCGGAAGCAACCAAAGACCTTGGCCAGCGAGATCACCAGATTTAACCCCTTTAGATTTCTTTGCATGGGGCTTTATCAAATCGCACGTCTATCAGACGAAGATTACGAGTCTTGAAAACTTACGTACACGTATACGAACTGCTGCAGATAACATAACCCCGCAAATGCTCCAGAATGTGTTTAGAAATGCTGCGGAACGATTTGAGCTGTGCAGGGATACTGATGGGCGTCACGTCGAATCCTACTCTTAATTATTTAATAAATGTTACCACTTTATCATTTTATGATTGAATTCCATATAATTTCCAAGTGCTTCACAAAAATAGATCCTGACTTTATGTACACCCGGTATATGATACACACAGACCATGGAACAAGGAACACTTCATGGAAAATTAAATCCATTATAGTCCGAATAAGTAATGGTAAATGACAAACACTACAGTTTTTTCTTTTTCATGGTATATATATATATAATTTTATATATATATCAGACATTTTAAAAAAGGCCATGGTGGTGATAACGCGCATACTTGTAATTCATATCTCATAGATAGAAATCCCTCTACGTCTTCCTTCCCTGTCATAATGCTGAGTCAAACAAATTGGCGCTCTAAGCTCTACATCTGTATTTATTCTATTTTTTTTGGCGTGGTATCAATTAATATATTAAAACGAAACGGTGAACTTACACACAGTTAGCAAAAAATTATTTTTTGAAACCTTAATGTCTTTGAATAGGTCAGTTAGGTAGGTTGTGTATTATGGAATTTTATTTTAAAGTTTTTCCTATTTAAGTCGAAATAATCTCTAATATTCAGAGTACAAGGCTCGTTTGTCAAGATCATGTTGCCATAAGGCCACGGTCAGCGTTAAAGAAATCTTTGCTATTTATCAGACACTACAGTTCTTCTTGTATAAATGATATATACGATGTTTCTATTTACTACTGTGTATATGATATATATATATATATATATATATATATATATATATATATATATATATATATATAATATATATATATATATATATATAGTAGTAAATGGAAACATCGTATATATCATTTATACAAGAAGAACTGTAGTGTCTGATAAATAGCAAAGATTTCTTTAACGCTGACCGTGGCCTTATGGCAACATGATCTTCACAAACGAGCCTTGCACTCTGAATATTAGAGATTATTTCGGCTTAAATAGGAAAAACTTTAAAATAAAATTCCATAATACACAACCTACCTAACTGACCTATTCAAAGACATGTAAGGTTTCAAAAAATAATTTTTTACTAACTGTGTGTAGGTTCACCGTTTCGTGTATATATATATATATATATATATATATATATATGTAGAAGTTAGACAAAGAAATCCTTTCCCCGCCGTTCTCAATCAGTCATGGAATCAAAACAAAGGCTGTACACGTGGGCATGAAACAGGCCGACACAGGAAACACAGATTTTGTGGTATTTCCCAAAATTCCCACCAGGACATCACCAGGGCCTATAAAATGCAGGTTCTTTCTCAAATCACTCTCACTTGCCATTTTCTCGCTCTGGTCGCCACCTCTCACTCTCAGCACCTTCGTCAGTAGCACCACTCGCCACGCCACCCGCTCTCTGGCCTTCGCCGGAGAGCGGCCCGCTGTTCATTCAAGGCTCCAGTCGAGCATACACGAAGTCTATCATCAAGTAAGGTCCTCTACAATTTCATCCTGCAAGAAGCAACATCACTGCTGCAGGAGTTTCTGTTGGCCCTTCTCAACAAGTCTCTACCGACCCTCAACACTCATCCTCTCGCCGGTAAGGCCAGTCCGCCTGCAGAAGCAATCACCAGAGGCCCAGGTCCGTAACCTTCTAGTTGGCTAAGCCACAAGCCTACGTTTGCCTTCGTGTTAAGCAATTCCGCGTAGCCTACCCAGTGTAACCGCAGCCTCGCGAATAGGCTAACCCAAAAGTGTACGCAAGTAACCGGCAAACTAACTCTCCATTACGACTGCGGTAGGCCTGTACAATTATTTTACGTATTCAATTATCTTACTGTATTGTATCCGCTTGATTATTTGCTCATTTATGCATTTCATTCTTGACGGCCTAATCCATTTACTGTACCAACCGTACATGCATTATTTCACTTATCATAGGCTTCATTATTTATTCTGTGTTCCCTTTTGCATATCTCATTAGCTATCTAAATTAGTGTATTACTTAACAATTAGTCTGTATAACCATTCCTTATTGCTAATACTCAGTCATCTTTAACATAATATAAATGTCGTTATATAATTGTTAATCATTATAAATACCTTCATTGAACTGTTAATCGCTGTGAACAAATAATTGATTTACTTTCCTAATTAAACACAAAACAACAAGGTAAGTTCTCTCTCGTATTTAAATATTGTTATTTGGGCGGTAGGCCCAAATTGGTGACCCTAATTTCATATATATTATTCAGTAATTATAGTAAGCCTACTTTCTTAGCCACATCAAATCGTGATCCGTAGGACACTATAAATTGGTGACTCCAGCCTTATCATTAACAATCAATCATTATCAATCAATTAACCATTATCATTATTATAGTGCCAACTTTACGCTACAAACCGGTAACATCAAATTGGTTAACCTTAGGCTACTATATATATATATATATATATATATATATATATATAATGCAAATCCACAAGGAAAAGGAAAAATTATTCCAAGGTTTTTCGTGTATTCAGAAGTACACCTCGTCCGGTGTTCCCTGACGAGATTTACTTCTGAATACACGAAAGACCTTGGAATAATTTTTCTTTTTCCTTGTGGGTTTGCATCATTCATTCATTTCACGTGTTTACTTGTGAAACTCATCCCATATATATATATATATATATATAGAATATATATTATATATATATATATACAGGGTGGTGTATCGGGGCCAAAAAGTAAAGCGATACGATACTCGATACATTAGCAAAAATGTATTTCGTTACGATACTACAGTAGATATATGAATAATATATGTATCGCGATACGATACGATATGATATATAGATATATATATATATATAATATACACGGGGTGCCGCAAAAATAACGGCCTTTTTAGTTTATTCTCTTTTATTGAAGGAAATAAATCAATTACACATTTTAAGAGAAATAATAAGGTTTTTAAGAAAAATACAGCATTTTAAGAAAAAATAATAAGTACTTTCAGTAAAAACTAAAAAATAACTGGAATTTAATTAATTTTGTGGTTTGGCTCAATACACCTTAAAAAATGTACTCTACATACATAGTATTTACTAACCTAATGATCATGTTCAAAATGCTCCCTTGGTGTTCAATACAACACTGAACCCTACCAGCAACACTTCTACAAACTTTTGACACATTTCTACGTTAATTGTAGTAAATTTTTTCACGAATTGTTGTCTTAATTCAGGAAGTGTTTTCGGTTTGACCTTGTAAACAAGATCTTTCAGTACACCGACAAGAAAAAGTCAGGTGGTGTTAGGTCTGGCGATCGTGCTGGCCACTCAACTGCTCCACGTCGTCCTATCCACCTCCCTTCGAAATTTAAATTTAACCATTCCCTAACGAGTAACCCATAGTGGGGTGGCGCACCATCCTGTTTGAAAGTAAATTCCATTCTGATTTCTAACTCTCGGCCAGAATTCAGTTTGCAGCATTTGTAAATAATTATCTTGATTAACAGTACTATAAAGAATATCGGGCCTATTATTCCCATGGAAGAGATGGCTGCCAAACTGTCACTCCTGGTAGGTTAACGTCTTTTTCCAAGATAACATGGGGTTAACATCGCTCCAGTACACACAATTATGGCGATTGATATGCCCGTTCAATTTGATGTTGCCTCATCTGACCACCATATCTTATCAAGAAAGGTCTCATCTTCATTGACTTTATTCAGGAAATTTTCGCAAAACTCTAATCGTCTATCTGCATCTCCATCATGCAAGCTCTGTAACACGCGAGGGATGTAAGGCTTCATCTTGTTCTTCTTTAAGAGTCTACAGACACTTCTGTCACTGATACCCAACTCTGTAGAAAGACGTCTACTGGATTTTTGAGGAGTGTGCAACAATGATTCTCTAATTCATCGGACTTTTCTAAGGTTGTTGCTGAAACTAGCCTCCCTGATCTTGTGGCATCACTTACGCTTCCGGTTCTTTCAAATTTCCTAATTAGACTTGTGATATTGCGGCTCTGCACTTGTCGAATGTTAAATTCTTCTGATAACAAACGAGCGGCTTTAGCTCCATTGTTATTGTTTTGGTAATAATGTTTAACTGCTTTCACTCTTTGTTCTCTCGTCAATCGCAAGGCCATATTTATTCAGAATTTCTGTAAAATAAAAGAAACAAAATGATACAATATAAAACTAAAAAATTATACTGTATAAAACTATAAAGATACAATTATTAAAAGGGCGTTACTTTTGCCGCACCCGGTATATATATATATATATCATCTATGACATTATCAAACAACTGAATTACTTTCTATTTTTATTGAATTTTACAAACAGTGACTTCTCAAGCAATTCATCAGACATTTTGTTTCTCTTTGAAGGAAAGAGATTTCCAGCTATGCTAAAAAGTCTCTCAACCGGAGCGCTTGATGGCAGTGTAGTGTTGTATTTTATTAACAGTTCTTTTATCAATGGATATATGTGTAATTGTTGAATGTCTGATGAATAATTCGCTAAATAATTAGAAGATGGAGAGGGGAGGGGAAAGATCACTGACTGAGTCTATGATAAAGTATCGCGTTACTGACACTTATTTGCATCATATCTTTCAATACGATACAAACAACAAAAAATGTATTGCGATATGATACAAGATACAGAAAATGTATCGCGCAGAAACCTGATGCATCAGAAATGCATCTTCTGCACGAGCGCTTCCAGAAAGATGAAACTAACGGGGACAGCGAAACCGGACACGGCGGAACGCTGCGTAAAAAGAGCCATGAAATTTCTTTCTTACTCAACATCTCGTCAGGGAATGTTTGTTTGTTTGTTTTTGTTTGTTTTTGTTTGTTTTTTGTGTTTGTGTTTGTGTTTGTTTTAAACCTATAAATATCTTTCATGAAAGACTATGAAGTTCTAAAGGAAGGCGAGGAACGCGAGGAGGAAATTCTCAAATTGATCCAATTTCCTCGGCCCAAATGCCATCATACTACTCATCTATCTAGAGAGATTAATAAGGGAAACTTTCGTTACTGGAGAAGTCATGCTGGCGTTCCAATAGTGCTTCCATGTAGTGTTGCTAAACTCAAGATTTGGATCGCTGTTGTGTGGTATGGTATAGTGTTCCTACTTCTTCGAGAATGAAACTGGAAAAGCAGTAACGGTAACGGAAAATTCACATCGTCAGATGCTACAAGATTTCTTCTTACCACAACTAATTAGTTTGTCCTGTAAAAGAAATAACTGCATTATCTCAGATTCACAATGGTTTCAGCAGGATGGAGCACCTTGTGAAACTCGCAACTTTTTGAGGAAGCATTTTACCGGGCGACCAATCTCTTTTCATGAGACAGTGGAATGGCCCACATATTCACCTAACCTCGCATCCCCTGACATTTTTTGTGGGGTTATATAAAAGACAGGATCTATTCTACCAAGCTTAAGACACTTGAAGACTTAAAGACCAAATCAACAACATCCCAGCTGAGCTATTTCCAAAAATTATGTTAAACATTTGTGTAAGGTTGAATATTATTAGAATAAAATAGCGATTACATTGAACATGTTGTTTAATTAAAGTTATTAAAATCGTATGTTTTACGTACCTATTGCGTTTGGCTTTGTGTCTAGATTCTAGAGGTGTACCGGAACCAGTTTTGGCCGGAAACCGGAAGCCGGAATATCCTGCTGCCGGAATCTTTTGTATTAGCTTACACAGAACGACGGAATCGCCTATTGCCAGAAATGGCTGATAAACTTCATTTTCCTCATGCTAACTTATTGACGTATAATTTCAACTAAAGAAGCACAGTTTTTTTCCTGTAAACAGTAGTTGCTGTCTTTTTGATTTTTCTCTGCTGTGTTTATAATTCAATATAAATCTAGTGTTTCCTTTATTGAGGAAACATTAAGCAGGAACTTTTTTTATATAACTTAGCTAATGTATATACAAAAATCACGAAAAATTGCAATTTCAAAATAAAAGCAGTTTTATAATTTTGGTTTTATTATCATAAAATAATATATAAAAAAACTACGTAGCAAGGAAAATTTTTTACATTTTATCATATTTTCATTTGTTATTTGATACATGCAAATAGCCAAAGGAATGGCTAAGGACTTTGCATAAATATATCAAATTCTGTTTATAAATAATTCTACATTTTCCTTATGTTTTTTTATTTAATATCATTAAAAACTGAATGATTCCAAATTGGCCGGATTTCAGAGTTCCGGCCGAACCGGAACTCACAATAAATGGTCAGAATTTCTCCAACAGGAAAGGAAACGGAATTCTGGTACACCTCTATCTACTAGATTCCATTTTTTCATTTAGCTTAGAACATTTATTTAGAAATAGGAACATTTTTCGGGGGCACCTGGTATTATACAGTGTGTATATATACACGTAATATTGACCGTACTTTGTTTGCCTAAAAATCCAAACAAACTTTTTGTTGAATTAAAGTTTTATGAGTGATTTTTGCTTTAATTTCCTGAAAGTTTATAACTTATTACAATTTTTCAACTAACTTTTTTAGCTCATAATTTAACTAATGATGCACACAATATATTTATAAAAGCAAATTTATAAGTTTTTATACACATTCATTGTATTCGAACCACTTTCTCGATACATACAGTGTCTGTCAACTAATATAGAGAATATTCTCATTACGTCATTCAGAGTTGTGGCTTTATTTGACAGATTTGGTATTTATGAAGTGAATTTTGCATAAATTGTTGTTGAATCCGAAGTCAAACTAATCAGACTCAGTAGCCTGATGGGAGACGAATGAAATAAGGAGAAATTGTTGAGTAAAACATACTCAGTGAGTCATTATATACATTTATCATCATCTTGAATAAATGTAAAAATAACCTTTATGACCCTAACACGGAAAACTGACTGTAAATACAGTTTTTTAAAGCTACGAATATTTTTGAAATGTAAATATTATTGTTCCGAGTGAACTATGTTGTATCGTAACACTGAGTTTACATTTATCTGTTCTATTAATCAAGATGAAATATGTTAATAGCACTTACAAATGATATTAGTTGAAATTTACCAATCTTGTTAATGGACATTATTTAATTAAATTAATTTCAACTACATTTACAGTAGCTCAAAATGAGAACGGTAAAAACTTGCGATTATAATTCACACTCACTTGATTAGCCAGCATAAACAGTTAATTTGGCTCCGAAATCAATTAAAAATCTACTCATCGTTTTAGTAAAAGTAAGAATTAGTAAAAATAAGTTTTTATCCAGCCTTATATAAAATGGAAGTACCTGACCCTTTCGTCGAATTTTCGTCCATTTGAATAGTAAGAATGAACACAGTTAAACAGTACGCAGAGTTAATTTTACCAGAAAGATGAATAAGTTATTTACACCACGTAATAGTAATGTACTATGTTTATTTTTACTAATTAGGCCAAGCTACACGAGCGACTTTGTGGCTGCGTCAGAGTTGCAAGATGTCGCAGCGACACAATCGCAGTGGCTGTTGCAAGCTACATGGGCTGCGACAAGTATCGCGATTTCTTACTTTTTAGTGCCACGTAGCAGTGATGCTGTGATAAAATCGCTCGTGTAACCTACCGCACTTGGAACAATACAACGCACCTGGATGCAACAGAGAATAATTGTCGCAGCGACTGTCTGCCATGTAGCTTGCCCCACAGGAAATAACAGTACCTATTCTTTGCGATTTGTCGTTACAACTCGTCGTCGTAGCGACAAAGTCGCTCGTCGTGTGGTCTTGGCCTTAAGTTTATTATGACTAATCAGATTGGAAAAATTTACATAAGAGTTGGTAATTTTAGTTTTACGAACAATTACTTAAGTTATGGTAAACAATTGTTATTTGTTACTAAAAGGACGACCAAGGACGAGTAAAGTTTTAACCCATCTCACTGGGTAAATTAACTAACTCTTTGGTAAAATTTATTAATCTTAAGCCAAGGTTACACGAGCGACTTGTCGCTACGACGAAGTTGTAACGACAAATCGCAAAGATAGATACTGTTGTTTCCTAGAGGCCAAGCTACACGGGAGACAGTCGCTGCGATAATTATTTCCATTGCATCCGGCTGCGTTGTAAGTACTTAGTCACGCTCATGACACAGCGTCTTGTGATGATACGTATGTGTATGAAGTTTCATCAATTTAAGATGAGTGATTCAAAAGTTATGGCGCGGACACGAAAATTTGACGAGCGGACGGACAAGTATGGCCCCTATAAATTTATTTGGATGGACAATAATAGGAATAATAATAATAATTATAATAATAATAACAATAATAATACAGCTTTTTTTAAGCCTGATATAATGTTCTACACAACGGGCTTATCATGGTGAAATGAACTAAGCTTCAACCATGCATGACTCACTGTCGAAAACTAGATTAATGCGCGATATTATTTTATGCAAAATCAGATTAACATGGTAGACGAGCATCCAACCATAGGCTCCCATCGATTTGTCAGGCTCTTTCCAGGAATGCATTTTTATGCACGGTATAGTGTTTGTTACGTAATGTGTAAGTCAAATGTTACGTAATGTGTAAGTCAAATGTTACGTAATGTGTAATATCAAATGATATTAATACCGGAAGTTGGAACAAAGAAAGTGCCGAGTAAGGTCTCCATTTGACATTTTGTGAAAAACTTCCAGAGAAGAGACAATGACCAGTCAATTTCGACATGGACGTGACTTTCATGTTATTCCGATTTTGTATGAAACTCAAAATAATATTGCATTCATATTATTCTGAAGTTTTGACAGATGGAGTTCAACTCATGGAAATTTCCACCGTGATTAAGTTCACTGTGTAGAATATTACATGTTTAATGGGTTACATTGAAAATAAACCACTGTAATACTATTACTACCACTACTACTACTACTACTACTACTACTACTACTACTACTAATAATAATAATAATAATAATACAAAGGAATACAAAGGACACCAAACAGCAACAGAAAATTTAAAGGAGGACGTATATTATTGTTATTACATGAGACATCATTAATTGGAAAAGATCATTTGTATACGTAGAAGAAAATAATTGTAGCTTAATGAAAAAATCAGAGAAATTATGAAAATAAAAAAAAAGAGTTTAATAAAAATGCTGATGAATTATGGGAAGCTGAGTTCGGATATGATTTTGTGGAAACTATATTTTAAATGGAGCTATTGAAGAATAGGGCCCCCAGCCTTCTTTAGTTAGCTTTATAAGGCTAATTAACGAAAATATCATGACTTAACCTAACCAATCGTCAAGGGTGTACAGTTAACCTAACGATTGGTTAGGTTAGGTCGTGATATTTTCGTTAGTTAGCCTTATAAGCCTAACTAAAGAAGGCTGGGGTCCCTATTCTTCAATAGCTCTTTTTAAATTATTAATTAATATGCAACAAACAATGGACAAACAAGCTATGGATTGTGAATGATCCGCGACAAAGATGTTTTGTTTGTTTTTGTAAAAGACACGAAAGTTTTAAAGGGAAAGAAAAGAAGTTGAGAGGAAGGAAAGAAATTTAAAGATAAAGGGAACATTTTCAAACAAAGAGGAGGGAATCCGAATGAAAATTCTACACTTCTTTTATGCGCTAACAAATGCTTCTAATTCGGGGTTTAAGGCAAGATAAGCGTCTAAGAGTCTCTTTTTAAATGACTCGACGGAATTAGTAAGTTGAACTACGCTGGTTGGCAATCCATTCCACAGATAATAATAATAATAATAATAATACAGTTTATTATATAGGATTACCTGACATGCAGGAAGTGGAGGATTCTACAGTAAATTAGGGTTTGCGGAAGTCGAGAAGTTATTTTTGAGAGAAGTGAACTCATCTTTGAAAAGGCATTTCCGCTAATGAAAATTCTTTGTCGAAGTAAAAACAAAATTATCGTAAGGAAATTTCCGATATTCGATTTGTTAACTAAAATCGCTTGAATATTTTTAGTGTGAAACGGGAAAAGAATGCAATAAAGTTGTTTTTTGTGGGGGAGGGGAAACGGGGGGGGGGGGGGAGTGGGGTGTAGTGCTGGGGGAAAACAATGTTGGTATTTAATTAACCGTTTTCTTTCATTGAAGCTCACTCTTGACGAGTGTATTATTATTATTATTATTATTATTATTATTATTATTATTATTATTAAAAAATAAGTTAATACGTAAATGAAATTAATACGATTGTATAAATTCTTTATAATTGATAAAATTCGATTTTTATTCCAAATTTTCTTTAGAAAGTAATAACTAAATCCCGTAATAATTTTGAGTATATTCGTGTATGTATGTATACGCCTTCTTATAAATTCTTTACACACGCAACATACACCCAATTTAACCGAGTTCAGTCTCTTGCTCATAGTTATTATATATATATAGTTAATCGAATTAGAATTTTTCTCAACAATATATTGAAGCATGATAATAAAAACCCATTCTAATAGACAGAGTTTATTTCCACAACAGTTTCGATGCCCACTGGCATCCTCTTCGGGTGGATACAGAAAAAGTTTTTCTGTATCCACCCGAAGAGGATGCCAGTGGGCATCGAAACTGTTGTGGAAATAAACTCTGTCTATTAGAGTGGGTTTTTATTATCATATTGTGACTTTCACGTAGAAAAGAGTGAAGTATTTTTGCATTTAATATATTGAAGATTTTACAGTTAAAATGAAATAAATTGTATATAACTTATAATTTACATATGTATATATATATATTTTTTTAATTACATTTATGGTTATATTTCAGTTGATGATAATGCGTTTCACACTGTAGTTTCACACTATATGATTTCGTCGTAAAATTTCGTACGTGAAAACAGCTGTCTTTAAAAGTAGGGCAAACACAATGGTTAAAAATAGAACGCTCATAACACAGCATTTCAATTTCATTTCTACGATTCAAAATCTATTTCAGTGACAATCGTTTGCTCTAGGATAATTTTTTATTTCTCTCTCTCTCTCTCTCTCTCTCTCTCTCTCTCTCTCTCTCATCCGAGATAAGCTGGTTAAGATTATTTCTTTTAATGTATAGGTGAAACACATGATAAGCTACAACAGCAAACGCGACAACATGAGGAAGAAGTCGACTAGTGTTGCGGGAGCATCTCGAAAAGTTAATCCTATGTTAACCAAATCTTTGTCTGTGGCATCGGCGAAGGCGTGTGGACAAGACATTGCATCTACGGTAGTAGGTGCAGAAGGGATTGGAATTTCCGATCCGGAGGTAATTATGATAATCGCTGATTAATTACTCCATTTATATAATTACCAGTAAGTTATACGTATTAAGATTTAAAGAAATGTTTGCAGTGTATTTGCTAGTCTTAGTTTGAAAGGAAGACTGTAATCGAAGTTAAAAAATTATGTTAAATAAACTCACCAATTTTATATCGATTGATCAAAGGGTTTGGCTGACGATTGGCTCCAGTTTATTTCATTTGGTCATTATACCAATTATAGATACAGATACAGTGTAATGACTTTTTTTTCTTTTCGCCGATATGGTGAAAGCTGTTTTTCAATGTTTTAATGAATTTTTTCCAATGATTTTCGCTTTCATTCATCAAGAAAGAGAAATTTTATTTTGAATGCAATTTCTTCTCTGATGACATATAATGGAAACTTTCTCAGTGACTGTTTTCGTAGACATAATGACGGCTGTGGTTCTTCTTCTCAATGACATAATAAAATATTTTCCCCTCACTGACATAATGACCTAATGAAAGCTCCCTTTCTCGAGCAGTGACTAAATGACAGACCTCTCTCTCAAGCGCGTGAGGCAGTTTTCTTTCTCATTTACGTACTACAACGACTATTTTTAGTGATTGATGGAAATTTTTGTTTCATTGAAATAATAACAAATTTCTTCATGAATTTTTTCATCGAACCCGAAATTGCGCCACTCGAGCCTCTGTGTAACAGCAAAATTAAATAAAGCAGAATCAATTTTACTTTACAGCTATGACAGGTTACGAGAACTGTACATCAGTTTGCCATCCATGATGTAATCATTAGCAAGTTGTTTTCTTTAACCCTTTTGCGACCGCAGGAACTACAGTCCGACCAGAAATAATAATATAAGTTATACTACAATGTAATGTTTGAAGGTATCCTGTATTTGTGGGAAAAGGAACCCTCAAAATATGTGTCATTTAAGTGCAATAGTTATTAAAATATATAGTCCTGAATAACAATACATTCTATATATTTTTAAGTTTAAAGAAACATATACAGGACGTGAAAAGGCTAATGTTCTTTAAGTAATATTTAGTGTTTGACAAACTGCTTCATTAATATTTAACGACGAATGAGCTGCTTCATTAATCGTAAATCATCTACGCTCATTAGTTTCTAAGGTATCATCCCACTGAATGTCATTCCCGTTTCATTCCGCGTCCAAGAGTGACATCCGCAAAGGAGACTCTGAAGGAGGTAGTTCTTATTTCATAATATTATTTTCATCTACGACCTTCCCACTTTGGTGCAGAATGCATCACGTTAAATTTAGTTAGGTTTTTTTTCATTCAGGAAGGAGGGGCCAAGGGCGAATGCCCGCAAAAGACCCCCCCCCCCCATATAGAAGGAGAAGAGAGCCAAAATCAAGGTCCAGGGTTTTCGAGATAACGGGACACTCTGCGTTTGAAAGATTGGAGGTCATAAACAGGAGGAAAGATGGATTGAAGAAGATTGTTCCAGAGTTCATCGGATGAGTATATGAAAGAAATACCGATTAACCCTTACGTTAGAGAGTTGGACACAAAAGGAATGAGAATGTGTCAAAAGTCTGGTGCTACAGGCTCTCCTTAAAGGAGAAGGCATGCAGTTAGAGAGTTCAGAAGAGCAGTGTCCGTTATAATAGCGATAATAAAGGGAGAGTGAGGCAACATTGCGGCGAAGAGAGAGAGATTGATTGAAGACAGCCAGTAAGAGGCATTAGAAGAAAATAAAAACCTCTGCTTCCACCCAGTCAAGTAGAGGTGTCTGGGTTGATCCACCCAACACATGAGAACCGTACTCCATATAGGTGCGGACAAGACCCATGCGCAGAGACAGCAAGTGAGCGGGAGTGAAGAAACTGCGGAGGCGGTACAGCACACCTAACCTCTTTGAAGCTATTTTGGAAAGAGAGTATATGTTAGCTTTCCAGGAAAGATCTCGAGAAAAGGAAACGCAAAGGACATTAAGAGAAGAGGAAAGATCGAGTTGTGTGTTGTTGAAGGTAAGGGGATAGTCGTGTGGAAGATTGTGACGAGTAGACAGATGGAGGAACTGAGGTTTTGAGGCACTGAAAGCCACAATGTTTTCTTTGCCCCAATCAGAGATGGCAGAAAGATCAGAGGTCAGGTGCACCATAGCCCTCCTACGCGAATCGTGGAGTGACTGTTGAAAGGGACGCTTTGTGAAGCGGGTGGAGAAGTGAAGAGTAAAATCATCGCCATAGGAGTGGATAGGCCAGAACAAGTTAGGGAATATTAGCCATTCTCTTTTATCGTCTTTACCGCAAATGGGAATGGGAATGACATTGTTTCTCAAATCAAGAAACTCTTTTCTCAGATGTAGATTTCTCACTTTGTTTATTCACCCTTGCGGAATGGGAATGGGAATGGGAATAACACTGAGTGGGAAGTATTCTTTCTAAATGAGCAAAACTGGAAACGATGGAAAAAATTAATACTGAGATTTCGTATGATATCTGCGATTACGAAGAAACACTGAAATAAAACCTAAATTTAGAAGTTTTTACTTCTTTTTGAGGGTGCATTCTAAGGGGAGTTTTCCCTTCTTTTGGGCATCAAGGTTTCGTGTCAGATGATATAATAACTTCTTTTAATGATACGTAACTTCTTTAGATGGAAGAAATGGTATTAAAACTCCCTTTTTTCAGTGATTTCAAACAATAAAAGATATTTCTAAGTATAGAAGGTTGCTGGAAGTCTCTGTTTCCAGTGTTAAGGACGGAACATGTTTTGAACCTCGTATTATAAGTGTTTTTAAAATGCAATAATATATTTTAACTGAGTACAGCTCTTTCTTTTTATCTCACAATTGAGGAAAGTTAATTCATTAATATTTTCAAATAAATTAATATAGTAATAATAAATTAAAAATTGCACATTCACTTTTTTATAAATTACCGTTAGTCTCCCTCAAAAGGTTTTCATCCGCGTCCACAAAATATAGTTTGAAACTCATTTCACAAACCACGTTGACATCTTCACAATTTTCAGGAGTACGACCTGGAATACGAATCAATGGATCCGGACGGTACTTCTTGGGACTGGGAGGGCGATGGAGAAGGTGGCATTTGGATGGGACCCAAAAATAGTAATGAAACAACGGAAGGAATTGGTCCTTGCCTGTTGTCAGTCGGGGATAATTTCCTGGTTGTCCCAAAAAACAAGCCGCAATTAACCATAACGGTACCTTCAAGCGAAAATTTACGACATGTAAGTTGAAGTTTCTTAACATGAATGATGAAAAGAGTTACAGAAAGTGTTCATGATTAAAAACTAAATAACGTTTCTTGAAAAATTGTAAACTTACGTTGAATTTATTTACTATACTATACTGATATACTCTATAGGATTTCACAAATATTTATTTCATTATTGCACCTTATCACGTCATGGTCCTACTAGAGAGGTTAATTTCACCAACTATCTATTATTAAGTGATACAAATATAAAATATGTGACAGCCGTGTTAAAACGAATTTATAGTTTTGGCACAACTGAACACGCACAGAAAGGGATATTTAAGATAACTTCAGTAAAATACTCGTAGAATGGACAACATTAATTATATATTGCGTATACAGTCAGCGCCTGCAGCTCAGTGGGTAATAAAACCGTTTCTCTTATAAGCAAAGTGAAGACACCGAGAGCGAGGGTTCGAATCCCGATGATGCTGGTTAATGATAGTGGAGAAATTAGCGGAATGGTCCACGTTCGTCTGGTCTTAGCGTTGTGCCAGTTTCTAGCCCTCCTCACT
Source organism: Bathynomus jamesi (assembly GCA_023014485.1). Taxonomy (NCBI): domain Eukaryota; kingdom Metazoa; phylum Arthropoda; class Malacostraca; order Isopoda; family Cirolanidae; genus Bathynomus; species Bathynomus jamesi. The sequence goes on from JAJOZX010001206.1 coordinate 887,407, forward strand.
GATTATTATATTATTATACAATAATAAAGGGTGATCCAAAATGTGTTCCCAAAAATAATGTGCAATAAATTATTTTAGGAACACCTTTCCAGATCACCCTGTAATATTATTATTACACGAAATGCAATGTATTAAAAGTTCAGTGAGATTCTTTCAATCATTATTTATGGAAAGCTGTAATACTCTCGAAAATGTCAGCACCAAAAAATATTGCACTGATTATGCAAACATTTCATCCGTACAGGTCTCAGTTGATCACTCACGGCTGTCCTCCGATTTCAAAGGTTCAGCAGGCTCATGTCCGTCTAAAGTAGGTTAAGTAATATTTTTTCTTCTGCAGTTTTAGTTAAAGTTTTAAGTTTACATGCATTTAAGAATTCAATTCTATCCCCCCCCCCAAATAATAGACTTCAGGATTTAATTCTAATTGCAGACATTTAGACGTGTATCAAATGACTCTTATAGTCCTCTCCATAAAATGATTCCTTCTGACAAAGATTTAAACTTCAAGTTCGAATGTACGAGTATATGGACCTTAATGTTTATATGAATTCAGTAAGTCAGAGTTAATTTATTTTTTCAAATAAAAATACCTCTGTTACACCCATTATAAAGAGAAGCTTCAACAAATTATTGCATTATTTCGGGTTTCTCTCTCTCTCTCTCTCTCTCTCTCTCTCTCTCTCTCTCTCTCTCTCTCTCTCTCTCTCTCAGCACGAAGGTGCTGGCCTGATAGTGTTCGGTGTACCGCGACAGTCATTGCCGATAGAATAGACAGACTGAGCGCGTTTAAGGCTCCTGGGTCAGACCAGTTCCTCCCCAGAGTCTTGCGGGAAGTGCGCGATCAGGTAGCTCCCCACCTGGCTACAGTCTTCAATAAATCGTTGGAGACGGGCCAGGTGTCTGGTGACTGGAGGGAAGCCAACGTGACCCCTATCTTTAAGAAAGGGGATCACGAAAGTCCAGGGAACTATCGTCCCATTAGTCTCACTTCGGTTGTAGGTAAATTATTAGAGGGGGTAATAGTGGATAGGATCGTTGACCATTTGGATTCCTACAAGCTGCTTGGGGACTCCCAACATGGGTTTAGACGGCATAGGTCGTGTCTCACCAACCTGCTCGAGTTTTTCCACGTCATGTGGAGTGACTATAATAAGAGTAGGGCAATTGATATACTTTATCTCGACTTTCAGAAAGCCTTTGATAAGGTACCTCACCGCCGGCTAATGGCCAAAGTCTGCGAGCTGGGTATCAGTAGGAAGTAGGTAGCTGGATTGGAAACTGGCTGAAGAATAGGCGGCAGAGGATTGTAATTAAAGGGGCTACCTCGGTTGGGCCTCGGTCACTAGCGAGGTTCCTCAGGGTTCCGTTTTGGGGCCACTATTGTTTATCATTTACATAAATGATGTCGACGCTGGCATCGTCAATAGGATCACCAAATTCGTTGATGACACCAAGCTTGGAGCCAATGTTGGCACGCCCAAAGCGATTGAGCAACTGTGTGCGGACCTATGTAGAATAGGAGAGTGGTCCGAAAAATGGCAAATGCTGTTTAACATGGGTAAATGCAAGGTCATGCACATTGGCTACGTCAATCCCAAGTTGGACTACTCCATGTTGGAGAGTAATATCGAGGCCACTGATTTGGAAAAGGACTTGGGTGTGCTAATTAGCAGCGACCTAAAGTTTACCAAACAGTGCGTAGAGGTGGAAAAGAAAGCCCAGAAGCTGTTGGGTTATATCAGGAGCAATTTCGATTTCGGAACAAGGAAATTGTGCTCTCTCTGTACAATTCCCGGTTCGGCCGCACCTGGAGTATGCTGTGCAGTTCTGGTCGCCCACCCACAGGAAAGATACTGAGAGGCTGGAGCGAGTCCAAGCGAGGGCCACAAGGTTAATCCCTTCCGTTAGGCATATGGGCTACAATCGACGTTTACGCGCCCTGAATTTGTTTTCGCTGGAAACTCGGAGGCTGCGTGGTCAACTCATCGAGGTTCTCAAGCTCTTACACGGGTTCAACGATGTCGATTTTAGAAGCATGTTTAGTTTAAATGATAACTCAACTCACAACAATGGTTGGAAGTTGGATTTGAAACGGTTTAGCACTAGTGTGTGTGTGGGAATTACTTTACGTATAAGATCTGTGACACGTGGAACAGGCTACCTTCAGAAGTTGTGAACAGTTCCTCTGTGGATCAGTTCAAGAAAAGGTTAGACCGAATCTTGCACACTATTTGAGGGTGTATGAATTTTTCCCTGGCACCCGCTGCCATTGGCACCTTCTCGGTATGAGCCGCAAGGCCTTTTGAGGTACTTCTTTTCCTTGTAACTCTCTCTCTCTCTCTCTCTCTCTCTCTCTCTCTCTCTCTCTCTCTCTCTCTCTCATTTCCTAATTTTATAATTATTTCTTTCTAATTAATTAGGGTGACGTTAAATCTGGAGTAGAATTCCCCCAAACTCCTCCTTCCCCGAGAAGATCATCCAACTGGACCAAGGTTAAACAAGCTTTCCTGACTGGACCAGCTACCAACCAACAAACCCCTGACCATGAAATGGCTAACAGTCAAAACCGACATCGACAGACACAACCAAATAATCAACACCATTACCAGCAGTATCGACATAACCATCAGCAAGGACAACATAGTGTCGCACGATCTTCCCATCCTCCCTCTCCAACCAAACGGAAAAAACAACTGAAGTCTAATTTCAGTTTTGATGTTGGATCCATTCAAGGTAAGAAAATCTCAACATTGTCTTTAAGTGAATAGTGATCAGGTGTGATAATTCACAGATGTAGTTTTTTTCGGTTGGGGGTGGGGAGTCAGGTAACACTTTTAGTACTTCAGAAAATTAAAAATGTAAATGAAAAATCTTGAAAACTTTTTGAAGGAAAAAAGATATGTTGGTACTGATTAGGTTAGGTTACGCTAGGTTAGGTTAGTTAAGTTTGGTTGGGCTAAATTAGCGGAGTATTTCACTATTTAATAAGTTAACAGAAACCACCCTACGAACCCTCAGTTGCGCCCGAAATACTTATGACGCCCTTCTCGGTTCGATGACACTAAGGTTAGATAGGTTTGGTTAATTAGTGTTTCAGATATATGAATTTAAAGAAGTCGGTACCTCACTTATGCCGGAATGCGTACGTGTGTGTGTGTGTGTGTGTGTGTGTGTGTGTGTGTGTGTGTGTAGCATTTGCTTAGTAAATATCTTGTTTTATATAGTTACGCAAAATTATGATCGTTTTAACCGCTGATGTGTTGTATATACTCTTCTGCCAAAGTACTCGGTAATTTATTTTTAAAGTATGATTTCAAATTTATTTCTTCTAAATTATTACTCCTTTTGCACATTTACACATTTCGTTCAAAGTTTATACATTTACACTTCTGAGTACTTTATTTCTTTCACTCATTCACTATTTTGATGTTTACTCGTTCCTTCAACGAAGGTCCTGATGAATCAGATTCTCCTTCAGGAGTTTCTCCTGAAATCAGTCCCGATGATTTTATCCTCCAAAGTCATCGCAGACCATCTAAAGGTCATCCTCGAACAGGACCTGGAGCTAGACATGGTTCTCTTCCTTCTTCGGGTAAAAGTTTCACCTTTGTTTGTAGAAAGTAAAAAAATGTTCAAACGTTTCTTCTTTGATGTTATTATTATCTCTGTTAATGAAACCCCGTTCTCTCCAGTGGTTCACAAGAACCTAATAGATCTTCAGAGAACACTCACAGGGGAATTCAATAAGAAGCTTCAGGAGTGGGACAGATTCAGAAGCCACCAGGGAGTGTATGGGGGAGGGGTAGAGGGGACAAGAAGCGTGGAAGTACCAAAAGGGGGACAGCAACATACCGGAGAAAATCTTCCTCAGGAGTTTAGAAAGAAACTTCACGAGTGGGAGAAAATGAAAGGAAGAGATAAGGAGAAGGTAACACTTTGTCTGCTTCGAATTTAGCTTTAGTGTGAATAGGCTGAATGCACAGTTGAAAGTACCCAACCTTTTCATCAAATTTCCGCCCATTTGATTAGTAAGAATGAACGCAGTTAAACGGTAGTTATTTTCACCAAACGACGAATAAGTTATTTACACCATGTAATAGTAATATAAGGTTCTCATATTTGTTTGATATTCTGTGTAAATGAGAAAACAAATTATTTAGGTTGTAGCGACTTTGATGAGTTGTTTTGCTTCAAATAACGTTCAGTAGTAGGCTTTTTATATCTGTAACTTCATTAAAATATAGATAATGACTAACATTTTGAATAAATATTAAAATACTGTACAATCGTTTTTACTGCATGATTGTAGCACAGCAGATCTAGCGAGACAAGAGTTCAGAGCCATACCCCTCACTCACATCTTCTTCAACTTTACCATCATCCTCATCAAATGTTTGGTCAAGATGACCTCAAGACCAAGATACACGGCGAGGATGACCTTCCACCAGATTTCAAGAAGAAGTTGACAGAGTGGGAGATCCGAAAAGCCCTCGTTGGAAAAGGTCAACAAAATGTTGAACAACTTCAGAAGAATCTCGGAGAAGAATTCAACAAAAAATTAGCAGAATGGGAAAGAATGAAGGCTTTGGGCCAAGGAAAAATAAGTGCGCAGGGTATATCTAGCCTTGCTCGACCCTCTTATTCTGCTTCAGATGGTACCCAGTTACCGCGTGGAGAAGGGTCTTCAGCGCTGAGGTCACTTCACATAACGGAAAGGTCTACCGAAGATGGATCTGCGATAACTTTGAGAGAACAGGTTCCCATAGGTGCGAGGATTTACCAATTAGCCGCAGCAACTGGAGGTTTCGTCCCACAAAGTCAACTGGATAGGAAAGGTTCCGCGCATAAAGTGAAAAAGAGCAAGTCGGGAAAAATCGAGAAGGCACCAATGGTACGAATGATAGATTTAACACTTATAGTCCTTAAGTTATTCAGTAGATCATAATAAAGAAAGAACCATATTGTATTACTATTCATATGACATAATTTACATATAAATAACTAAAACCTTTGTACATAAACATAAATGAGGGTAATAACCTTGAAATAACAAACAAAAAATATTAGAACGAATTTAATTTAATTAATTGGTAACCTTTACTGATAAAATAAATACAATTTTACAATTTTTATTTTTTGTTTTAACATAAATAATTGTGAAATTGGACTATTTATTTTATTTCATTTGGCTCTTAAGCTTTAGGCTTTACTGGGCTCTCAATTAAAACTAAAACATAATTACTATTAATAATATATAGATCGTGAATAAGAATTATTAAATTAAAGTATGTATTAACCTTTAATATTTTTTATATCAGCATTTAACCCTTTACTGCCCAAAAGGACAAATTTGTAACCTTTCAAATACACGCATTCATAACTTAACCCTACAAAATATTTGGGCAGTAAAGGGTTAAATCATTCCATAGTTTCAGTCCAGTGAGGGCTACGTCGTGGCCAATGTCGTAACACCGCTTCTCGTTCATCAGCGAAGTTAAGCAACATTGGTCATGGATGGGAGACCATTCTCCGCGTCCAGATTATGTAGCGACCCGTGGTTCGGATCCCACGTAAAGCTGTAGGTCCCCTCCGTCATATGACCTTAGATGTTGCGAAGGAGGTTAAACAAACCCAATTATTATTATCAGTCTAATGAAAATGAGTAATTTTTGAGATGAAGACAATCTAAATTGAGAAATAACATGTTTTGATCTATTTCTGGTCTGATCTGAATGGGTTTCTTGATGAGTTATGAAATATTTATTTTATAACTCAGTGATTTTGTTCTTATACTTGTAAATAAAAATAAAAGGCGCCAGTTTGATTACATATTTGAGCTTTAGTAGTTTTAGCTCTTTAAATAATGTACTAGAATGATTATGGAAATCAGCATCAGATAATAACCTTATTGCTCGTTTTTGGATGACAAAGATACTATTTAAAGCGTTGTTAGCGGAGTTTCCTCAAGCAAGGGTGTAGTACGTTATATAAGGAAGAACAAAAATATGATAAAGAGTCAATAAAACCTGTTTAGGGACTACATTTCTAAGTTTAAACATTATAGCAACGCTCCTTGAAATCGTTTTTGAGATATAATTTACATGATCACTTCATTGCAAATTCTTATGTATCATTACACCAAGAAATTTTGTTACAGTAGACTCCTTTACAACGATTTCATCATCATTAAGTTTATCAAGATACACATTTCGTTTATTAATAAAAATCATGAAATTTGTTTTACTGGTATTTAGGAAGACTTTATTGGTGGTCAATCATATCATTACACTGATAAATTCCGAGTTAAATATATTGTTAGCTGAATTAACATCCTTGCAAGAAAAAGAGACAAACATTTAACATTACAAACATTATGAAATTAAGTATATCAGATGAGCGTGGAAGGTCATTTATATATAATAGAAATAACAGTGGACTGAAAAATGAGCCCTGTGGTCAGAGTTGGGCAGTAACGTCGTTACTAGTAGCGACGTTACTAACAACGTTACTTTTTTAGTAATGTCAATGGTAACGACGCTACTTTTCAAATTTGGTAACGTTTTTGGTAACGTCGTTAAATTTTTAATCAAAACAGCGCGTTACTCGTTACTTTTTAAATTCAGTAAAATTTTCTAATGTACTCAAAAGTACAAAATATCCAATAACAATTAGTAGAATATCTTGTTACAACAATAACAACTCTGTTTTATTATTTCACACTAATTAATACGCTACTTATTAATTATTTTGGTAATACGTATTTCTTTTTCTTGTATTGTGTTAGTCATATGTTGCTCTTACTTTGAATATTGAACAGCCAAAAATGAAGATAGTTATTTTCATTGCTATTCACCAACTTCACAATGTATAATATATGTTTTTTGTCTTGAGTTCGATGCTTGTAGTTCAATTTTGTGTATATATATATATATATATATATATATATATATATATATATATATATATATATATATATATATATATATATATATATATATATATAATATAAGATATACATGTATTATATACAGAATACAGTTATGTATTTGAAGAATAACGAGTAACGAGTCGTTACACGTTACATTTTTAAATAAGTAACCTTTTGGGTAACGACACTACATTTTTGGCAAGTAACGACTAAAGTAACGTCACTATTTTTTCTAATAAGGTGCCCAACAATGACTTTGGTATACCATGTTTGACAAGCGTTTTAGTTCAGCTGGACAAATAACTTATAACCAATCATTGATTGTTCCTCTAAAGCCGTAACACTATAATTTGATAAGTAGACTATTATGGTCTATTACGTGAAACGTCTTACTCAAATCCATAAATATCATTATTTCTTTGTTCTCTTTAGTTTTATATCTGAAAAAATTGTTTAGTTTTAATATATAAACAATTAATTTTCTCCAAAAGGCTAAACCAGAAGGACAAAAAAATAGGGACAAGGAGCTTTTATGGCTCGAGAAAGAACTTCATAAGATTGAGAGGGAAAAGCAGCGTTTGGAGAGAGAGAAAGTGAAATTTCTGGAGAGAGAAGCAAGGTAAAAAGTCTTTACTATATTTTATGTTTAATTAAGAAGTTTTGAAATGTACGCGTACCATTGGAGTAATATAATAAGTAGAGTAGTAAACTGCATCAGTTGACGAAGTACAACTGTCTTAACATCTACACATGAAACAAAATTGTGAAGTAATCCCGGGCACCGAATGAACTAGACTATGATGCCCATTTTATATAACTATAAGACGGTATAAGACAGATGAGCCCACTGAACTTTTTAAAACCAAGCATCGCTCGAAAAACGTCAGATATTTACTTTTCGATGAATGTCTGGTACTTCTTTAGTGAACTGATGGTACTATTCACTATTTTTTTTTAATATAACTAATTACTGCAATGTTTTTTGGTATATACTGTACACTGTGACCCCCTTTTTTATGTTTTGGTATATCAGTTTTGGTAGTTCAATAACAATGACAAGTAATAACGGAAAAATCACTAGACATTTCATTTTGACCTTCGATTGGTTTACTTAAATTACCAATATCACTTTATTCAGGTTAGAGAAAATGCGGCACGCAATGAGACAAGGTCCGGCCGAGAAAAAGGAAATATACATAAAAACATCGACCGGTGAATTCCGGTTTGAGGGAATAAGTCAAACATTCACGAAAAAGCTTTACGAATGGGAAGAGAGAAGAGGTATTCGACCAGAATCTTCAACGTTCGTCCTTTTAGACCCGAACTACAGAGCCCCTGTAAAGGAAGAGCAAAATAGCAATATACATCAAAGTCCAGAGACTAAAAGAATTACAAGGTTTGTTTATGTGCTTTGATATTGCGAATGATTTGTTTGGTTTTTCTTCGCATTTTTGTACAATGTCAACTGAACAAAAAATTTTCTTAAAATACTGTACATTTGAGTAAATAGTTTTCTTCCTTCCGTCATTATTTTTTACATTTCTGTTTTTTTTTTTTTTTTTTGCATTTAATCTCGCTTATTTTAAGACCAAATATCTCTTTATCTTCTTCTTCATTAGCAATTTTAGGTCCACTGTTTTATTCTGATCTCGTTTTGATCCGCGTAACTCGTCATAATATAATTTGTCTGTTGTTTTGAAGATCAAGGTCTGAGTCTTCTCTCGTGGAAATGGGTCAGACTGGGGGAATATCCGCTCTGATTTCGCATCAATCCAGTATTTCACTCAACGAAATGGAAAAAGAGGAAGCAACAACCATGCAAGGTTAGTTTTGTGAAACCTCGATGCAGATATATATATATATATATATATATATTCTTTAGTTCCTGCGTTTCGTTCAACCATTTTTTTCTTATTTTGTGCTCTTAATTTTCAGATATCTTCACTTTTGTCAATTTACTTTAGTTTTTACGAGTTTTAATTAAGTTTACGAGAAACAATAGAATTCTGGTCAATTTCTTTCCGAATATATACTAATTACTGTATTTACTATCTATTAATTAAGTAGAAGTAACATTCTCTCTCTCTCTCTCTCTCTCCTCTCTCTCTCTCCTCTCTCTCTCTCTCTCACACACTATCTCTTCTTTCCACTTTTCTTTTTCCTACTCACTCGTTTTCCCCATTTAGCTTTTTGTTTCCGGCTTTACTGAATCCTCAAAACGTTTCAATTCATTAACCGCAGAATCTCTTGACAAAGAAGTGGGTCTTTTAAAAGGTTTGAAAATATTTTTAGTCTGGTGGAGTTGCCAAATTATGACTCACATCCGTATTCCTTATATCAAAAATAAACTTAAACGTGTCATAAACGTAACAATGCACTGATATCATTCAATTTCACGTAAAAATAATTATAATTTTTATGTTTTGGCTAATAATTTATTATGAAAGTTTGTTGCGTTTGAAAATATAGTTTCTATAGTTTTATTGGCTCCCGATCCGCGTTTTCTACGAGTGTTTTTGATGTATGACTAATTTACATCGTGCATATTTTTATAGGATTTATTTATATCATAATTCCCGTAATGTTTCGTCTATTTATGTCATCCAATTATTTCATGCCCTCATATGTCAAAAATGCCAAATATTTAGATTGGTGAAAAGTGTGCGTATGGCTTCATGTAAACATGTAGATTTCATGTATGATCTTATGACAACATTTAGATATGAATATACGTCGTACTTACGTAGTTATTCACCCCAATTAAAGTTCTATCCATTCATTTATTTACTTATATCTAAAGCAAAATCTTTGTGGTCGTTATTTTATATTTTACAGTAATATTTAAGGATATTTCAGTGAAGTAGTGAGTATATATACTATAATCAGCGTCCGGAGCTGAGTGGATAACACCGTTTCTCTATAAGCGAAGTGAAGACACTGAGATCGATGGTTCGATTCCCGATGGTGCTGGTAATAATAATAATAATAATAATAGAGGAATTAGAGCAATTAGGTGGCCTGAGCGCTGTGCCAGTTTCTGGCTCTTCTCACTGTTATTACTATGATATATACTATTACGAACGTACTCAATTCTAATGGCTGCACTACCACAAGCATCATTGTTATCGTGATCATGCAGACCAGAGAGGAGCAGGGGATAATTTTGTATAGGGCTTAAAGAATCGAGTAAAATTCCTAGATTTGGTACCACTCCTTTTAATATTTTCAAAATTAAAGGTATCAACTCATAAACCGAAGCAAGTATATTAAAATTATATAAAGGAATTCATTAATTATACCTTTAAAAAAACGATGAATTAACTCGTGTTCATGAAACTTGGCACGATTATTGTGGAAGAGTTTGGAATGTCTTGATAAAGTCGTATGACAACATGCTCATTGAGAAATTAAGTGACGAATCTGAGCAATGCAATTTCTTATCTTATCTTATTCACTGTACGATCTTTGCCCCCGTCTTTAGTGATGCAACGGAAACTGAAATGTTTGCCTCCGCATCCTCCAAGAACAGTTCATCCCGTTTCATGGCCCAAAACATTGATATGGACAGTTTGGTTGCAGAAAGATGTCGCAAGACTTCATAAAACAAACATCGTTTTGGACTTTCTACATGAAACTTTTCGCCCGAAAGCGCGAAAGTCCTCCACCTTCATAACTGTGGTCTTGCATGGCCTGCTCTGCCACTCGAGCTTAATCCTTGTGATATTCTCTTATGAGGGCATCTAGAAGGCAAGGTTTTCAAAGAAAATGTCCGATTGGAAGCTCTAAAGTCAACGATTGAACGCGGAAACCGTGATTAGAAATTACTTTGCGTGAATTTGTCACGTAATTTAGCATTAGGCGTCCCTCTAAAATAAAGAATTCTCTCCTGCCACGACAGTCATGCCAAATTTCAGACTTTTTAATTATTTTTTGAACGTGTGGCACAGTTAATTAAAGAACCGCATTATAATGACTGTATGCAAATAAATGACTCTATATAATTTAAATATTAAATTTGATTACCTTCATATATTCATGTAATAAATATTTAGCGATTTAAAATGAATACAAAATTATGAACAACGTTGCCTGAACTGACTTTAAGACAAAATTGATTTAAATATCAGTTTTCTCGATAAAATTCAAAGATAGACCATCACTTTAAGTCGTCAGCGTCTGTACCTCAGTCGGTAATACTTTTTCTCTATAAGCGAAGTAAAGACACTGAGATCAGGAGTTCAAATCCCGATGATGCTCTTAATAATAACACGTACAGTAGTTAGGGCAATGGGACGTATTAGATGGCCAGTTTCTGGCCCTCCTGAATTATTATTATTATTATTATTATTATTATTATTATTATTATCACTTTAAATTCTTCCAATTTAGGCATTATTCAGCATAACTCAGTTCCGGTACAGGTGAATATAATTATATTATTATCAACGTTACTACAGTTTGCAGATTGGAGTTAGAGCAATGGGCCGCATTAGTTGGCCTTAACTCTGTGCCAGTTTTTGGCTTTCATGACTGGTATTATTATAGTTTGTAGCTTAATATCGAAATAATAACCTTCGATGGCTAAATAATCCATTGACGTCCTTCATTTACGAAGGGTCATTGATCTGATTAACTTTTAACCCTTTTTAACCCAATGCAGCTGAAAACAAATCGGCCAGCGAACCAACACTTTGCGCAGACGAAATTCCCGACACTTCGAAATGCGCAATGCTAGTCCAGATGGAGGAATTGGTAGAAGTAGGAGCAGACACAGGACAGGCAGAAGTTGCAGAAAGTAAAGTAGATGAAATGCAAATGAAAAGCGAAGGAGGAAGAAGCCGTAAAACATCTTCCGTTTATCCAGATACTTACGCTCCTTCAGAAATTACGAGGATGATTGGGTCATCCGGAAGGTAAGGAATTTCGTTTTTAGGTACAATTCCATGTTAAATAAAGTAAATTTTAGTTAAGTATTTATGACGGAACGCTTTGTTTTATAAAATAACTCGAATGTCGTACAATTCGTAAAGACAGTCATACGATAAATTTCATTGTCATTTTATCGTAACTTTATCGTTTACTGTATAAACAAAAGTGTTAAAATATGCTCGCATGAAAATTATCTTCCTGGACAATTTTTGTCATATCTGTACACGCAAAATAAGACCTTCTAAATTTAGAAATAGTAATTTCTTTTTGAGGGGTGCATTCTAGGGGAAGATTTTCCTTCTGCGTCATTTGAGACAATAGAAGTTAACATTTCTATTTATAGATTAGAAAGTTGTAGCAAGTCTTTGTCTTCTGTGTAATATATATATATATATATATATATCCCGCCTCGGTGGTGTAGTGGTTAGCATCGCTGATTACGAATCCATCGGCCTCGGTTTCGAGACCTGGTGACGGTAGGCGGCTCGCAGCAAAACCCAGCTGTTCATCCTTCCACACAATAAAAAAAATTGGTTGGTAGATAAATGGGTACCCTGGGTAGCTTGGTGGTTAAAGAAGCTAAGCTGCTGGTGGGGCGTGGTTTGGATTTCACGTTAAACTGTAGGTCTAAGGTGGAGTGACAAACTTGACCTTCGTCAGAATGAACATTTCGGGCGGAAGTAAAACCAAGGTTTATATATATATATATATTATATATATATATATATATATATATATATATATACAGGGTGTCCATAAATGTTTACCCTGAAAACAGTATGCTCTCATGTTTTAATGACGAATCTTACATCCGTTTTCTCTTTACAGGTGATCTCGTACACGCATAGAGTTTCTGTGCTGGTGTGTTTCGTCTACCGCATTCGCTGCTAGGAGCGCTGTAGTAGCTGTTCAGTTAAGATGGCGTCTGTGACAGAGAAGGCACAATGTGTTGTGTGGCTTGCAGAAACAAAATCTCCTGTCAGTGTTCAGCGAAGGTTCAGAACAAAGTATGGAAAGAATCCACCTGATGTGAAGTTAATTAAGTCGTGGATGAAAAAATTCTTGGAAACTGGAAACGTAGAAAAGGGAAAGAGCAGTGGTAGACCATCAGTTTCCGATGGGACGGTGGAAAACATTCAAACTGTCATCTTCCAACAAGATGGGGCACCCCCTCATTGGCGCATGTTGTTCGTGAAACTCTCGACGCAACATTTCCAAATCGATGGATTGGCAGGGACGGGCCAATCCATGGCCCCCAAGATCACCAGACATTACCCCACTGGATTTCTTTCTCTGGGGTCATGTTAAAGATTTGGTTTATGCAACAGTTGTTCCAGATATCAGGACATTGCGAGAACGCATTACGGATGCAATTGCAACAGTTAACCCACAAATGTTGGAAAATGTGTGGCGTGTGAATACCGTTTAGACATTTTACGTGCCACTAGGGGTGCACATGTGGAAGCTTATTAAGTTCATTAACTATATATCAAAACTTTGTATGTTTATCTACTTATGATTAAAACTGTTTGAATACGAGTGTTTATTTAAAAGTTGTAGCATGCTTTAATCAGGGTAATCATTTATGGACACCCTATATATATATATATTGTGGTATTGTTCAGTAAATTCTAATATAAATTATACTTTCAGTATAAAAAAATATTAAACATTTTTTCATAACGTATAAAGACGTTTCATCCCTGACTTTGCTCTACTTGTTTCTGACAACTAATTATTATTATTATTATTATTAATTATTAATAATAATAAAAGCCAGTGTCTGTCTTTTGGTAACGTTTATCAGCAGTATGGGCGTATAATCTCCTACATATATATATACTGTGTGTGTGTATATATATATATACACAGGTAGGCCGGGGTCCCCGGGGGTGTTACAAAACTCCAACCGTCATTTTTTGGCAGGGTCGGGAAGCTAGTAATAATAATAATAATAATAATAATATTAATAATAGTAATGTTTGGGGCTGTTTAACTGCCTTCGTAACGGCAAAAGCCAAGTGACGGAGGGGACCTGCTACAGCCTTACGTGGGATTCGAGCCATCGAAAGGTCACAACATCATCTGAACGCGGAGAACGGTCACCTCTCTAACTACTGAGGACGATACGTCGTTTAACCTCGCTCACCTTACGGGGAGCGGTGTTGCTACGTGGCCACGATTTAGCCCATCTTTGACGACTAATAAAGTTTATTGTTACTCGTTTTCAAAATTTATTTTAGGATGTCACCGTAACTCGATCAGAATATTTTTTTCCTCCACTACCGACACTAAATAACTAAATAATGGCACTAAATACTGACACTAAAGTATGGCACTAACAACTTTACGATAATTTAGATTCTTCGCAACTGTTATTAAACTAACTGCTTCCTAGTCCTTCAAGCCAGGGACCGATTTGCCGCGTCACCGCCAACCCAGTCATATTTAGTTGATCCTACCCTATAGTAGGGCTACGTCGTGGCGAATGTTGTAGCACCGTTTCCCGTCGATCAAGACCTAAAAGAAAAGCCAATAAACTGTACTAACTTCGTGGGTACCGAACCAATTGAAATCTCGATGGCTGGTTGATCCATTGAGTATTCTTTCTCTATCAGAGGGTGTCGAAATGGCAGGAACGCCACCCATCGGTAAAAAAATAATTGGGTCGTGTTAAATAAATTACGGTGCCGCGGGTCCATCACCAACCTCTCCCCATTTCCCAGACTGGTTTGGGATAGTCCTTGGATTAATCTTAAAACTCGAATCTAAATATTGGCGCGAGTTTGGACGAACGGTGGTTGTCCAAGTGAAGCAAACTGATTTATGTTTCAAACTTAGCTCACGATTATGGTAACGGCCCGTACAAAAAATAGATCTGAATTCCATGATTTTTCCAAATTTTCATACTCATTTTGGAAATAATCATTAATCTCGGAGAAAACAATTTCTTTCTTCCAAAGGGACATATTTCTGTTAGCGGATATAATCTAATACTTTAATCTACCTTAATACCTTAATACCTTAATTTACTACCTTCCTTAATAGGAAGATTCTTAAACACCTTTCTTCTCACAAGCTTCTTTCAGATCCTCAGTATGGATTCCGCAAGGGACGTTCTACTGGCGATCTTCTTGCATATCTCTCTGACTCTTGGTCATCCTCCTTTCGGGATTTCGGTGAAACTTTTGCTATTGCGCTAGACATATCAAAAGCTTTTGATAGAGTCTGGCACAAATCTTTAATTTCCAAACTGCCCTCCTTCGGTTTCTGTCCTTCAATCTGTGCCTTCATCTCTAATTTCCTTTCTGGCCGATCTATAGCTGCAGTTGTAGATGGCCACTGTTCTTCTCCTATTAACAGTGGTGTTCATCAGGGTTCTGTCCTGTCACCCACTCTTTTCCTTTTATTTATTAATGATCTTTTAAGTCGCACTTCCTGTCCTATTCACTCCTATGTCGATGATTCCACTCTTCACTTCTCCACCCGCTTCCCAAAGCGTCTCTCACAGCAGTCGCTTCATGATTCGCATGAGGCGGCTATGGGGTATCTGACCTCTGATCTTTCTGCTATATCTAACTGGGGCAGAGAAAACCTTGTGGCTTTCAATGCCTCAAAAACTCAGTTCCTCCATCTGTCTACTCGTCACAATCTTCCACACGAATATCTCTTTAGGGCCCTTACCTTCAACAACACACAAACCAATCCTTTCTCTTCTCTTAACATTCTTGGGGTTTCCTTTTCTCGTGATCTTTCCTGGAAAGATCACATATACTCTCTTTCTAAAACAGCTTCTAAGAGGTTAGGTGTGCTGTACCGTCTCCGCGGTTTCTTCACCACCACTCAGTATGGAATATGCTTCTCATGTGTAGGGTGGTTCAACCCACACAGCCGTACTTGACCGGGTGGAATCAAAGGCTTTTCGTCTCATCAATTCCCCGCCTCTTACTGATTGTCTTCAACTCTCTCTTTTCGCCGCAATGTTGCCTCACTCTCTTTACTATCGCTATCATAACGGACATTACTCTTCTGAACACTCTAACTGCATGTCTCCTCCAGTCCTTCTTTAAGGAGAGTACGCAGTACCAGACTTTCTACATTTCTCATTCCTATTCTGTCCACCTATCCAATGCAAGGGTTAATCGGTATTTTCAGCTTTTCATCATTCAACCGGTCAACACTGGAACAATCTTCCTCAAGCCATTTTTCCTCCTGTCTATGACCTCCCATCTTTCAAACGCAGCGTGTCTAGGCATCTCGAAAACCCCAGACCTTGATTTTGGCTCTCTTCTTCTTCTATGGGCATTTTCCCTTGGCCCCTCCTTCCTGCATAAAAAAAAACCCATCCTGAAAACCATCAAACCTTAAACTCAAATCTTGCCACTCAGATTCTAAACAATATTGGAGCCTTACTTTCGTAGATCTTGAAAAAATGAATTCTGGGTCACGTAACTTCTCCCTTTTAACGGTATGTGATAAAACTGCACAACATTACGCACTATATTTTTAAGGTGTTTTTTGTTCCTTTCAGTGATGAAAACTTAACTAGACAAGAAGAAGTTGATGAGGAACTTGCCGTTGTGGCTACAAATGGAATCGTCCTGACGACTCCAACAACGTTTGAAACAGAAAGCGGAAACTTAGTTCGGTCGGACAGTCAGCGATCGGAAGAGAGCTATCGATCCCTTCTCCATGAGAACATGACACTTTTAGGAAAGTTGAAAGAGCAGGAAACCCTCTGCAGAGCGCTTGAAACTCAAATGGGAGATATCGACTGTAAAATGGACAATGTTGCTGACCAGCATCTCAAAACATTGGGTAAGTAATACCATTATTGTAAACACATAGCCTACATATGAAGATAAATATAAATATGTAGTTAAAATTTTTACTTTTACTGCAAATTGTCATGTATTAATTAAGAGATAAACAAAATACTAAGGAAATAGATATCAGAGGAAGGAGTTAAGAGTTAATGTCTACTAATGTTTGCACATTAAGTTTTATATATATATAGGTTGTGCACCTGAGTGTTGAATGCTTGGTTAGGTTAATTGAATGCCCTGTTAGGTTAACTGTACGCCCTTGATGATTGGTTAGGTTAAGGCGTGATATTTTCGTTAGCATTAGGTCCAAAATGGAAGCAGTTACAAACATGAAACTTCACACACATATTGATTAGGTCCCGAGGTTGTGCACCTGGGTGTTGAATGCCCGGTTAGGTTAATTGAATGCCCGGTTAGGTCAACTGTACGCCCTTGACGATTGGTTAGGTTAAGTCGTGATATATTCGTTAGTTTTAACGAAAATATCACGACTCAACCTAACCAATCGTCAAGGGCGTACAATTAACCTAAACGGGCATTCAATTAACCTAACCGGGCATTCAGTTAACCTAGCCGGGTATTCAATTAATCTAATCGGGATTCAGTTGACTTAACCGGACATTTAATTAACCTAATCGGGCATTCAGTTGACCTAACCGGGCATTCAATTAACCTAACCGGGCATTCAACACCCAGGTGCACACAATATATATATATATATATATATATATATATATATTATATATATATATAGCGTTCAACATCCACGTCATTTAATTTTTAAAATTAATTATTTAATTTATTAACACCCAGGTGCACAACTTCGGGACCTAATCAATATGTGTGTGAAGTTTCATGTTTGTAACTGCGTCCTTTTATTATTATAGACTACTAGTACAGTTCCCGTCACTTCGCTGACGGTTAGACAGGCTAAACTACAAAAAAAGAACCCAGCCGTGAAAATTTTGCGCTTCACATTGTGTCAACATTTCTGAATCTGGTATCTCCCAAAACCTCCTCACCCCCATTCAACTTGGGGGCTAACCCCCTCCCCATTACCCCCACCCTCCCCATTACCACACCAATCCCCCATTACCCCACCCCCACCCTTCCCCCACCCACACCCTTCCTCCAACCCCCACCCTTCCCCCGTTGCTTAACTACAGAAAAGAACACAGTCATGAAAATCTTGAGCTTCACATTGTCGCCCGTAATACAATTTCTGAATTTTTTTTACAATTTCTGAATTTTTTTCTCACAATTTTTTCTAACAATTTCTGAAAGTGTGACGGACAGACAGACGGACAGACAGACGGACAGCTCTCTTATTATAGTATAGATTATTACGGGCGGCAGTGTGAAGATCAAGATTTTCATGACTGTGTTCTTTTCTATAGTTTTATTGACCAAATAATTAGTCATGAAAATCTTAAGATTCAGAAATCTTGACACAATGTGAAGTTCAAAATTTTCACGGCTGCGTTCTTTTCTGTAGTTTAATGGCGGTGCTGAGTTCTTTCGGGCCCAGTAATTTTAATTATTTAATTTATTAACACCCAGGTGCACAACCTGGGGAGCTAATCAATATGTGTGTGTGTGAAGTTTCATGTTTGTAACTGCTTTCATTTTGGAGTTATGGCTGGAACACACACACACACACACACACACACACACACACACACACACACACACCAGGGGCGTACCTAACGTATTTGGCACCCGGGGAGGATCCTTCCTTTGGAACCCCCCCTAAATAATTTTAAAATTTAAACACACAGAAAAATATATTATGTTTGCAAGTAGATTTTGAAACAGTACAGTACTGTCATAAGCAAGCAAACTGGAAATAAAAAAATGCAGGACATTAAAAATTCAGTGAACAGGTAATACTGCACTTTATTTTATACAAAAAACACAGGAAATCCAGTCTCAACGCTCAGCCTATTCTTCAAAGGTAAATAGAGAGGATTCAGTCTCTGCTTTCGAGCCTTAATTTCTGCAAATTGATCAATGACCATCAAAATTCACCTTCTTTGCATATTCATGTTCAGTTGAAAGTAAAGCCAGATTTGTCAATCTTGTCTGACTCATGGTCGAGCGAAATAAATTTTTTATCAATTTCAATTTGGAAAAACTTCTTTCACTTGAAGCAATAGACACACAGACAGTCAAAAAGAATCTCAAACGCTGACAAGCTTGGCAAAGATTCACAAAAATCCCATTTCACAATAAACTCCAGAAACTGCAATGCTGTCCATTTCTTTGCCTTTTCAACGCTGATTTTGGCAGCTTCCAAATGCCTCCGAAGTCGTCCAATTTCCACACTGATATCTTCATCAGAGAATTCATCGAAAATCTGAGTCAAATTTGGAATATATGATACTTCCGAAGTTCTTCTTCTGTTGCAACAACCAAAGTGTTTGGCTGAATAACAGCGAAGATTGACAGAATTTGATCCATTGCCTTAGAAAGAATCTCCAATTCTTGATGAAAGCGATCAAGACATTCAAACATAGCCCTTTTTACTTCCTCTGGCAATATGAGACCAGCATCCTTTGCCATCTCCCCTGGCATCCTTTTTCGGAGCTTCACTTTCCCTCTTCTCTCCATAGAAATGTCCATTTCCTCACACTTTGTAGTTGCATAATGAATGGCCCTCTCCACAATGCATTTACCAGGTATTATAACATCACGACGATGCATTTATAAACACTTAAAAATAACTATGATACCACATTGTCAAAAATTACTGGACACTGGTATAAGTACCATTTTGATGAGGTCATTGATCAATTTGCAGAAATTAAGGCTCGAAAGCAGAGACTGTGAATCCTCTCTATTTACCTTTGAAGAATAGGCTGAGCGTTGAGACTGGATTTCCTGTGTTTTTTATATAAAATAAAATGCAGTATTACCTGTTCACTGAATTTTTAATGTCCTGCATATTTCTTATTTTCAATTTGCTTATGACAGTACTGTACTGTTTAAAAATCTACTTGTAAACATAATATATTTTTCTGTGTGTTTAAATTTTAAAATTATTTATGGGGGGTGTCAAAGGAAGGATCCGCCCCGGGTGCCAAATATTTTAGGTACGCCCCTGAACATACCTCACGTATGTGGAGTCACAGTGTCAAGTGAACAAGACTTGGAATTTCAGTTGCAGCCAGCTGGTTATGCTCAACAAACTGATGACCAAAACGTCAACAAACGTTCGCCTTTCGATGTAATTTTTTATCAATATTTAATTTTTCGTTTGTAAATTTTGCATTGCCAATAAAAATAAAATTTATTTTATAATGGAAATTAACATTAAGCTGTTGTAATAGTTTGAACATTTTAATTTTTTTTCTTACTTTGGCGAATTTTCATTTGGTTTGAAAACTTGTACTGGTATTTCAACTCTCCCGATGGCACCCCCTCCTGGCTGTCACCGGGCGGACCTCTCCCCTCGCACCCCCCTTAGTACACCACTGACACACACACACACACACGTCCTTTTATTATTATTATAGAAGATAACAAGTTACATAACATTTTACGATATTTCAATATTTTTCTGTGCACTTTACATATTTGATATGGCATTAATATATTCACAGTAAAAGCTTCCATGCTTCCAACGGCATATTCACATTAGAATGTGAATATGCCGTTGGAAGCATGGAAGCTTTTTACGCAAAAGTAATGGGATTCACTTTACTTATTAGTGAGTTATTACATAAGAGAAGTGAAAATAGCAAATAATAATAATAATAACAATAATAATAATAATACTTTTATTATTATTATTATTATTATTATTATTATCTAATATTCATAATAATAACAGTAAACAAAAGTAGCATTTGATTCTTTTACACAATTTTAAGTAAAATGATCAATTGTATATTGGTTGAAAATAAAAGATGCTTAATAAAAAAATATGCTAATTTGAGTAATTTCATTAACTACTTCTAATTTCATAATTTATCCTATGTTATATAGTTACCTATAAAATGGGGACTTCATTATTATGGTAATAAGGGCAGCAGTGAAATTGTACAGTACGTCAGTAGGAGCTAACAAGCGGTAGCTCGCTATCGCTCGCGACCGTTGCACAACTTGGCCCTCCGGGGGGGGGGGGGGGGAGCACTGTGATCCAGCTACAAAATTTAAAAAAGCGCCATTACCCCCATTACCCCACCCCTCTCCCCATTACCCCACCCCCACTCCCCCATTATCCTCCACCCCCACTCCTCCATTACCCCCACACACAAAAGTAAAAAACGCCATTACCCCCCCCCTCTCCCCATTACCCCCACCTCCACTCCCCATTACCCCCACCTCCACTCCCCCAATTACCCCATCCCACTCCCTCACTAACCCGGGCGGGTAGCACTGTGAAGCTCAAGATTTTCACGGCTGCGTTCTTTTCTGTAGTTTTATCGCGGTGCTGGGGCCTTCGGACCCAGTAATTGTGACCTAGGACCGGGAAACTTGACAGAGCACATCGGCAGCTCATGGGCTATCAGTTGGTGGTGGTTGCAGAATTTTCCGATGTGCCGTTTAGGCTGTGCACGGTTCTGAAGAAAGCGGACAGACAGACACACAGACACATTTTAGCTCAATAGTATATACTGTAGGATTATGATGCAATAGACATACTTATATGGGCTAGCGATAAATACATAATTAAATTAATATGTATAAGGAATTTGGCTGTCTTCTATTAGTGTTAATAAAGATAAAAACTGCTAATAATAATCTATATTATAATGGAGGTAAGTGCGATATACAGGGCGTCCCAAAAAAATGTATACACACTTCAACAGCTGATAGCTCAATTGATGTTTCTTTCTTTCCAAGTTAAACCCATTAGAATTAATAATGGCAGTCAGACTAAGCTTTGAACAAAGGAAATTAATTCTAAAATGCTACTGGAAGTGTGAAAACGCAGTTGAAGTGCAAAGACAGTTTAGGAGGGAGTTTCAAACAGATCCACCAACGCGACTTACCATCACTCGAATTAGAGATAAGTTTGAAGCCGATGGAATTGTTCAGAATGTCCACAAGAAGCGTTCCGGAAGACCACGGACATCGACAAGCCCCACAAAGCAAGAAAGAGTACTGGAAACGTATCACCAAAGTCCAAGAAAATCTGTGCGGCAAGCGAGTCGTGAGGTAGGAATTTCAGAATCGTCTGTCCAACGCATTTTGAAGCGCTGTCAATGGAAAAGTTACATTCCAAGATTAGTCCATGCTATTAATGAAGATGATGATGATCCGGACCGAAGAGTGGAGTATTGCGAGTGGTACTTGGCACGATGTGGATGTGGATTGGACGAAGGGGTTTCGTAGAATACCCTCCGCGTTCACCAGACCTCACACCACTAGACTTTTTTTTATGGGGATACTTAAAAGACAAAGTCTACGCTATAAACCTGCAACAGTCGCTGAATTGAGAGCAGCCATTGAACGAGAATGCACACAAATACCAAACGAAATGTTTCGTGATGTTTGCGATTCCATTGCTTCGCGTTATCAGCAGTGCCTGGACCAGAACGGACGTCAGTTTGAAAACAGGCGTTGACAAAACAATTAAATAATGTCTGTAGATTCTATTACATTTTGAAAATGAAATGTATTTTAATAAACACTGCCTTTATAATTATTTAAAGTGTGTATACATTTTTTTGGGATGCCCTGTATATATGTAACCAAAAAAAAACTATAGAAAAGAACGCAATCATGAAAATCTTAAGCTTCACATTTAAGTTCATTGTATCAAGATTTGTGAAGCTTTAGATTTTCATGGCTGCGTTCTTTTCTATAGTTTTATTGACCAAATAATTGAACCGACAGTAATTGGGAAGGCAGCCATGGAAATCTTAAGCTTCACATTGTGTCAAGAAGATTTGTGAAGCTTAAGATTTTCATGACTATAGTTTTATTGACAAAATAATTGAACCCCCAGTAATTGGGGGGCCGCAGGCTCCCCAGTTACTGTCAGTTCAATTATTTGGTTAATAAAACTATAGAAAAGAACGCAGTCATGAAAATCTTAAGCTTCACATTTGAGCTCATTGTATCAAGATTTGTGAAGCTTTAGATTTTCATGGCTGCGTTCTTTCTATAGTTTTATTAACCAAAAAATTGAACCGACAGTAATTGGGGTGCCGCAGGCACCCAATTACTGAGGCCCAGGTGAGAGGGATAGGAATGATGTTCAAAATAAAATACGCCGTAGGCCCACAATTCGATTCGGTTTGGGCCGAATGCCCAAGTACCGCAGATCTAGCGAAATCGGGGCGTAGCGCCGATCTTTTGCTGAAAGTGCTGACAGAAAGAAATGAAAAGGGAGTATTTGTTGACAGTTATGTCTACAAGGAGATTCTTCAGTAATGAAATAAAGATAAGTTTATGATGAAGTGTTCTTTTTTATATTTTATAACAGGAAATAATACCTTGAGGTAAGAAAATTCATTTCTCGGATGAAGTAATTGGCCGAGGGCTCCAAGCCTTCCGCAGGAAATAGCAAAAACCGCCCGTAGGGCGGTATTTTTGCTAGTAATAATAATAAGAATGATGCCATATCAGCAATAATATTAATATTTGAAGCAAACCTACTGTATTGTATTATTCATGTGTTTCATTTCATATTTTTTTAACTTGATATACTCGTATATCTATAATCATTTACTGTAAGAGCCACAAGAATGGGTCTTTGAAGCCACAAGTTCCCGACCCTTAGTAGTATGCTCTGTCTCATATCGGCGAAAACGACACCAACTAGACCGCCAAAATACTTCAACACTGATTATAACGAACGTATGAATGTGATTCTCAAGAAATAGTCTTCTTTTCAGAGAAGCTTCATCGACATGTGACAATAATGAAGAAATCTGAAAGTTCTTCGAGAATGTCCAACAGTAACATGGAAGGTGATTCATCCGATGAAGAAGACGTGGCTGAAAGCAACCAGAGACTTATTGAACAGCTCAAAGCCAGGATCGTTGAACTGGAGATGAAAGGCGATAAGTTGATGGAGGAAAAAGAAGATTTAGAGGTGAAGAAGAAAAATTTTAATGTTTCAATTTTGTTACACTTTATTTTTATTATTAATTTTAGTTCATGTTTTTTTTTTTTTTTAGCTATCGACAAAAACTGTTTATTTAAAGTTTATAATATCCGTGCGCTTTTATAGTTTCGAAACTGTTCAACCTCTTCCTGTGAAGCCCTAAACACTCGCGCACGCGCATACATAAGCTCGCGTACTCCCTGGCACACGCACACACACACACACACACACATTTTGGATACTGTCGGAGATGTTTGCGATAGCAATCAGGGGTGCTGACCGGTTGGAGGGTCTTCTGAATCAGTCTCTTTCCTTCAATCAGTGTTGTTGCGAGGGAATATTATATAGTTTTCAAATTCAGGTGAACGACTGGGTAGTCTTGGCTTTCAGCGATGAAATTATGTCTTTTCTATTAATAAATAAAGAAAAAAGCATAGGATAGCTTAGATTATGTAGTGTAACGTTTTACACTGTACCCTATTGTACACTCCTCTAATGAGTGCCTGGGCACACGAAATAAATGTACGCATGGTGCGAAAGCTCAGTAAGCGTTTTACAGTATACGTTTCTTTCGTTCCCTAACATTTCTTTCGCCATTATTTTTCTAGCAACAGAGACTGAGGAAGAACTATGTTTTCAATAATACTACTCTTTCTGTACAAGAACTTTACACCTAATAAGTGGAAGCATGTGGAATGAGAATTTTAGTTATTTTTATTATTTTTAGTCTCTCTTTATCTCTCTATCTCTGTACTTCCTAGCTTCTTTCCTCGTTTGATTAGCCTAGACTCTAGAGTGAATTTTTGGAACCTTTCTAGCCTGTAGCTTCTGTAACCTTATATACAGACTCATTTCATAGCTAATGAACAAAGTAGAATGAAATGTAGTGGAATATATTTGATGTCCAACTTCGTTACAATATGTCCCTTTCTAGAATACATACTTCTTAGGCAGTATATCAGTCTAGACTTTACTTCAGTGTTCCATTAAATATTTCAGTATTTTCCTGCAAGACGTTTCATTATTCGGTGATTTGGTTTTTCTTGTATCTTCACTTGCAGTGCGCATTCAAACTTCATAAGGATCACGAAACGCAAATTGCTGAATCTTATAATCGAATCAGGGAATTACAAGACGCGGGAGCTGAAGTTAACATACAAACGGTGCAGTGCCAAACCGAAGATTCTTTTGTACCGGGAGAAAGGTACATCTAATACATGTTCATACTTAGTTCTAAAAGTTTTACATTCGTACCAAGGATACAATATGGTACGTACAGAATTTTGTTGGCGGATAAAATATATAACTGTACTTCGACAAATTTCATTTCTCCTCTGGACTAAAATAACATAGTTAAAAACATACTTAAAAGTATATTTACCGTATAAATATTTTGCAGTTTTCTAAAACTTAATAAAATACAGGGTTATTCAAAAAAGTGTTCCCAATAATAATATAATTTATTGAAAAAAAATAACATCTTTTTGGATCAGCCTGTATTATATTAATTTTTTTATATAAATGATGCGATCACATACTAATTTAAGAGTGCGTTCATTGATTACGAAGTTTTAAAACAATTTTTACTGGATAGTTTTTAATTTTGCTTTAAAGTCGAGAGAATTCCAACGATCCCAAATTGGTGAAAGGAAATCAGGAGTTGATGCCAGCAGCAACTACTTCCTCATCATCGTCAGCAACAACAGCAGTCACAACAACAACAGCGACAGCAACAACAACAACAACAACAACAACAACGAAGAAGAAACGAAGGAAGAGGAGAGACGAATACAATAAAAATAATGAAGACGACGCGTACGAGGAAGACAAGGAGGAAAGCGATGACGGAAGTGACGAAAGAAGAGCGGAGAAAGACGGAAAAGAACAGCAGAAAAGAAAGAGGAAAATCCCTCCCAAAAAGGTTCAGAAACTTCATAATCTCACCGCTGACTTGCTATTTCAGGTGAGAAGTTTCTAAAAAAACAATTCTATATGGTTTTTATTTCATAATAACTTAGGGTTTTTTTTTAAACAGTTTCTTATAAATGTATGGTCATCATTCATCTCTGCATATATATATTGCCCGAATACTTACATGCAATAAATGGATGTGTTAACTCATCCGCGTGCCACGTTGCACACCTGACCAGTAACGGAACTCTGTATGATACCTAATAACTACATGTAAATACGCTTTCCTTTTATGAAAAGGCCAAAAGATTAGAAGGAGCTTTAGTTGCAAAACATCACTTGCCGTACGAGAGCCATGAAAGGAGTGACGGAATACCATCAAGATTGCCAAGAAAAAGAAGCCTAAGAGGACGAGGTTCTCTTAGGCTCAGCAGAGACGAAGGCAAAGCGGGAGTTCAGAGGAAGATCACAAAGGGGCCTGGCACTGCCAGAACGTGGTCTTCCATTGAAGCTATTGTTTCTCCTGAAGATGGAAAGGTAGACTATGCATAATATGTTCTTAACTCTTTTGTTGCCAACATTAGCAATCGTGTGACATGATTATAACGGAAAATATTCTTGGGTTTGACATGAAACTGTAATTTTTATTTACTACATATTTGAAAACTTTATTTATGTTTGAATTTAATGCAAATTATTATATTTCATGGAAAAGATAATATGTAAAGTGATGTATCAGTTAAAATCAGTGATATCAGTATTCATTCATCAGTTTTGCATAAGATTTCTTTGAAATGTGCCTTATAATTAATGGTATTAAGGTAGGTGTTGTTAATTCCACTAGCCAGGAGATTCAACCATTTGGGAGACCCGTGCTGCAGCGCTAGCGAGTGAATCCCAAGACCTTTTAGCTATGAATGCTGAGCTCAGTCGAATGGCAAGAGAGCTTAGAAAAGAAATGATGAGTGTCTGGAATTTTAGAGGTATGGTATTTAGTACAGTAATAATTTTCGGCTGTAGTCGCAAGTTTTACTTGCATTAAATTCATCACCCATTGAGACTGGATAGCTGCAGCAAGCATAACCAAAGCATTCCATTAACTACAACTACAGCAACTTTCAAAGCTGTGACCTCCTTCATCTGTCCCCAAAAAGTAAACAAAACATGTACGAACACACAACTTCTCGTTATTTGCCTGAATCTGTATTCATTTTATCAACAAGAAATCAATCTGTACTCATTCGTCAGCCAGACTCTGTACTGAACGGACGCATTTCCTGAGCTCTCTGATATTGCTAAGAATTTTGCTTTTGGAAAGTTTTGAATTTTATATACTTGCGTTATATTCACATTGTTATAGTTAAGTAATTCAATATTATTGGTTTTTAGCGATTTAGAAGTTTTCATAGCGTGCCGGCTTAATTTAATTTGAAGTTGTGACGGTTATAAACTAATTTTTAACTGCGCGATGCCGTCGCAGAAAGCGTCGTGTGTTAGGTGTAGGGTAAACCGGTGGTATTCGGAATTTAAAGATTATAACGGCGGTCCTATGGCGATTACCGAGAGATCAGTTTGTTTTTTCGCGAGTTAATGGAGGAAATAGTTGACATAAAACGCAGTATACGTGAGGTAACAGAAAGACTTGCAACGCTTGATGAGGGCAGGGGTAGGGCTATGGTTGACGAAAGCCGAACCAATACTAACGTTGAAGACGTTAGTAATTTGAAGGGTGAGGTGCGTAACCTAGTTTCTAGTTTAGGTAGCTTGTCGGGAAGGTTGAATAGAGTTGAGGAAGGGGTTAAGGTTGGTCGAGAGTAGTAGATGGGGAGGGATTTAGAGAAGTTAAGGGTGGAGCTAGGCCGCGTACGTTAGGTGATAGGAATCCCCCCCCCCTATCAAGGTTTCGAACCCTTTCGCCCATTTGGAAAGGGACGTGAATGAGGGGGAACTTTTAATTGGGGACTCTTTAATGCGCCACATGGACAGAGTTCGTTGAACGGCATCCAACTAAGAGGAGGAGGGTTTGTCTCCCAGGGGCCAGGGTTGACAGTTAGAGACGAAGTGGATAGGAGTGACGTTGCCTCCCGTCACTCGATGTTGGTGACGATGGTAGGAGGCAACGACTCGTATAGGCCCGATACGAGAGTGCCTGACCTTTTGGAGAGATATAGGGGGTTAATTAGGTCCCTGAAGGCGAGGTAAGATAGGTCTTTAGTTCTAGGTATTACCCCTAGGCACGGGTTAGGTCTTAGGATTACGTCAAAAACAATATTGTTGAATAATAAATTAGAAGAGATTTGTGCTGAGGAAAATGTACCCTTCGTAAAGCTGTGGTCCGAATTCAGTGATCCTAGCCTTTTTATAAAAGATGGGGTGCATTTTAATGAAATAGGTAATGCTAGGCTAGGTAGGTTAATAGACGAAAACGTGCGAAAGCTGTATAGGTCGAAGCCTTCTTTAAACGTTGTGGGTCCGGGGAACGCAGGCCCGCCGTGAAAAATAGTTTAAAACGCGGGCCCGTGGTAAAAAATAACTTAAACGTCTTTTATTGTAACGCGCGTAGTATTAGAAATAAATTAAACGAATTTAAGGCGATAATTTATTCCGGCAACTACGATATAGTTGCTATCACTGAAACGTGGTTAAATACCGTGACTCGAGACTTGTTGGGAACTTGATATATCGGGTTTTAAACTTTACTAATGATAGGTTACATAGGTTTGGTGGCGGCGTTTTGCTGTACATTCGTAATTCCCTTAGGGCTATCGAGGTTAAGATAGATTTTCAGGCGACAATTAATGCGATATGCGTTGAAGTTAGGGCGCGTAGTATTAGTTTTAATTTTGTTGTTGTTTATAAATTATAGACCTCCCGTTCAACCCTTCGACACCGATACTAGATTTTACTCACTTCTTGGTAACTTTATTGACAATCGGAATAGTATAATTGTCGGAGACTTTAACTGCCCTAATGTTAATTACAAGACTTTTACTGGTAATGAGGAGGGTTTGAGATTGATTGAGTTCATGGAGGATAATTTTTACGACAGATAGTTACCGAACCAACGCGCGGTGACAATATTTTAGATTTGGTGATGACGAACGGCGAAAATATAGTCGATAGTTTAGAAGTAGGCGAGAGTTTAGGATGTAGTGATCATCAAATTCTTAGGTTTAAGTTATTGATAGAAAACACTAAGGATAGTAACGTAATAGAAGTCCCTGATTTTCGTAGGGCTAATTTTGATAGTTTTGCGGATAGGATGAGAGTAGTGGACTGGGATAACTTATTTATGGGTAATAACACAAATTTGCATTGGGAGGCGTTTAAAGAAAGTTTTATGAATACAGCGTGTACATAAAGTCAAGATCTATTTTTGTGAAGCACTTGGAAATTATATGGAATTTTATCATAAAATGATAGTGGTAACATTTATTAAATAATTAAGAGTAGGATTCGACGTGATGCCCATCAGTATGCCTGCACAGCTCAAATCGTTCCGCAGCATTTCTAAACACATTCTGGAGCATTTGCGGGGTTATGTTATCTGCAGCAGTTCGTATACGTGTACGTAAGTTTTCAAGACTCGTAATCTTCGTCTGATAAACGTGCGATTTGATAAAGCCCCATTCAAAAAATCTAAAGGGGTTAAATCTGGTGATCTCGCTGGCCAAGGTCTGTTGCTTCCGCGTCCGATCCAGCGATTTGGAAAACGTCCATTTAGATAATCCTGAACAATTTTGGCATAGTGACAAGGAGCACCATCATGTTGATAGACGACGGTACTAACAATCCTATCCCCGTCGTCTATCAACATGATAGTGCTTCTTGTCACTATGCTAAAATTGTTCAGGATTATCTAAATGGACGTTTTCCAAATCGCTGGATCGGACGCGGAAGCAACAGACCTTGGCCAGCGAGATCACCAGATTTAACCCCTTTAGATTTCTTTGCATGGGGCTTTATCAAATCGCACGTCTATCAGACGAAAATTACGAGTCTTGAAAACTTACGTACGCGTATACGAACTGCTGCAGATAACATAACCCCGCAAATGCTCCAGAATGTGTTTAGAAATGCTGCGGAACGATTTGAGCTGTGCAGGCATACTGATGGGCGTCACGTCGAATCCTACTTAATTATTTAATAAATGTTACCACTTTATCATTTTATGATTGAATTCCATATAATTTCCAAGTGCTTCACAAAAATAGATCCTGACTTTATGTACACCCTGTATTGAAAGGGAGTTTATTCCTCGTAGGCCTAAGCGCGCTAGAAATCATGGTAGGCCCAAGTGGTAGACTAGGGAAATAGGCGAGTTCATAAACGAGCGTAACAGAGAGTATAGACTTAATAAGCGCAATGGCACGGCAGCTAACTTTAATAGATATATCGAGCTTAGACGTCAGGTTAAAAGATCAGTTAGGAATGCTAAGCGTAATTTAGAGATAACTTATAGCTGCGGATAGTAAACATAATCCAAAGAAGTTTTTTGAATACGTCAATAATCGTAAGCCGATAAAAGATAACATAGGCCCTCTAGTGGATGTTAACGGCGCTTTGGCTTCTGACGCTCAGGCGATGGCGGGTATTTTCAATAACTTTTTTGCGACAGTTTTTATCGTAGAAGACGTAAATAATGTCCCCACCGTGGACGATATCGTTCCATTTAGTAGCGAGACTATTTTGGATGAAATAACTGTTTACGAGGGTGAGATTGCGCATTATATCGATAGGCTAAAAGTTAGCAAGGCTCCAGGCCCTGACGCTTTTTATCCCAGACATTTGAAAGATTTGAAAGACGTTATCGTAGGCCCCTTAGCGAAGATTTTTAATCAGTCACTCCAAACGGGGATTATTCCTGAAGACTTCAAATTAGCTAACGTCACGCCTATTTTTAAAAAAGGCGACCCCACGGTACCTAGTAATTATAGGTCCATTAGCTTAACGTCAATTGTCAGTAAACTTTTGGAATCCGTAGTTAGGGATCGTATCATCGATCACTTAGAAAGTAGAGATTTGATTAATAGTAGTCAGCATGGGTTTCGACGCCATAGATCTTGTTTAACTAATTTGTTAGAATTTTATAACGAAATAGTGCGCGAATACGATAGGCATAGAGCGGCTGACGTTATTTATTTAGATTTTAAAAAGGCGTTCGATACAGTTCCACATAGAAGATTAATTGCGAAGGTTAAAGCGCACGGTATACGCGGTCAGGTAGCTAACTGGTTAGAGGAATGGCTTCGTGCTAGGAGACAGAGGGTCGTTGTTAATGGTAGTGAATTGGGGTGGTTGGATATAGGTAGCGGTGTTCCACAGGGTTGAGTGCTAGGCCCATTGCTATTGTAATTTACATTAACGACATAGATGTAGGATTGACTAGTAACGTGTCAAAATTCGCGGACGATACTGAAATAGGCGGTAAGGTTGTTAATGAGCACGATAGAAATAGGCTCCAAAACGATGTAAATAGGATTATGGAGTGGACGGATAAGTGTCAGATGCAATTTAACGTAGACAAATGTAAAGTTTTGCATGTAGATTCTCGTAACAATAATTACACGTACACGATGGATGATAGAGAGTTAACGAGCGTTGACGAGGAAGTAGATTTAGGCGTACGCGTATCTAAGGATTTAAAAGTTAGGAACCAGTGCGTGGAGTCTTGCGCAAAAGCTAATAGGATGTTAGGGTTCATAGCGCGTAATTTCGAATTTAAATCGAAGGATATTATATTGCCCCTTTACAAGTCCCTAGTCAGGCCTCATTTAGAATATGCCGTTCAGTTTTGGTGCCCGTATTTGCGTGAGGATATTGATAGGTTAGAAAGGGTTCAGCGTCGTGCCACGAAACTAATTCCGTCATTGCGCAACAAGCCTTATAAAAATAGGATTAAAGAGTTAGACTTGCATTCACTCAAAACTAGGATATTAAGGGGGGAGCTTATTGAAGTTTTCAAAATCGTTAACAACATCGATAACGTAAATTTTGACAAACTGTTCACTTTCGATAATAGCAATACTCATAATAACGGATTTAAGTTGCGTGGCAGACGTTTCATTACTAATATCGCTAAAAACTTCTTTACGTTTAAAGTAATTGATAAATGGAATAATCTTCCCGCACCCGTCGTGAACTCTACCAGCGTTAATATGTTTAAGAACCGTCTAGATAGGCATTTTAAAAATATTAACGTCGTTTAAAATAAAAAAAAACAATTGGCAACAGGAGCTCTGGTGGTGGTGGTCGAGAATGAGTCGGTTGACGATAATGCCAGCTTGTGAAATGCCAGCGTGTGATATGCCAGCAAAAAATTAATAATAAAAAAAAAGACTAACACGAACGTAGATGTAGCTCGTAGCGTAAACTAACCCAGTTTTTGTTTAACTTTACCTACTTTTTTTTTTTTTTCTTATCCTCTCCTTACTTGCATGTCTGTAGTTTGCATGGTATGACAGTGAGTTAAGACTGTTTGCATGGTTTGTAAGCGTTCTTATTTTACTTCTTTTCATCTTTCACCCCTTTCCTATTCTCTTCGACTATTTTTCCGACTTGTCGGCAGTGGCCGGCGGATGATAGGGGGTCTTTTTTCTCTCTTTCTGAATGAATGTTAACCCACGAGTGATAGGTGTTGCTACTTACTTAACCCCTTATTCTCTTCTCTTAACTCCCTACTCTTTCTTTTCTCTCGGGCTAACCTTAGAGTGGATCTTAAGGTCTTTGTTAGCCTTAGCTTCTGTAGATCTGTAGACCTAAGGTCGATTTGTCAAGGAAGTAGCTAGCTAAACCTAATCTAACCTAGCGACCGTGCGAAATTTTGTAAACAAAACATTCTATTGACAAGTTTTCTTGGATTAGATTAAGTTAGGTTAGATTAAATTATTAAGAGTGTTAATAAAATTTTCCGTCGACGAAATATGTATGGATCCTAACCTAGCGTATGACAAGACGGGTATAACGGTCATATAATATGTTATCCATCTTTCTCGGACGAAATCCAAAACCTCGACATGTCGGAGTTTTGTCCATTGATTGTTCCCAAGTCGATCGGATGATATTAGTCTGTCTCCAACAAAGTAATATGTTGATAAAATGTTCATCATTTCAACGTTCGTCAATAATTTGGAGAGATAGAACAGTCTTGTTGGTGAAATGTGAGATAATGGAATTTAAGAGTCTTACATGGTGGTTGATGGTGAAATATCACAAGTTCGAATGGTCCATAGGCTAGAGCCCTGGGCCAATCACGCGTCTAATTGTGTAATTGTTTGTTTACAGTGAAATATAACAAACAGTTGATTTACATTCTTTTGGGAAGTGATATGGGGAGGTGTAAAAAAACAAAACTCCAATAGACGACGGCTTAAATTTAGAAAAAAACAATATATTTTTTTTAAATTCCAAGTTTTTGTTCAAATCCGGTGGTTCTTTTATTTGAAAGTTTACGAACGTTACATCATTTTTTATTCTTAGTAAAACTTCGCATTTGTTCTCAGAATCCACATCTCCGGAATCCAATTCATCCGATACAAGAGAAGAGACAATTAAAGCAAAAATTGCCCTCAGTGACTTGAATATTTGTGAAGTTCAGGCTGAAGAGAATGACATGGCGGATAAACCAAAAGAAAAAGATGATGTACGATGTTGTGATAGGTTGTGTAAATTTTATACCGTGAAGTTATTAGAATTATTGTATTTTTATTTATTTATTTATTTATTCGTTTTTTTAAATGATACATTTCTGTTTTCTCTATAATTCAGTGGTTAGCAGAAGAGGCCAGAGAAGTATTTGATGGCATTGCTTCTTTTCAACCTCTTGATTCGGAGCACTCCCAAAACCTCGCTTCTGTGGAAACAGAAATGAGTGACTCTGATGAAAGATGTAAAGATTCGTCTCTGGCAACCGTTTCTCAAAGGTGAGATTCGCTGTCTATTGTAATGATAATTTAGTTTAACTGAAAACATATCTAAACCACATTCAGTGGATGTTGATATCCACTGATATGTTAATCTGATAAATGGCATTATTCTATATTTCTTCTATAAATTTGTTAAAAAGGTTTAAAACGTATTTGCACATCAACACTTCTTGGATAAGGAAGTTTAATAACTATTTTTTTAAATTCAGAGTCTACGTTGAAGTTTTGGAAGATAATACTTCTGACGATGCAGGAGAACCACTGGTAGAGTCAGAGGAGCACTTTCTCAGCTGGTGGGACGTTCCATTTCCCAAAAAAAGCAAATCCCTTTCGAAATGCAGGAAAGAAACGTTAAAAGAAGGTGCTGCAGCAGAAGACGCTTATGTGGAAGGCTCAGAAACTCCGGATTCCACCGATTTTGAAACACTTATCCCAGGAAGTTCTGGAACAAGGTTAGGAGATTTACTGAAGCAAAAGAAGAACCAGCTGATAATGAATTTAGTGAAGAAAACGAGACTGTAAATTCTTTTCGACTTTCACCTTACTACAACATAACTTTCCCGAGAGCATCCAGGGCATCAAGTACTACGAGTGAAGACGACAAAAAAGTAAAGTTAACCTGAAACGATATGTGACGTAAACAGTTTTTTGCATCCCCCTTTTTTACAGTATCTTAAAAATTATATTTGTGAAACATTATTTAAATGTTATATAAATTTGCGTAAAGGTTTATAGCTTACATAACAAGAGGAAATGGAAGGAGAACCTAAAGTTTGAACTTTAGTTAGGTAGTATAATGAACAATGAAGTTAGTAATTATTAAATTTAAATACTCTATTTAATTCAATATATGTTAATCCCATTTTGGAGAAAAATCGTGCCTGAATTGAAAGTATTTTTTTTTTATTTCAGGACCGAAAACATTCGTTTATCCAAGACAATGGCGGTGGATCGGCAAGCGGCACTTTGAAAACCAATGCATCCTCAACTTTCAAATCGGATATTCTTTCTTCGAGTTTCGAATACGAGGATAAGGGTAAAATTGACAGTCGTCCCAGCGATGTTAAGAGTCTTTCGCATGTCAACAAAGACAATTGGCTCGAAACTTCTCCCTTAAATTATCCACCCGCAATGAAGTCCGAATTTACTCCGACTCAGTTGGACAAAGTTGGGAAAATGATTGAAGAAGCGGTTTTGATAATGGAAGAAGATAAAAAAAGAGAAACTTTTAAAAAGCATGTTAATGCTGATACAGATGAAAAGGAAATACCTAACATTGAAAGTAATTTAGAGCAAACAAAATTTGAGACGGAAGTTACAGCTGGGTCGAAAATATCTGGAGAAGATGGAGGCCTAAGAACTAGAAGGGTTTCCGACACTCAGGTGAGAGTATTCGATTAGTTATGTTTAGTATGTAGACTCGTATTTAACGTAATGCAACATAAATTAACTTAATGTAATAAAGGAAATATGTTAATAAAATGTCCAACGATCGTATTATGCGGGTGTTATTAGAGGTTGTGGGTCTTTTCCGTTTGGGGCTAGCAGCGAATTTTAATGAAAATTGGTATACTGATGTAGTTTTGGTCACTGATTTCAAAAATAACTTTCTTTTTTTTGGAGAAATGAAAAACGAATATGTTAGAGCACTTAAATAATTAATATATGTTTTAACTAGCTTAAACGAGTTACAGTCAAGTTACAGTTTATGAAAAAGTGCTCTAAGTGTGGGAAAGTGTGTTCTTTGATAAAAATACCCAGTTTTTTCGTCGCCAAAAGCGTCGGTCAAACGGTAAAACGTGCAACTTTACGAAGAATACGTTTTTTGAAGGATCCCGGCAGATCTGTAAAAGTAGCAGAAAAAATCAAGAATTAATGCCCGGTTAGGTCAATTGAATGCTAGGTTAGGTCAATTGAATGCCCAGTTAGGTCAACTGTACGCCCTTGACAATTGTTTAGGTTAAGTCATGATGATATTTTCGTTAAAAACACATTAATTATTTAAAGTGCTCTAACATGTTTGTTTTTCATTTCTCCAAAAAAAAGTTATTTTTTAAATCAGTGACCAAAACTACATTGGTATACCGATTTTCATTAAAATTCGCTGCTAGCCCCCAAACGGAAAAGATCCGAGGTTGTAGTAGCAACTTGAAACTACAGGTACAGGGTGATAAAAAAAAGTGTCCCCCCAAAAATTATGTAACGCATGTTATTTCTGGGAATATCTTTTTTGGATCACCCGCATAATCATGAACATTTTTTTAAGACTAAATAATTCTTGTTTAACATTAACACTATGACGATGCGTAAAAGGAATACGAATAAAAATTAAATGCTCGCACTCAATTCGGAATTTATCACTCTTTCATTAAAAAGACGAAAATATCTATGTGAGCTGTAATTATAATGCTTATTTTTCTTTCTTTTTAACTCTAGGTCGAATACGAAGCTAACTTACAAAAAGACTCTAATTTTCAACAATGCATCGAGAATGACGAGATTTTTCACGTCGAAAGAAATCCAAAAATGGTTATTCGAATTCCGTCTATTCGAAGAAACCAGAGTGAGTCTGATGTTTCTTGGCTTCAATCGCCAAAAAATTATCCTCCAAAAGTGAATAAAGAGACGCCTTCTGACGTTTTCGTAACGACTCATAGAACAACAAAAGTGAATAAAGAGACGCCTTCTGACGTTTTCGTAACGACTCATAGAACAATATTTACAATTTCAGGAGAGAGAAATTCAGTCCCAACTAAAGTAATTCCAACATTTCTACAAGATAATGATACGGTTGGGCAAAGCACCGAAAGTATTGATACAATTGACCAAGAATTATCTGATAGCACTTTAAAAGAAGAATTGTCGAGCGTAAATAATTCAGGATATCACCACCATTTAGAAAGGAAGAATAGTAGTACACCGTTTGCTTCAGAAGATAAAACTGAAAGCTTTATAACAGACAAGTACAATAAAGACACGAACACTACGAATTGCAACAGAACACAAGCTGGTCCTTCTAATTTGAATCAATATTCAAGCTCATTTAGCTCTTCGCCAATTTCTCCAGCGTTCTTAGACGCATTATCTTCTTCATTTCATCCAAACAACCCTCCATTGGAATCAAAGAAAAAGGTTTTGGAAGCTGCCAACGAATCTTCCCCTACTGTTAAG
Source organism: Bathynomus jamesi (assembly GCA_023014485.1). Classification (NCBI taxonomy): domain Eukaryota; kingdom Metazoa; phylum Arthropoda; class Malacostraca; order Isopoda; family Cirolanidae; genus Bathynomus; species Bathynomus jamesi. Next base: position 924,160 of record JAJOZX010001206.1, read on the forward strand.
AATATGATAGACCTTTACAATAAACGAATCACAGAAAAACAAGAACTCTTAATCAATCCATTCAAACCTGGTGATCCATTCACAGAGAAAAAGAACTCTAAGCCTCCGACAGATAATTTAAAAAACTTAGTTTCCCTAGCGAAGGACAAAAAAAGTGGACATGTTGTTAACAGTAAGGATTGTCTAAAGGGAAAAGTCTTAAAGTCACGGAGTGCATCTGTCCTAAAAAATTTTCCTCCACTCGACACTGAAAACATTCAACGATCTTTTAGTAAAAGTAGCGGAGTTATCAGGCGAAAGGAAATTTTTGAACCACAATCAGCTCCTGTTGAAGCTATACTCAGTCCTCTGACCTTAATGGAACACCCAAATATTTCCTTCTCTCACTCAGGAACTGATATTTCTTCTGATTTCGACGCCTCAACGGAAGATAGCACAGATACACTCAGCGAAAGTCGAGTTTCATCTCCACAACCATCATCAGAAAAGGGACCTGCGGGAAAATTACGAGCTATTAAAATTAAAAAGGCAAAAGAAGAATTTCTGTCAAGAGGAGCAGCTCCTTTGCAAACTGGAAAACGTCTGAGTGGAGAATTTGACTATCATTCTGAAGCGATAAGTGCTGGAGATCATATTCAAAATAGGCGAGAAAAAAGTGTTCCATCTTCTCACCCTCCTCTTCCTTCTTCCGTAGATATCAGAGGGGCTTCGGAGGCTCCTACTAAACCTCCGAGAGTAATGGAGGCGAGACAGTTGCCCACCTCCACAAAGAATCATTTAGACGGCAAAGCGAAAGCTGCCTCCCCGAGGGAGTTTCTCTTCGATCAAATGTAGTGAAATCAGCTTCTTCCGGCCTGATAGAATTAAGAAAAAAACACGCTGAAGGGCGTCCTCCTAGCAACAAGGAAAAGAGAAAATCTTGCCTCGACCCTTCGGATAATAAGAGAAGTTCTAAGGGAATATTTAAGTTGTTCAAACGGTCCAGGGGTAAGGACCGCAAGGATCTTGGCACAGTTCAAACACTTTGTCGGCAAAGTCTCTCTGTTGATATTTCTTCACCAAACAAAGCGACCGCTTCAGGAAACGATGGGCAACAACCCAGTACATCATCATCCCCTCCTCTTGTAGTACCTCATCCAGTTCCTGAAGATGGCTCAAGAACCTCCAGAACGCTTCCGAGGGAAACACAAAGCGAAACCTCTGCTTCTTCATCGAGGTCTTGCCCTTCTTCACCAGTAACTCTTCGAAAATCAAAAACTGCTCAATGGCTGGCCAAGGGTAAAAGTATCTTCAAAAGCAGGTCACCATCGCCTAATAAACGTCCGAGGTGACTTAAAATCATTTAAGTTTCGGTCGTAAATAAGAAATTTAATACTGATGCTTTCACAACCTGAAAGAAGGCTTCTCTTCACAGCCATTTTTATTTTTCCTTGGCACGACAGTTTGGAGGACCATGAAATGAGCTGCCTTCTCTTTTCAGTCAATGGATGATGAAAGTTTAATATTACGCGAAAATGATAAATGCAAATATATCAATTTTTTTTATTCAATATATATATATGATGGAAAATCTGCGCAAGAAAAGAATTATTTATCAAATCGATTAATTTGGATTGGCATTTGGGAATCCTCATCAGGATAAAAAGTAAAATGAAAGTAAAGTAAATGAAAAACAAGATAAAATTCGAAGGACTCCTGAGAGTAATGAACGACGAACGCCACGCCATCAAAAGCATAATTTTTTATGGCATGGCGTTCAGTGCTCTTATTCTTAACCCATTAATGCCGAGAGGTCTTTCCCGAGACTGAATAAAATCGTCTGGCGTTAGCCAGGACAAAATCAGTAAAGTGACGCTCAGCACTAATGGTTAAGAGCTTTCCGAATTTTATCTTTGTGTTTCTTTCCCTTTATTTTACTTCTTATCCTGACGAGGACTAATGGTGAGAATCGAAATTAGTCGATTTGTTAATTTTATTATTATTATTATTATTATTATTATTATTTTTATTTTACTTGCGTCAGTTTTACCTTTTATTTGTTTGTCTGCGGTTATTACAGTTTATATATATATATATATATATATATATATATATATATATATATATATATATGAGGCTTTGCAAACACCACCCTCTCCTCACAGGCAGTTCTGAACGGACCTAGTATTTAAACTTAATGGTTCTGGTCCAGCAAAATATTTGTTGGATATCCGTGATTACCCGTAATTCTTTTTTGTTTACTTATTATAAGCAGTTTCTTATCATTAACTACACCCATAAGTAGCTTAAGGGAAATAGAAAATTAGGCCCATACAATTATAGGCTTCATAATTGTATGGAAACTTTCCAGCACTTTTGATAACCTTAAAGGATTTTTTTCATGATTACAGACAATTAAGAAATGTCTCTAGTTATATTTATTGATAAAAAGCTACTCTTCATATTTTAACAGAATGAAATTAGATTTGTCCCTATTTTACCTAGCTAGTTTTTATCCCATAATATATACATTGATGCACAATCAAGAAAGATTGTTAACGCTAGCTCTATTTTAGCTTCCCTCTTACCAAGGGCCCTTAGGTTTCCTATAGAGAGATCTAGTGTAACCCATTTAGGACGTCACAATCTTAAATAGTCTAGACTCTAGGCCCTTCATTTGTCATGCCTATTAGCCTACATATGTATAACATGATCAAGTTAGATTGGACCACCTGCTTAACTTCAATCAGTGACTTGTGTGGTAGGGTAGTTTTAACCCTAGAAAACTAACGTGGCGTATGTTCATAAAAGTACACTTGTCTTTTTGGAAATGATGTCTTTCATAGTAAGCAAGTTTTAATTTGTATTATTGTTTAGTAAGAATAAATTGTTTAGTTCAACCTATAAATGTAATTTTTATTATGAGGTTAAATAGACCCACACTAGTCGCTATGTCCCACACTAACCTTCTTGGGTTAATGCCTAATGAACTAACTCTGAAACAGAAACTCGAGAACAATTTCTTATCTACAGGGTGTTCAAAAAGTCCCGTCAACCCCTACAAAATGTACATATTGTGATACCAATTTTATTTTTGTGTGATTAATTGTGGACGTTTTCCAGTTTATGTACCGTTTTCTACAGTTATGCAACTTTCTAGTGTTTCTTTGCTTCTGTTAGGCACAGCATAGAGTAAAACAGAAGGTTAGGTTAGGTTGTTAGGTTGTTATAATCGACGGCGGTTGTATGACCAATCAAAAATAAATTATATGAAAAACGGTACACAAACTGGAAAAGGTCCTTAATTGTATTTATATATGGTAGGTGTAATTTAAGAAACGAGTCACTAGCAAAAATTACTT
>JAJOZX010001206.1:932500-972926 GCA_023014485.1 Bathynomus jamesi
GTAAGCCTCGTCACTACTAGGCGTTCGACGGAGGTATGGCTGGTAGGCAGGGTCACTTTTAAGGGGTCAAGCTTTGTGTTCCAGGCCTTATAAATGTTAAAAGTGGCCCTGCTGGTAGGTCACATATTAGCAACGACTGACGGCCGCAAGCTGCCAACTACTTCAATCGTCATATCCAAAAGAAGGAAATCGTTGAAGCGAAAAGAGAGGTGCTGAGGTTGTTGAAGGAAGCTCGAATCCCAACGATTCCTGAAAGCAATATCATTAGGAAATTCGAGGCATTACTCAAGCGGTATGAAAATCTAAAAAAAAAAAAATAACTATCCAGGTCGGGGCAGAAAGATATAAAAGTTTCAAACAGGACCTGGATCAACTTTCCGATGTAGCTCACCATCTGCGAAGCGGTAAGAGAAAGAAGAGCTCAGGAAAAGGAAGACAGAGCAGAAGATCGAGCTGTAATCACTGAGTTCCACCAAAAGTCATTGGAATGTGCTTCAACACCACCGCCAGCAATACCGGCAAGTCATAGGAACGTGCACCTTGACTGAGAGGAAGTTGGGAAGAACCTGCTATATTTTGCCTCTCGCCATCCCATGCACGAAATTATCATCGCTCATGTGTTCAAAATGATGTTGGGTCTATCCACTGGACCTGACGTTCTGGGAACGATGGGAATCTATCGATTGGTCAGACTTCTAACTGTATGATAATGAGAGGCTAGCATCTCTTCTGCTACATAAGCTGAAGCAAATATTCACTTCTTTCGAAATGGCTCTTCAAAACGATGTCCACCTCTCGAGTTCCTGAAATTAAGCATAATCCTCCTGAGAGGAATTGCTCCTCGCGGTGGGAGGTTCATGGTTCTCGGAGCCTAACCCAGACTCGGTGGATAATGAAAGTGAAAAAAATTTAATATTAGGGTTGTTTAACATTCTTCGCAGCATTTAAGGTCATATAACGGAAGAGAACCGCAGCTTTGCGTGGGATTTGAACCACGGGAAGCTGCGTAATATGGACGCAGAGGACGGTCTCGCATCCAAGTACTTTCCAGACCAAATGTCGCTTAACTTCGCTTATCGACGGGAAGAGGTGTTACGACATTTGCCACGACGTAGTCCATGGCGAGGGTGATCTATGCTGTTGTTTGATTGTTTTTTTTAACTCCTTTGCAACATCTAAGGTCATAAGGAGGAGGAGCCCAACAGTTTCACGTGGATCGAACTACGGGTCGCTACATAATCTGGACACAAGGAACGGCCCCCCATCCAACTACCACCCAAACTCAATTCGATTAACTTCACTGATCAACGAGAAGCGGTGTTACAACATTGACCATGACGTAGCTCAGGTGATTTATGCTATCAAGATTTATCTGTTGTGAAGCCAGTTCTCGCTCACTCGGCGCGAGAATGAAGGTCTCCAGGACCGAGACTTGTATCTGGTTTATACGAACGCGTGGAACATTGATCTTCAACTCTTGAAGATATTGGCGGAGTTTGCGCAGGCGGACCGACGGATGGCCGAGACAGTCTCTAACGCCCTGAAGAGGCCCTTTTAGTATATGCTCTATATATTTGCATCCTGAATAAAGTTTACAAAAATCAGTGCTGTTTGTAATTTTTTTTTACTTTGGTTAAAATAACTTTACTTAAACATGTACTGATTAGTGAAATCATTAAAGAGTTTTTCGAGAACTTCCATTCAGGAAAACTGGTAAACGGAGCTCCCTATGGCATAACTTGCTCCCGACCAATTCAAAACCTTAAAAACGCCCTTGCACCTTTTCCTTATTTTAAAATCCAACGTTTCAAAAATGTATATCACCAATTGGTTACTTTCTCTCCCTGAATTTAACTGTTACATTTTTTACATTTGAAAACAAGGATCACTTGAAGATCAGGGCCCCCAGCCTTCTTTAGTTAACTTTATAAAGCTAACTAACGAAAATATCACGACCTAACCTAACCAGTCGTCAGGTGATCCGAAAACAATAATAAAAACATTAGCATTTGCTTTCGTTAATACAATAATAAAACTGTTTAAATTAATAATTATAATGATCATATCAAGTTTCATATTTTAATTCCATACACTAAAGAACGTTTCGACAATTCTTTTGTCATCTTCAGTGGTTGCAATACAGTTTTTGAATTTGAATTTTTTTTTAATAACCTTTATTAATAATAAAATAAATACGTTCCTTTTACAATTTACAATGACATAAATAATTGTGAAGCTCGACTATTTATTTTATTTAATTTGGCCCTTAAGCTTTAGGCTTTACTGGGTTCTTATTGAAAATAAACAGCTAGTTGTTTTAATTAATAATAAATAGATAAGTAAATAAGTATTATTAATAATTAAAGCATGTATTAATCTTAAATTATCACTACTGACATGACAAATGCAAGGTCACCATTGAAGGCATTATATCAATACCATACAAAGAAACCAATATTATACATGAGAGATAAGAACTGAACAAGCCCAAGAAATGTGTTTTTAATACTAGATTACACACGAGAAATTAATAATTAGTAAACGATATTAATGGATATTAATCCTAGATTTTTGTTAGTATGCCATTATTAATTGGGATTTCAACTTGGTTTTAAACAAATTTACATTCACAGTATTTTTTATATCGGCAATTAAATCATTCCATAGTTTCAATCCAATGAAAATGAGGGATCACCTGAAGATCAGGGCCCCCAGCCTTCTTTAGTTAGCTTTATAAGGCTAACTAACGAAAATATCACGACCTAACCTAACCACTCGTCAAGGGCGTACAGTTGACCTAACGATTGGTTAGGTTAGGTCGTGATATTTTCGTTAGTTAGCCTTGCCTTATAAAGTTAACTAAAGAAGCCTGGGGGCCCTGATCTTCAGGTGGTCCAAAATGGGTAGTTTTTGAGATGAAGACAATCTAAATTGAGGTATAACAAGCTTTGATCTATTTCTGGTCTGATACGAGTGGCTTTCTTGATGAGTTACAAAATCTATTTACTCATTGTAAATTTAAAATTAAAGTTAAAATTTAAAATTTGAAATTATATCTTTGAAGACTAAAATTTATAGACTTAAGCATGAAATCAAACACGCCAAATTAACTGTAGTTAAGAAATACAAATTCCTCTTGAAACACCTGATAAAATGAAAAGGCTTTTTCATTATTGCTACATTTAGTGTAAGCAACTCCTAACCTATCAGTTCAGCAAAGCAACCATTTTTATCGTACCATAATTCGCTACCATAAAATGAAATGAAATGAAATGAAATGAAAATGAAAAATGAAATGAAAAGGTTTATTGGCAGACTATAGTCCAGTTGACAAATATTATTAATACAATGACAGTTCATATACTAAGGATAGAAATATATACAATTGATTAGAAATAATACTGCACTGTCGAAGTTAAGTGGAGCTACAGACAGACGTTTTCGTACCAAGAAGTCCATAGCTTAGAGGATAAATGGCAGGACTTATGGATAGCTTGGATGATCGGGTTGGTTGATTTTTTAATTCTTTGCATTAGACTGTGTTGAGCACGTCTTGTTACCTCCAGGAAGCTCGGGACATTGCGGGTAGCAAACATTTGCGAAGCTGAGCATCTCGGGGGTAATTTATGTAAGAGTCTAAAAGACCTATTGTACAGCTTCTGCCAGAACCTTTTTTATAATTCACCCAGAGTTGCTGACCCTATATATTACTGCAGAAAGTACGAAAGAGTGTGTCTTTAGCTTCACTTGTACAGAAACGAAAGTTCCTTATGGTCATATTCGCTTTAGCATACAGGCTTCGAGATTGTTTTCTTATATCCGAATCATCACTCAAGGAGCTGGTAATAGTTTGACCCAAATACTTAAACTCTTGTACCGTGTGACCACAAAAATTGTCCCTGTTTTTAATCGCTTATTACTCAGTCATTATTGCAGCTTCACAAATGAAATAAAAAGCTTTCGAAAAAGAATATTTAAAAGTTTTATTTAATTTTTTCGATATCCTGGATACGAAATCAGTACTTATAAAAAAATGACAGTTTTATCCACCACAATCATGGGTTATTTGTCGGACATGCAACGTGTTTTCATCGCAGAAGAGATGATCAAACATGGCTCGGTAGTTGCCACCCAACGGTCTTTCAGACGACAATACGGTCAGCAAAGGACCATAGATCCTAAAACGATTCGCAGGATTTTCGCAAAATGGAAACATCACGGCTCAATCAAGAACATGCATAAAGGCAACTCTGGGCGCAGCAAAGGTGTGCGAACCGCTGAAAACATTGATTCAGTCGCAAATCAGCTTGAAACGGACAACAAGAAATCTGTGAGACTATCAGCTGTGACAGGAATCAAACGGGAGAGCATTCGGAAAATAATCACGTTGGATTTGAGAATGAAGTCATTCAAATTATGTTTTGCAACAGCTTAGCGAACAAGACTACCAGCGTCGTTTGATGTTTTGTGAACGCATTGAAACAATAATTGAACAAAACCAGATAAGATTAAGTGACATAATATTCAGTGATGAATGCCACATCTATCTCAATGGGTTCATCAACAGACAGAATTACCGGTGTTGGTCACAAAACAAGCCAAATATACACTTGGAGAAACCTCTGCATTCACCAAAAGTTACTGTCTGGTGTGGTTTGAGTAGCAGCAAGGTTTATGGTCCTTACTTTTTTGAGGACCCAGAGACAAGGAGACCGCTTTCAGTAACTTCAGAAAGATATGTAGAAAGGCTGAACTCTGTTTTTGAACAAGAAAACTGCAGTAACAAGTGGTTTCAGCAAGACGGAGCAACAGCCCACACAACTAGGCAATCACTGGAATGTTTAACAAGATTTTTTGAGCAAAGATTAATTTCTCATCGCTCGCAGTTTCCCTGGCCCGCAAGATCTCCCGATCTATCACCTATGGACTTTTTTCTCTGGGGATTTGTCAAGGACAAAGTATTCAGGCAAGAGCCATCCTCTATCGAAGAATTAAAGCAAGCGGTGGTAGAGAGTGTACAGTCCATTGAATGCAGCGTTTTGGAAAATGTAATAAATAACTTCCTTTCCCGTTGTGTGAAATGTAAAAATGTCCAGGGACGTCACTTTGAACACATGTAGAATAAATTAAAACTTTAAAATGTTCTCTTTCGAATGCTTTTTATTTCATTTGTGAAGCTGCAATAATGACTGAGTAATAAGCGATTAAAAACAGGGACAATTTTTGTGGTCACACGGTACTTCCTCAATTACTTCACCATTCATTTTAAACCTTATATCAGCTGGCTGATTACAGCTTTTAAGATGAAATTGCATAACCTTAGTTTTTGTAACATTAAAAAGAATATCATGTTTCTGCGAATACACTTCGCAGACGTTTAGTAGCCGATCCAGACCTTTAACAGAGGGACTTATTAACACCATATCATCGGCATAAACTAAGTTATTTATCCTTGTGTTCTCTATACAACGTCCCACTGTTACCTCATTAAGTGGAGCAATTAATCCGTCAATATACACATTAAACAGCATAGATTAGAACAAGGAGCCTTGTCTCACCCCGCAAGAGGAGCCAAAACACTCGGATAGTACATTGCCCCACCTAACAGTGAAAGATTGGTGGGAATACCAAAATTTCAATAAATTTAATATGTACATGCGAACCTTCCTGTCTTCTATTTTTGCAAATAAAATATTGTGGTTCACCCTATCATATGCCTTACTTATATCAAGGAAACAGCTATAAATGGTTGAATTACTGTCAATGTATTTACAGTAGATATTGTTTCTTTAAGTACATAGATACACAGGTCAGTTGAGTGGGACCTTTTAAAGCCAAACTGATTAGGAGAGGTCCATAGGAAATCATTTAATCGGAGTAACAAGTTTTTCTAGTAGTTTCGAGAAGCAGGAAGCGACAGCAATAGGCCTGTAATTATTGCTGGACAGAATGTCTCCGTACTTATTTTTGACCAGGGGCAACATATATATCCTCATGAACTCTGCAGGGATATAGCTATGAGCCAGCATGGCTGATAGGAGCAATGATATATGCAGACATACTACGTCATTTGCATATTTTAAGTACTCATTCGATAAGTCATCTACCCCTGACGCAGAACCACTCTTTAACTCTTTAATTAACCTCTTTACTTCAGAAAATGATATCAAAGTATTTTCCCTTGTCCCTCCCACAATCGTTTCGCTGCAATCTATCTTAAGATTATCCCTACTCACACTGTTAATAATGTTAGAGTAGTGGTTTTTCCACAGCTTTGCAATTTCATCCTCTCCCGACACCCCATCGATTGTCGGAGGGAGGACATTTTTTACACCCGTTTGATTCTTAACAAATTTCCAAAATTTTTTTAGCGTTATTTATGCGAGCTTCACAGGCTTTTGATGCTCGAATAGACTCTTCTTCCTGTTATACTGACCCCGACTTCTATACATATTCATGTATAAAAATCTATACAATGGATTTTAAGTAATTTAACAGGAATGGAAGTCCACATTACTGAATTTTTGGTACTTTTCCGTTATACCCCAGCAATTTCTTCTTTCCCGGTTAGGTCAACTGTACGCCCTTGACAATTGGTTAGCTTAAGTCGTGATATTTTCATTAAAATATTCGTTAGTTTTAACGAAAATATCGCGACTTCACAATGCGAATTTCCTCAGAACAAAACCCGTAAAAATTTGACTGATGATTCACCTTTAATACTCTTTCCGTTTAAAGTTACGTAAATATCCTCGTTTAACAAATGTATGCTTGAATTAAAAATTAAAAATTTTGATTTTTGCTCATTTAAACTTAACCCTTTACGGCACAGAGGTCTTTTCCGGGACTGAATAAAATCTTCTGGCATTAGGCAAAACAAAATCAGTAAAGTTAACACTGTGCGCTAAAGGGTTAAAGACAAATCAGACTTTTTTCAGACGGCAATATCAATGAACATTTAAAGCCCTTGCTTAGAAGGTGACAGTAAAACGAAGCAGATGATTGAATATTAGTCATTTGTATGCCCACCTTATATCTAATCTTGAAATAATAAATATCAGTTAAAATTTCATTCACATAAACATTAATTAACAAAGGAGGTAAAATACCACCTTGCCTCACTCCACTTTTAATTCGAAATTCATACAAAAAAAATTATATTTGGATACGACACTTTGATTCATACAATATACTGTATATGAGGCGTCGCGCTGCACAATGACGAATGTGCCAAAACGATGTTTTGAGGAAAACGGCTTTAAAGTTTGTGAAAGTTTAAATACTCATAACTTTATTAAAATAGATGTAATTCGATGTTTGTTTTTTTATTTTGCAGGTAATTTTGTGAACACTGAATGAGTGAATGATTATTTATTAATTAAATGATAAAACAGAAAAGTTTTTTATAAGATAAAAATAACAATAAGGGTATAAAAATTGAAAGGTTATAGGAATAACTTTATAGTAATAACTTCTTTTTTTTTTTTACTTTTTTATTCTTGCTCTCATGATATCATTCATTTTTGTTTCATTTCTGCGACTGTAATATTTACAGTACAATTTAGTACATTTCGCTTTTCAACAATTTTATATGTATGTATATATATATATATATATATATATATAATATACACTCATATCAACTAATTAAAACTGAATAGACTGTTTTCTTTGTAATAAAATACTCAAATAAGTGTACTAAGTTAAGTGAATCCTCAAACTAAACTCTTCAGATTCAGTTTCTTTACAGCTAATTCCAAAAAATAAAAATTCAAAGGAAAATACCGAATTGGTTTCATTGACTCGGGAAATTGAGAAAATTATATTTTTCAGAGAAACTCTGTTCGGATTATACAAGGTGTCCATAAATTAATTATCTTTACAAGTTCAATTACATTTCAGTTGAATTTGCACATATAATTTATGAACACCCTGTATAACTCATTATGCTTGGCCAATTCCTGGTTTCGTAACCTCGGTCCATTTGCCATTCCTCGACACCCTGTTTTATTCTGGAAAACAACACCTGATCGACTTGACATTGTATCGACAAGTATATTGTGAGTTAGATTAAGTTGGGTTGGGTTAGGTTAGCATAAGTTAGGTTACGCTACGTTAGGTTAAGTTAGGTTGTTAGTTCTTTAAACTGTCGAAGTTATGGTCTTGTGGATCGAGCTAATGACATACGATGGACGTGACATAAAATTGACACGTTACTGTGGGTTAACTTACAGTAAGTTAGGTTAAGCTAGGTAAGGATAAGTTAGGTTAGGTTAGGCTTTGATATAGCAAACGAATTTATTAGGGTAACTAATAATATCCTTTTATGTATAAAATACGTGATTACAGATAATAATAGATGCAATATAATAACACGTTTTAGTGTTATTTTTGTAGTGCAGAAAAGAGTTACCATAGGAACGTGTATATACTGTACAGTGTACAATATTGCCACAGAGACGGGCAAAATATCACGTGAAATTTATTTCCATTCGTGTTAAACACTCTTCCACGAACGTGACATTGACCTCTGTGCATAGTGGATGTGGTCTCACGACTGTGAGATTGCATATGTTGTCTGCATTTGCAAACTCATGCTCTTGAATGTCCTTAAAATGTTGCACCCTTACGTCCCTCACTGTAGACTGTAAACATACACAAAATACAATTATTTTCAACCTAAACTATACCACACACGCGCGCGCGCGCGTGTGTGTGAGTGTGTGTGTGTGTATTTCGTGTCATTTGTCAGTGATATTTTTCACTCTGACTCTGTCGGCGGGAATTTAAAAAAAATTTAAACAATTCTCATTCCCACATGCGCCTCGGTGGTGTAGTGGTTAGCGTCGCTGATTTCGAATCCATCGGCCCCGGGATCAAAACTAGGGGTCGCAAATTATCATCAAGAATATTTTTATCGATAAATTTTTGAAAAAAAATTGGATTATCGATAATTTATCGATAAGTTTCTAGTTAAATTAGCTGCCTTAGGAATAAAAGAAAATCACAAAATTAAAAGAACAAATTTTAATGAGATCCTTTGACATTATGACAGCCATACTTATTTAGGGTTTTGTTTTTTATCCTTATTTAGAAAGTAACATTTCAAAAACATAAGACATTAATTTTATCCTTATTTAGAAAGTAACATTTCAAAAACATAAGACATTAATTTTATCCTTATTTAGAAAGTAACATTTCAAAAACACAAGACATTAATTTTATCCTTATTTAGAAAGTAACATTTCAAAAACATAAGACATTAATTTTATCCTTATTTAGAAAGTAACATTTCAAAAACATAAGACATTAATTTTATCCTTATTTAGAAAGTAACATTTCAAGAAACATAAGACATTAATTTTATCCTTATTTAGAAAGTAACATTTCAAGAAACATAAGGCATTAATAGTGGCAGGAGAGAGACTGGATCGAATCTTCGTTATGAAAAATCCCGCTGCAGAAAATGCTCGCTCTGCTTCACAGTCCGTAACGTTACGTAACCAAACATGTCAAAAGGGATCTAATTGGTCACTTAAAGTAAAACGTTTTCTATTATAATAAATTTCATTCGCAAATACGAAAGAAAATTTGTTCATTGAGCGTGAATTTAAAAATTCAGGAAGTGACATTAAATTATCGATAAAAAGTATCGATAATTACGCGATAGTTGACTTTCATTTATCGATAAATTATCGATAATATATTATCGATTGCGACCCCTAATCAAAACCCGGTGACGGCTGGCGGCGCGCAGCAAAACCCAGCTGTTCATCCTTCCACACAATAAAAATTGGTTGGTAGATAAACGAGTACCCTGGGTAGCCTAGTGGTTAAGACGCTGGGCTGGTAATCGTGAGATCGAGTCCGGGCGAGAACTTTGTAACTTCTGACCGCCCGTCGTGGGGCGTGGTTCGGATTCCACGTTAAACTGTAGGTCTAAGGTGGAGTGACAAGCTTGATCTTCGTCAGAATTAACAATTCGGGCAGAAGCAAAACGAAGGTTAACCGAAGTTACATGATTATTCCACAGTAGAACGATTGAATAATGTTACACGTGAACGACTGATTTATTCTTTTGAGGAATAATTTGCAGTAAACAGAGATCTCCCCGATATTGTAACCAAACGTAACCTAACTTAACCTAACCTAACCTGAATCAAGATGGGAAAGCCGTATCTGAGATGAATTGCCTCCTTCGTGATTCTCACCCACAGATTTGTCCTCTTGGGCGTGGAGTGAAATGAGAGTAACTCTGAATGGGATGACACGTCCATATCAATGTTCAAAATTTGGTTGGAATCTTTTGAGAAAATAACATTTATTTCGCTTCGTTTTGCTTTCTGATTGAGTGTTAAATCATAAATTAGTACGCCTGCAGGCATGAATACAGCAATATATACTTAAAATATATAAGAACTGTCCTTGTGCGCAAAGAGAGATAGAGAGAGAGAGAGAGAGAGAGAGAGAGAGAGAGAGTTTATATGATACAGTAGACTTTTTTCCCGTTTGATTTAATTTCTCAATTATCTTTTCCTTTCAAAATCTGTTATTAATTAATGTTGAATAAAACATTAATTAATTCATTCATGTAAATGCCTAACGATGCACGATGAGCTTGTGTTATGTGTCCATACCAACGTTAAAAGTAATCAATAGCTTATATAGTAACCATGCAGTTTGACACCACTCACAAATGCACTTGAAACTTTAAACGAAACCCGAGTTAATGTTTGGTTGGAATTAGTCGTGTTAAACATCGCGTTCTATACACACCCACACACACTCAGGATCGTTCGTTGATTAATTTTAGTTTATTTAATGAATGTGTGTTTCAATAAGACCATTTTATTAACATTTATTTGCTTCTTTGAGAAAGTGAGTTCCTAAAATTTAAGTTACATCGCCTGCTATGTTGTGCGACTCTTCTCTTGATATGGTTTTGTGATGTTATTTCCTTCAATGATGTACTCTTTCCTCGTGTTTATGTATGTTTATTTTATAAGTACGCATCTTATAAGGGGGTTGTGTTTTACGTGGTTTATAACTTGTTAATTACAACTTATTTGCTATAATTTCGAGCAATTATTCAATTCTTATACGATTTGGGACTTAATTGGGTTAAAATAAACTTACTTAATTTATATAATTAAAGTTTTTAAGGGCTTTTTCTAGTTTGTAATCCGTTTACGCGAACCCATAATTCTTATATATATATATATATATCATCATAATGGGCAAAAGTTTTGAGCCATTTGAATTTTTTGCACAGTTCATAATTTTTCTGAATTTATAGGATAGATAACACTTTCAAAGTAAAGAAGTACAGGGTGTCCATAAATTAGCTTAAAAATTGAATTCAATTAAAATTCAGTGTGTAAAGATAATTTATGGACACCCTGCATATTTCTCATTTATGAAAATGTGATCATATATTATTTAATTAATATTCCATATTTTCTTTCGAAACCGTCTGAATGTGCCGTGGAGGACTTTCTTGTACTCTCCGTAAGAAGTTATCTGAAATATTATTCTAAATATTGAGACGTACATTTAAAAATTCGTCCGTGGATGTTTATTGTTTTTTCTTTTCTCCTTCCAAATAATTCCGTATTTATTCAATAATTTGAAGTCGGGACTTTGCGGAGGCCACTCTACAGTGTTCAGCACTCCAATTTTGTTTTTGCTTTTCGAGTGTTGTTTGGCTGCATTGGTCGTATGTTTAAGATCATTAATTCGTTATCACGCTGGATAATGAACCCACTTCCTATCAGTCGCCTTCCAGAAGGAATACAGTAGCATGATGTATTTGTATTTGTTCGTTTGTTAGATGCTTTCCTGCTTCCGTCTTTCCATTGATTCTCACCAGATCTTTCACTCCAGTTGCCGAGATGCAACCTCAAACCTGAATTCACCTATCTCCATTCTTCATAGTTAGCGTGACTCACAAATCTTTGTATTCTTTTCCTACTTTTCTCCTCCTTTATGTAGGAAAGGTTTCTTGATAGGCTCGCGTCCTTTTAAATCGTTCCTTACTTAGAGAATCGGGCAGCGTAGTGATGCACCGGAGCTCCGGCTCCGGCCGAGCAGGAGTTCCGGCCATTTTAGAAAACTTCCTGCTCCGGCCGGAGGTCTCACTAATCTCCGGCCTCTGGCCGGAGGTGCCAAGTACACCAAACTCACTTCTGACAACTTTTAGTTTTAATTCTATAAAACTATAAAACCTCATTTCTGCACCTATCCGAATGTTTCAGTTCTCAGATGACTGTAATAATAATTTATTTTATGAGTGATCAGTGATTTTATTAATATTTCAGTTCTCAGTGACTGTAATAATAATTTATTTTATGAGTGATCAGTGATTGTATTGATAATTGATTTGATATAGGCTACTTTACTCAGCATTCAGCAAGACATCATAAGTTTCATAACCTGAGGATATTCTGTTCACTGGGAATTTTTAGAGAAATTGGCACACACAAAGCATAGAAAGTCGACTTTTATAAAGTTTAAGTTATTAAAGACTTGATAATTTAAAATAGCAGGACTATAATATATCAACCCTAAATAGATGAGACGATGAACCACACACACACACACACACACACACACACACACATATATATATAAATACTGAAATAAATCAATTGGCCGGAACCTCCGGCCTCTGGCCGGAGGAAAAAACACTAAGCCGGAGGTTCCGGCCCTCCGGCCTCCGGCCAAAATCTGCCTCCGGTGCATCACTAGTGCAGCGGAAGAATGCACGTCTATCCTTGATGATTCTGCTACGTTTTGTGTTAACTCCTGGCTAGATTTTCTTCTATCCCTTAAAAAAAATATTCTTGATGTACCGTTCATCTATTTCAGTTTTTCTTTTTGGTACTTACGTATTATCGGGACTACCAAACTGTTTATTATGTATCCTTTCAGTGCCATACTGGAAACAATTAAGGAATATTGGCCACCTGAAATTGATTTTTGGGTGCTTATCATACTTATCCTATGTATATCATATCATATTATATTATATTATATCATATTATATTATATTATCCACAATGAATAAAATCGCTTAAAACGGAAAATGTATTTTTCGTAGGTAGTCCCGATAATACTAAATGAAGACAAAGCATTAGATGTTTTTATCAATTACAGCGTTATTCTCTCATCCTTAACTTGCCCGAAATGTGATAGCGAGTGCCTAATACGAAAAGATCAGAAGATATTTAGGTGAAATAACCAATAATAACCTGTTAGGTTAATTGAATGCCCAGTTAGGTCAACTGAATGTCCGGTTAGGTCAACTGTACGCCCTTGATGATTGGTTAGGTTAAGTTGTGATAGTTTCGTTAGTTTAAACGAAAATGACGAGAGCAAAAAATACATAATAAACAGTTTGGTAGTCCCGATAATACGTAAGTACCTTTTTTTTTTGGTTGACCACACTTTTTCTTCTCTGTTGCAAACCATTCTCTTTATATTCCTTAATAATGACCCGTTGAATTGCATGCCTAGAAGAGCAATTTCACGTCGGCTACCATTTTGTTTATAGTAATATAATTTTAAGTCTGCCAGCTGTTGAAGTTTTTGCCCCTTTCGCAACATCTAAAGTCATATGACGGATGGGACCTATAGCTTTACGTTCGATCCGATCCACGGGTCGCTATGTAATCTGGACGCAGAGGACTATCCCTCATTCAACTTCTACCCAGACCCAATGTCGCCTACTTCGCTGGTCGACAGGAAGCAGCAGTTGGCCACGACGTAGCCCAGTTGATTATAACTTACAGAAAGAAAAATAAACTATAAAGCCACTAAACAATGGGGATCAGTAACATTTTACATTATTGAAGTTAAAACAGCACCTGTCATTATCTGTAAAACTGCAGATTTAATATTGTTTTCAGTACCAAATTTCATTCCATTAGAGACGTAAGACTGAAAACGCGCTAGTTAAAGGAAGCTCAGGACTTTTCATAACCTATTGCATATACTGAGTGTGTAAAAGAAACTATACAACAAATTATCAATTATTTACATGTATATTTTCTCTATAAAGTTTCTTTCATATTTATGGAAGGCAAAAACGCCATGTATGTGAATAATTCATTTCCTCCAGACGCATTAATAACAGGGATTTCTATTGTTATTATTAACATAGTCAGAAGAGTGTGCGTTTCTCAACATAAACCAACACTCAGATCGTCTTGAACACGAAAGGAACTCGAAAGCACTTCGAACATTAATGTTTGGTCTTCAATGCGCGAGGAACTCAATCAATCAATCAATCGTTTATTTATAAAATAAATATTACAATATTACAATTTCGCCTATTTTCATTTCTCAACTGAAACAAATGAAAATGGCTGCAAAAGCACGATATACTGTATAGCTCCGCAATTGATAATATTTATTTGGATTACCAGTAGTAATGAATGTTTGGACTTTGGATCTATAATTATGGTATGCTGGCGTGCTTTTGTTTTTTGTTTGTCTTTATAACACTTTAAGATAGTTATAGCGTGTTTTTAATTGTATTGTACAGGGAGACAGACAGACAGACAGAAGTATAAATAACATCCATTTCCTTGTTTTTAATATTAAGGAAATATATTTGATCGAATGAGGGAAAACGTGAATGGAAAATGATGATAAGGGACTTACTGTAGCGGTTTTAGAAGAATCAACATTTTGAAAGGTGAGTGTTTGCTATTAGAATACATTACTTACTTTTTGCATGGTCTGCATGCTTTTTTTTTAAGACTTAAGCCATTATTGAGTGGTTTAGCTCTATAAGTTTAAATAATCGAAATATAAAATATAAGGTTAAGATTAAATATTAATTTTAATTCATTATATTATTTTTTCAGAAGTTATCGTTCGCTTTAGACAAGTGTCTAAAACTCTTAAATCGTTAAAAATGGGACGATGTCAAATGAATTCTCTTCAATTCTGATTAGGCCTACGTCAACCCCAAATACTCCAAAATTGTGTTGGGGATTACACGATATCCTAGGTAGGGAATGCTTAGAATAACATTAACACCTTATTTAGTGATCAATTAATATAATCTACTGCTCGTTCGCTGGAATCTTATCGAGGGCCTTTCGTGTTTTATTTACTTGGGTCTCCTCTCAGTTCCACGGTCGCCGTCCGTGAACGCGAAATAAATTATATTTTCATATCTAGGAGTAGGGAATTTTACTCCTGTTGAAACATTTATTGGAAGCAAGCTGGACAGCTTTCAGCGAGTATACGAGGGCTGATCAAAAAGTTCGGGACAGTTGTATTTATTGCAAAATTAAATGTCACATACCTAATCAAATTTGTCTCCTTCAAAGTAGTCTACTTCTGATTGTAAACAGTGATTCCAGCGGTCCAGACACTTATTGAGGCACCTGTTATACTCTTCTTTCGGAATATTCTTCAATTCTCGTGTCGCATTTTGTTCGATCTCTGGTACTTCCTGAAATCTTTTTCCCTTGAGGGTGTTTTTCAGCTTGGGGAACAGGAAAAAGTCACAGGGTACAAATCCACGGATACGGTGGTTGGAGAACCAGTATAATGTTGTGCTTAGTTAAGAATTTCCTTATGAAAAGTGCAAAATGCCCGGCAAAATGGGCGTCGGGCTTGTGGATGTTGCATCACGACAATGCGCCCTCTCAGACAGCACTCTCCATAAAGGAATTCTTAACGAAGCACAACATTCCGCTGGTTCCCCAACCACCGTATTCGCCGGATTTATCACCCTGTGACTTTTTCCTGTTTCCCAAGCTGAAAAACACCCTCAAGAGAAAAAGATTTCAGGAAGTACCAGAGATCGAACAAAATGCGACACGAGAATTGAAGAACATTCCAAATGAAAAGTATAACAGGTGCTTTAATAAGTGCCTGGACCGCTCGAATCACTGTTTACAATCAGAAGGAGACTACTTTGAAGGAGACAAATTTGATTAGGTATGTGACATTTAGTTTTGCAATAAATACATCTGTCCAGAAACTTTTTGATCAGACCTCGTAGCTGACATCGAGTGTGTGGTCTTTAGCAGTCTTTTGAGGAAGTGTAGATGACAAGTTTTGCCTTGCGATGCAGGGCTGTATGGCGGCACTGCCAAGGTGTTTTGGTGTCCATGTCTTGACATATGTCGTTGTTATCATCTGTGTCCGGGTGTCTTTTTTAGCAGTTTATCCTTCGTTCAATAAATAAATTATTATACACGAAGATGTATTTATTAGATTGTATTTCTCACGAGAAGTTTGCAAAACCGTTCAAAGTTCAAAACTGCCTTGGTTGAAACCGTTTCGCAAACGCGTTTGAACTTTAGTCTGTTGCACACGTAATGTAACTTGCAGACGGTCTTTTTCGAGAATTTATAGCGGTTATGGGTCCTTATACCTTCATGGTCCTTATGCCATTCAATCTGGTTCAACGAGGTAGTTTTCGAATAGCTGCAAACATGTACAGCTGGCTACCATTTTTTTGTAAATTAAAATATTTCTCATTTCTTAATAATTCTAATTATTCATATACAAGTGAAGGGCTAACATATTATTTTCAGTAGAGCTTAAGGCTAGAAGGCAATCTAGATCAGGGGTCTCAAACACGCGGCTCTAGAACGTTTTTCGGTGCGGCCCGCACGAGATTGAATAAAATGTACTCTGTATTTCAGTGAAGAGGAATTTGAAGACGTTGTAAATATCCCTCTCAAATATGTCATAAGTAGAAGCATGTAATAACCAAATGTAGGGAGTATATAATTATCATAATAATTTTTTCTCTCTCTCTCTCTCTCTCTCTCTCTCTCTCTCTCTCTCTCTCTCTCTCTCTCTCTCTCTCTCTATATATATATATATATATATATATATATATATATATATATATATATATATATAGAGGGCGTCTGAAAAGTCACTCCCTATTTTTAAATTCTTATTGCTTCTAAACGAAAAGGGATATGAAAACATTTCTTTAACTGAAATGAAGCTTATTTATTGCCGTTTACTTTATTACAAAATTGAAAAGTTTTAATACAAAGTTAAAGTTCAACGTAGGCTCCAGCATTGTCCAAACACTTCTGTAACCTGAGTGGGAAAATGCTGGAGAATTGCTCTTCATGCAAGATGGGGCTCCACCACATTTTGCATTAACTGTTCGTGCCTGGTTAGATAACCACTTCTCCGGACGGTGGTTAGGCCGTCGAGGGCCAACGGAATGGCCTGCTCGAAGTCCAGATTTAACGCCATGCGACTTTTTCTGTGGGGGTTGGGCCAAAGAATAAGTGTACAAATCAAAACCAAGGACCATTGATGAACTTGAAAACCAAATTCGTGATGTTCTTGATAATGTATCACGTGACTTTTTTAGAAAATCTGTTGAAAATGTACCGGTAATGTTACAGAAGTGTGTGGACAATGCTGAAGCCTACGTTGAATTTTAACTTTGTTGTCTGTATGGTTATATTTCACACTAAAATTATAGATAAGTATATTGAAAACAAAATAATTGCCAGATGTTATAAAAACGGAAAAATATAGCGCATGCGTATAAAATTTACAAAAGATTTTATATTAGTTAATGTCAGGCAAAGTCGTAATAGCGCTGTTTCTCAACTTTTTTCTGGCTGGCGGCCCCCTTTTTACATAAAAAATATTCGCCCCCCCCCCCCTTCCCTAAATCATGATGCAGCACATACTTCAATTACAAAACAACTGCTGAACTATTTCCCTCGTGACGCTGAGAAGCTTGGTAATGAAAGGATGGTTGAGTCTGCCAAATTTGCGGGAAACCAACACGATAAATTGATTGAATGTTTTTCTGCCGAGACCCTGTTGCAGTTAAAGCAATGAAACTGACTGTCTGTGTTACTCTGTGTTTATTCTATTCAACCGAATATAAGAAAATGAACAAATACAGATCAGGCACAGATATCTCAATGAAAGACATAAACTAAGTTATGAAGATTACGACGAACAAAAAACAATTTCAGCTCTGTAAAACTATAACATTACACGAGTTTTTCACTTTACAAAAAAAAAAAAGATAGTCTCTGTCTGATTCTACATATTCCTATAATTTTCGCTGAAAAAAATAAACATTTTTCATGAAGGCTGATTGTTTGCTAAGCACCGGAAACCCTCTGAGCCTTTCCTTGAGTGATGAGAAACACTGCTCTCGAGGATATATCTAATACAGCATTTTCAACCCTCTTTTTAATAGTTAGTAGCAATTATGGACAGGAAATTATGCCATATTCAAAATCACAAGCATACCTTCATAAGCTATATTGAAGTACTTATTGCTATGCAATTAATAAATTTCTGTAGTGAAATTAATTGTACATTGTATTGCACACATACATACAATAGGCAATACCAATTACTGCACTTAGCATTTAACTATTAGCAAAGTGCCAATTTGTTCAAGTAGTATGAGATAATTACAGTGCAAGATGTCCGAGAAACAATGCTTAAAATATAGTCATATTTTTCTTATCAATTACAATAATATTATATATATATATATATAATATACCTTTCAACCTTTCAAGTATTCCTTGCGATGATTCCTCATTTCACGAAGGTCAAGCTTGTCGCCCCTCCTCTCGAGTTCGCCTGGTGAAGTAGAGAGTTGGGTTTTTGTGCTCTCCACCTCACATAGCCAGGTACGCCCGGCTCATCTGTGATTGTTCTAAGCCAGGCGTCTAATCTTCTTCTGAAGATATCCACCGCTACATCACTCGTGTTCCTTAGTTCCTTGGGCAGCTGGTTAAACATTCTTGGTCCTCTCGCAACAAAACTGTTTTCCTTCAGGGTTAAGAATGTTCCCTGTCTAGCCTTTAATTTGGGAACACGACACAGTCTTCCTTTTCTACTTTCCACTGTTGTTTGGGGAGTTATAGGGTTCAGAGTAAGATTAGGGGCTAGTTCCTCCATTATTTTCCAAGTGTAAATAATGGTGTACGTCTCTCTTCTTCTTTCCAGTGAATATAAGTTCAATTCACGTAACCTTTCCCAGTAATTTAGTTCTCTGCATCTATTGATCTTGGCTGTGAAGCTTCTCTGAATCCCTTCTAGTTGACTAATGTCTTCTTTTTTATATGGGGATGTTAGGACCCAGCAGTATTCCAACTTTGGTATGATCAGTGTTTTTAATAGAGGAATCATTATATTCCTATCCCTTCGTTTGAAGGTACTCAGTATTTGCCCAGTTATTCTTTTTGCCCTGTTTACTGTTATCTTATTTTGTGTTTCAAATTTCGCGTCATCAGTCATTACAGCACCTAAGTCTTTTGCTTTAGAATTTCTCTGAATTTCCTGTCCATTTGGGTTTGGGGTATAATTTTATTCCATGGATTTTAGGTCCTCCCTTCTTCCGTACCTTAACAGTTGAAATTTCTCACTGTTAAATTATATATCCATTTTCCTACTTTTCCTGTTATTCCCATATAGTTAAGTTTATGTGCTATGATTCCATGGTCACACTTGTCGAACGCCTTGGCAAAGTTTGTGTATATTATATCATAGTTTTCATTACTTTCAAATGCATATAGTGCATCAAATGCAAATGTTATACAGTTTCTCGCTATTCGCGGGGGTTAGGTTCCCAAAGAATCCGCGAATGGTGAATTCGCGAATGTGGAATATATAACCCTATGGGAATAATAGGGGTAGGTTCCTAACTTTAAAAAAAATTTGGAATAAATGCATTAAAACAACAAAACAATTAATGTTCCTTTATTAATACAATTAATCTGTGCTTCAGAGGTAGCAGAGGAGTGCGAAGGAGATCTTAGGGGGCAGAGGGTGATTGGCTAGACGCTAGAGCATCCTTCCTGGAAGAATGATAGGGATTTGTTAATGACTTTCAAAAACAATGGGAAAATTAAAACATTAAAACAGAAAAATATGAATGTGGTACCGTACCTTTATTAATCTTCTTGTCCTTCAAAGGTAGCAGGGGAGCGAGGTGGATCACTTGGGGGAGCATGGGAATGCGAAGGAGATCTTGGGGGGTGCAGAGGGGCCAGGAGGATTGACTGGAGCATCTTTCTTATGGTGGAAAAACATTGTGATGGGTATCTGCCTGCACGGTGCTATCGCAGACTCAACTTCCCTCTTGATTTTTAGGCTCCATAAGTGGGTCATATTCAAACAATTTATCAGTTAATATTTTGCTATATTTGAAAATGTCCGATAATGTTTCCAAATTTAAATTAGGTTTTTCTATTTCTTCATCTGCAATTTCTTCCTCACTATCACTTGATTTAAGGAGTTCCTCCAGGTCCTCCTCAGTCAGTTCCTCAGAGTGAGACTCGATAAGTTCCTCTACGTCAATTGCATGCATATCCTCGAATCCTTCCCTCCAACGGCGTGGGTCATGGTTGCAATCGTCGCAATTTCTGCATCAATGTCTGGGGAACCACCAAATGATGTTACAGCATCACTGTACAAATTCTTCCAACAGGAGTTAATTGTTGATGGTTTTAGTTCATCCAAAGACTCCTTAATATTTGTGATGCAGAAAGCATGCGACTAACGGTGCGCCTGGTGTAGTAGGCCTTAAATGTTGCAATCACACCCTGGTCTAGTGGCTGCAGAATGGAAGTCGTGTTGGGAGGCAGGAAAAGCACCTCGACGTTTGGATTACGAAACACTGCAGTTTCTCTGGGTGGCCGGGTGCATTGCCTACAAGAAGAAGCACTTTGAAGGCCATATTTCTTTTTAGCGTAAATATTTTTCCACTTCAACAACGAAGCAGTTGTGGAACCAGTCCACGAACATCGAAGCTGTGACCCATGCCTTCTTGTTAGAACTCCTAAAAACCGGCAAGCAGTGTTTGTCTTTCCCTTTCAATGCCCTTGGGTTCAATAAACGGTACAGCAGCATAGGCTTTATTTTGCAGTCCCAGGAAGCATTAGCACAGAGGAGAGGGATTATCCTGTTCTTGGCCGTCTTGAAGCCAGAAGCAGTTCTTTCATACTTAGATAGGAATGTCCTTGTTGGCATTTTCTTCAAAATAGTCCAGTCTCATCTGCATTGAGTATTTGTTCAGGCGCATAGTCTTTCTCTTCTATGATCTTCAGTAATTGTAGGGGATAATTCCGCGCTGCTTCATGATCTGCTGACGCTTGTTCGCCAACCATCTTGACATTGTGTAGGCTGTATCTCTTCTTAAATTTATCAAACCACCCCTTCTTACAACAAAGGTACCGGTAGTCACTTCATCGCCTGATAATTGCACCAAGTGTTTATGCAGACGCAAAGCCTTAGCTCGAATTATAGCGCCACTAATGGGTGCCCTTTTCTGTGCTTGATCTTCAATCCACAAGCTTAATCCTTTTTTCATTTTTTCCAGTTTTGTACCTCGACTAATACACGTCACTTTAGAACTTAATGGGGCACTTGCTGCAACACTATCCCGTATGCCCTTTTCTTTTTTTTAATTTGCCGCACAGTTGACTCGTTCACACCATAATCTCTACCCACAGCTGCCACACTTTGGCCTATTGCTAGCTTGTCTAATAATTCTAGTTTAGTTTGTAAAGACATCACTTTCTTATCCCTTTCAGTCTTTGATTCACTTGCATCACTGTCATTAATTTTTCTCTTTGGTGCCATGTTAGGACTAACTCACAATCTGGAATGGGTAAACACAATGTTACAAACAATGTTAATATCGCAAACGATGTTCACAGTCTAGTTACATAACGTGGAATGATAGCTGAGTCAACGTTTGAGTAGCGTCTCTATGCTCCTTCCACTCTGCCACGTGGTAAGATAATTAATTGATAATAATCGAACCCGCGATTTCAGACTCCGCGAATACTCGAATCCGCGAATACCCGCGAATAGCGAGGGACTGATGTAGTGTTCCATTAATTGTGATAGGCATGATCTGCCTGACCGGAATCCATGTTGGTTATCATTTAATTTTTTCCGAGTTTCCAAAAGTCATAGATTTTTTCTGTAACTATTCTTTCAAATATTTTAGTGAGATGAGATGTAAGCGACACTGGCCTTGGATCGATCTCCTCCTTTATATATTGGAACTATGTTCGCTCTCTTCAGGATGCTCGGTATTTCTTCCGTGTCTAGTGATCATCTCCATATCCAATGTAGGGACTTAGCGATTGCATTTTTGCAGTTTTTGATCAGTGTAGCATTCCATTTGTCTGGTCCTGCCGCCGAGTGTGTTTTTAGTTCCCCTATAGCTTGTGTAATATCATCTGTTGTAAAGTCGAAGTCCGTTGTAGTTGTTCTTCAAAGAACGCGTCTCTATCGCATATCAGTTTTATCAGTTTTGGGGATACTGAAAGATGATTCATACTGAGCTCTTAATATTTCAGATACCTCTGTTAAATCATCAGATAAAGCATTGTCTTCATTTTTCAAAGGTCCGATAGCCGCGTGATTTTTCGACTTCCTTTTTTTTCAAAATTATAGAAGTACTTTGAGTTAACCTTTATCGCTTCTATAGCGTCTTCTTCTTTCTCTGTATGCTCCTCAATTAGGTCCTGTATGACGCAATCTATACTCTGCAGTTTATCGTTTAATATTTTCTGATATCTTTGCAATTTCTTAATTTTACAGTCACTCTTTTTTTTCTTGCGGAACATTGACCTCTTTTGTCTTTCGAACCAGCTTCTCTTTCCTCTTTGTTGCATGTCTTTCCACAATTTCCAGCGTCTTCTCTAAGATAATTAGTATCTCTTCCGTTGTCTTGGCCTTAAAGATGGTTTTCCAGTCTACTGCTTCCATGCTGGATGCAGCACCTTCCCAGTTTTTAGCTTTGGAATAAAAATAAAAAATTTCGAGTTTGCTTCTTTCTATAGTGCGTGTTCTTTCCTTTCCTATTGCTTTTACATTGGTTATTTCATTAATGTTGTGATCAGATATTATAGTTGGGGATATTTCTATATTATCAATTAGGTTGCTGTTATTCGTGAATACCAAATCTAGGCAGTTGTTTTTTCTTGTATTTTGTTATTTCATGTGTTAACATAAATTCATCGGCTAGATCTAGGAGCATTTTTGCCTGCTCTGGTCTTCCCGTGTGCCCCCCCCCCCCCCTTGTCTTAGTGTATACATATATTTTTCCTATCCTTTTATATTTCATAAATGGAAAATTAAAATCACCACAGAGAAAAATATTTGGAAAGGTGCCCTTGTGGTGTGGATCTAGCGATGAGAAACATCAGCATGAACAGGATTCACCACAAGTTAACGTTTGATGCGCTTTGTCATGTAACTGTCTGGAATGAATTATCTTAATATACTGCGGACACTTTTTCTTCTCCAACTAAGGAGACATGTCGGTGACATGAGAAATGTAATCTTTCAACAAGATGGGAAGATTTCTCACTATTCCTATGTCGTTGCTGTTTGCAGCTTTCTAGACGCAACCTTTCCTCAGCATTGGATAGGCAGTGCTGCCGTAGTGGACCGAGAGCATGGCCATCTCGATCACCTGAGTTCCTGAGACGTAACCTCCTTGGATTTTTATCTATTGGGGTATGTTAAAACACTTGTATATTGTTACAAACCCCGTAGTCTGACAGAACTCCGTCAAGAAACAGAGTTTACTGGATCCATTTTACAAAAGTATCTTATTAAATATTTTAATGGAGTTCGAGCGTCAAATACGCATTGTTGTGACAAATGATGGTCATTTTGTGAAAGTGTTTTAAACTTGAACAGTGTGGAAATCTAAACAAGTTATATATATATAGCCCTCTTTATTGCTACATTCTTCTGTTGAAGTAAAAAATATTCCATGAGGCTGCATGTCTATTAAATATTGACTGTTTCATAATAGTATGAAAAAGAATCATTACTGCAGTTATATTCTTCATAATATTAACATAGTTCCTGCGTTATATGAATTAATTACTGGCTAATGCAGAAAGCTATATAAGGAATACAATTTAAAAGACATTGTAAATACTTATGACTGAAACAAAATAATAACCTTGGCAACTCTTTTATTTTGTGCAAACCCTCGTGTCCAAAAGTTTTTAGCTAATGTTGTATGCGGGATTTTCCCCTGAGTGAGGCCCCTGGGAGTGAGACCACAGTGACCCGGTCGTCGCGTGACTAGGTCGTCGCTGTGTGTGCTATATATAAGGATGAACGTGAACTTTTTAAATATAATGTTACACACACACACACACACACACACACAGAATGTTACACAGCTGATGGTAGCGTGGTCAGTTAGATTGCAGCGTGAATAACTGAATATATCTTATGTTTTTCTTCCTATAAATAATTCACTCAATTAGTCCTCAGCTAATGAATCAGAAGTTTTACCATATTTAGTTTACCATATCATATTTAAAGTCGTGTAGGCTTTAAATTTTGAATCATTTATCGATGAGTTTCAGTCAATTTAGAAATAGAAATATAACTACCACTGATGATATTAAATTGTAATCTTACGTTCACGGATTAAAAATAAACTTTACGTTATATTCGAAAGGGGGAAAAAGCAAAACCCAAGGGTCGAAAGAACATTCACCTTCATTTCCTAAGGAAAAATTAAATTTTATTTATTGAGTTTATTTCATACTGATATAGACCTACTTCACCAAGGCCTTCGTCAGCATAAAATTAATCGGAAGATGAAATCTGAATGTGCCAACACGGATTCCAAGATCGTCTGAATCCTCTTTCTCGCTGGCTCGCTTTCCGCTTCTCTCTTTTTTTCTTCCTTCGTCTTGCGCTGCGCTCTCTGTTTATAGATCATCCAAGATCGAGGCTTTCCAGTTTTCATCTCGCGTTTAGACAGATTTTCTTTTATTCGTTTATCATACGTATGATACGTTCATAGAATATAGGAAGACATTTTAAATACCAGGGGCGGATCCAAGGAGAGTAGTCTAGGGGGACATCAAACAGACATCATGCCGAGTATTTTATTTGATTAACATTTTTTTATATTCTATATGCTTCACCCACCATTACTGTGAGGTAGCAACAGTAAACAGGCTTCCTGTTCCTGTGCGTGAGCTGAAAGGTATAAAAACTCATACTCCCCCAAAGGGGATGATCCACATTTAAATTATATTATAATGCATACATAGGCCCCAGTTTTCAATGGTGTGGTAATGATAGTTGCATTGACATAATAAAGCAAACGTGAAAATAATATGATTACTGATAAAATATTTATCAAATTCTGTGCATTTCAATTGTGATAACCATGTAATACTTACAGTATAATGCAGTACTTATTGTAATACTTACGGTATACTACACAGTTATAATGCAGTATAATTGAACATAAAATACATGATTAGCAATCATGTATTTTATGTTCAATTATACTGTATTGTAACAGACATTTTACAAGTAATGCAATATTATATGGGCCTAATTATCATGATCTGGGTGTCAATTGTTGGACAAAACGTTCACAAGTTCCATTCGTTCTTTAGGGATCTAGCCTAGTGGGGCACGTGCCCCCTAGGCCCCCCCTGGATCCACCCATGAATACGTCATATTAAACGTTTTAAATAATCCTGTTTTATAATTTTTAAGTTCCTAAATTAACATATTTTATATTATGGCCAGTATAAAATTAAAATTACTATTCATTTTATGAGACTGAATTTCACTGATCATTTTTGGCGCCAGGTGTTTGTTTACAGGTGCACGATTGGAGGAAAATATAGGCGCGATCTAATATTACTAGAATCCAGAAGCGCCATCGGTTGAAACAAAGGCGAGCTCTAACTTTAATAAAAATAAAAAATGCCACCTGTTGAAAAGCTGGTGTGATCTAATATGGCAGTGGCGCATGCGCAGTTTGACCCAAGTTTTAGTGTACCTAATTTTCATGGCCTATGTTTTGCTTATGCTATTCATTTAAAATTTTTACTATATATTACATTATTAATAAATGTTCCATTTTTGCATTCCAACATTTATAACAAAATTTAACTTAAAATTTAAATGTTGAAAGTTATGTAACTCAGTTCAAGGCGATCAATGGAATTTAATCCTTCAGTGCAATGGTATTCATAAAGTTGTCCCCATACATTGCACTTCAGAGATGTTTTCTCATAAATACTATACTGTACAGGGGCGGATTTAGGTTTCCTGGCGCCAAGGGCCATACTGATTTAGCCGCCCTTCAGACACTTATGAAGTTACCATTTAGCAATAAATAGTTATTTGATATAAGGGTTTCAGTAAAATGTAGTCAAATGGTTTAGGCATTTACTCTAGCAAAATGTATCTTAGCATTTAAGATATTTTTATATCAATCACAATATATTATATATATTATGATAATATATATATATAAAATACATTAATATAATTATATATAATATAATATATATATATATATATATATATATATATATATATATATATATATATACACACAGGGCGTCCCCAAAAAAATGTATACACACTTTAACAGCTGATAGCTCAATTGATGTTTCTTTCTTTCCAAGTTAAACCCATTAGAATTAATAATGGCAGTCAGACTAAGCTTTGAACAAAGGAAATTCATTCTAAATGCTACTGGAAGTGTGAAAACGCAGTTGAAGTGCAAAGACAGTTTAGGAGGGAGTTTCAAACAGATCCACCAACGCGACTTACCATCACTCGAATTAGAGATAAGTTTCAAGCCGATGGAACTGTTCAGAATGTCCACAAGAAGCGTTCCGGAAGACCACGGACATCGACAAGCCCCAAAAGCAAGAAAGAGTACTGGAAACGTATCACCAAAGTCCAAGAAAATCTGTGCGGCAAGCGAGTCGTGAGGTAGGAATTTCAGAATCGTCTGTCCAACGCATTTTGAAGCGCTGTCAATGGAAAAGTTACATTCCAAGATTAGTCCATGCTATTAATGAAGATGATCCGGACCGAAGAGTGGAGTATTGCGAGTGGTACTTGGCACGATGTGGATGTGGATTGGACGAAGGGGTTTCGTAGAATACCCTCCGCGTTCACCAGACCTCACACCACTAGACTTTTTTTTATGGGATACTTAAAAGACAAAGTCTACGCTATAAAACCTGCAACAGTCGCTGAATTGAGAGCAGCCATTGAACGAGAATGCACACAAATACCAAACGAAATGTTTCGTGATGTTTGCGATTCCATTGCTTCGCGTTATCAGCAGTGCCTGGACCAGAGCGGACGTCAGTTTGAAAACAGGCGTTGACAAAACAATTAATAATGTCTGTAGATTCTATTACATTTTGAAAATGAAATGTATTTAATAAACACTGCCTTTATAATTATTTAAAGTGTGTATACATTTTTTTGGGACGCCCTGTATATATATATATATATATATAAAACAATCCCTTAAATGTGTGAACAGAAATGCATTGTAGGTTATCTTTACGATCTTTATGTTTAGTTACGAAATCGACCGTTGTAGAATACTCAAAGCAGTTTCCGCCGAGATTGCTGACCAGGAAGGAGTCAATAAGATCTGTATAGCTAAGAGCTCTCGTGAGTTCCGATTCAATACTAAGGATAGCTAAAGAGTTGAGATGATTTTCTGACATCACTGACCGTATGTAGTTCTT
This sequence comes from Bathynomus jamesi, assembly GCA_023014485.1. NCBI lineage: Eukaryota > Metazoa > Arthropoda > Malacostraca > Isopoda > Cirolanidae > Bathynomus > Bathynomus jamesi. The sequence goes on from JAJOZX010001206.1 coordinate 960,052, forward strand.
TAGTCGTCGCAGTACAGAAAAAGATCTTTTGGCAGAACAATTGGAAGCCGGCGTACATAGGAAGATCCTGAGCGCAATATCAACATATGGGTAAACTTCTTTTAATCCTTTTGCGTGGATCAACTCACTCCTCTCAAGAATGCTCGTAGGAGTTTTCTCCAAATTCAGAAGAAACCCACGGAAATGAAGACACTCATTAACAAATGCTTCCGCCAAGTCATCCTTGTAAAATTCCCAAAGCTTAATAGCATTGGCAGTTATATCTGTCGGATTCAAGGTGGTGACTTTTGTAAAAAATGTAAACCGTGCATGGAGGTTTTCATACGCATCTTTGCGACGGTTTAATTCCGACAATAATCTGTCAAGTACCACAAGATGAGTATTAATGAAGAAGTTCCTCCGTCCATCTAATTCTACCTCGCCTTCGCGAGTTTCGTCGACTCGAAGTTTTCTTTTCTTTTTTCTTTTCATTGTAACTTCATATTCGCGGATAGATGATTTCTTAATTGCTGCTTCTTCATAAAAGTCGAAGTTGTCTCTTGCATCTTTACATAGAATGTCAATGATGCATACAGTTCTGCTACGACACCAAGATCAATGTTAACTGCTTGGAGCTGTTTACTAGTAGTAGTAGCATTGAACCTTTCCAGAATGTCACCCCACATTAAAGAAAGAATTGTAGTTTCAAGGCGTTGCAGTTGATTGAGGTAGCCTGATGCTTCACTGCGTGTGCAAGGTTTTTCTGATTCATCTTCTTCAATGGACATAAGTGCCTCTATAACCTCTTCCCAGTCTTTATTGAGACTCCTACACGCTTCTTCACGGGCTGACCATCGAGTGTCTGATAAGCTCTTTAGCGTTACATTTTCAGATTTGATAAAATGATTTTGTAGTATTTCCCAACGGTGATTTTGGAGAAGTGCGAAAAAATCAATGGCTTCCTTACAGCAACTTGCTGCACACTGTCCAATCAAATTTAATGTGTGCAGAGCAGGGTACGTAAACTGCTACTGGGAACGCTTCTTCTATTCTGGCTTGCAAGCCAGACTAAGTCCCTGACATGTTGGGAGCGTTATCATACGACTGTCCTCTGCAGTTTGCAATGTCGAGAGCATGCATTTTTAATATGCTGGAAACTGAGTTGAAACGCTGCTCTGATTTGTGGCCTACGCTGGGAAGGAATGCCAAAAATCGCTCTACGGGATGCCATCTTCTTTTGCGTATCTCAAAATAACTGCAAGTTCATCGACATGTGATATGTCTGGGGTGGAGTCCACAATAATAGAATAGTACTTCGCACATTTCACTTCCTCAGTTATTTGTTTGGTAACTTTGTCAGCCATTAGTTTGATGAATTGCCCACATGTAAACGAAGACAAATATGAGGTATGACTTTTTCCTGGATTTTTGTATTTTGCAATATGTTCCGCCAGAAAAGGGTCAAATTCAGCAATAAGTTCCAAAGCCATTATAAAGTTTCCACTGTGGACATAACCAAATTTCTCAATGTGGCCCCTAAAAGGTAAACCATGAGATGTCAGTGACCGGACCACTGCAACAACTTGTTGTAAAACATTCCTCCAATACTTCTTCTCCTCATCAATTTGATAGAAAAGTTGTCTGTCAATTCTTCCGAGAGTTGAACTTCTCATTTTCATAGCTAACACACATGACTTATGTTCAGAGGAATTTTCATGGCTTGTTAATGCTTCACTGCCATGCTTCCAGTCATCAAATCCTTCTTTACCAATTTTAGTAGTTCCACCAAATAACTGACATGGAATGCAGAAAATTGAGCCTGTGCTCTCCGAATACATTAAATATGTCCTCTTCACCTTCTCTCCGTGGACAACCTGTGTTTCAAATAAGGTTTCACAAAAATATCTGAATCATTCACCAAAACGTCTCTTTGATTGAAAAAAGTTCATGTTTTCTAGGTCCTGATTTTTGCCATGTTCTGACACATAATGACGTGTAGCATCATTAACTTCCCATAATGCTGGGTCTTGTCCAATGGAAGTATTGCTGGAGGTAGTTGTGATGCTACCTCATCACAAGACTTAGTATAGGGTACTAGGGTAGGCAGGATTCTTGAACTTCACTACCAGATAATCTAAAATTACTAGGACTTTCATTAACATTTTGATTTTCTTGGAAACTCCTAATCTCGGTACATTCTAATTCTTTTAAAAGAACATTCGGATTTGTTTCAAAATTTTTTGCTCTTTATATAAGATTTCTTGAAAAAAGTATCAATTTTCGCAGTTTTGTCAATGACATCTCGTTGTTTTACAGCTTTATCCAGAGCTCTCTTCTTATACTCCGAGCCGCTTAGTCTTTTTCTCCCATCACTCATCTGAAAAAACAAATACTGTACAGCTGAAATTAATTAAAAGTATAAATAATATATTTTAAAATAGAAATATATTATTAAAATTAATAAAATATATTATAATTATATATTTTAAAAAAATAACTCAGCCAGGCTGAGTAGGTCTCTAACAGCTAACTACATATAGGCAGTTAAGTTAACATAAAAAATTCAAAATTGTCTTAAAAACTGCCTTCTTCTTACCTTGTATATAATACCATTACTGTACTAAACTGAGACAAACACAATCTTGTCTTTAAATTTTAAATGTTGTCCAGTTTCAAAGTTCAAAGTTGCAAAATAGAAAAAATATAAATTCAATTTTATAGAGAAAACCTTAAACAAAATAATTGGCCAATTTTTGGCTTGATACTCTGTAAAGTGTAAACAATAAATCTGAAATAAAATAAAAATAATTAGCTTTAAAATAAAGATATTAATTAATAAAATATATTAAAGTCAAGGACCAACTTTGAAATTGACTTCGTTCAAACGTAATGAGATTTTTTTTTAAGTGGTACTAACTTTTCTTCGTTTTTTTAGCTAAAAAAATACCAGAAATTTTGGATTTTTTCCATACCTAAAAAGTGCTTCCTTGTCACTTTTCTTGTTACGACTTTTCCTCCAGAATTTTACTGGCCTCAAAATTTTGCCGCCCCCTAAAATTTGCCGCCCTGGACCATGGCCCATTTGGCCCATATGTAAATACGCGCCTGGTACTGTATATTAATTTTTCTTGACTAATGGATTCCTGCTATAATTGTGTGTCGTACAGACTCCCTTCATGTTTATTTGAAGAAAAAATTTTCTCATCGGTAAAAAGAACAGTGACAGAAAGATGCATATTCTCCTGTTATCGTAACAGCATCTGAGTATTTAGATTTTTTTTTTAACAGGCTTAATAATTCTATTCGGCAGTTTTTATTTTGATTTTCTTGCGCCACTGTGTCTGTATTCAATTCATTGGTGTATGTATACGATATTTTTTCTCATAGTCTACAATTGAAATAATGTGGTCATATGTGCCACCAGAACGGAAGGCGTTATTCGCCCCAAATGTCTTGTGGTTATTTTTGTTTGTTTTTCTAGTAAAAATACCTTGGAAACATTAAAGAAAGAATAAGAGAGAGAGAAGGAACTTAAATAGGGGAAAAGAGGGAGGGTTGGATTCGGAATTTCTCCTGGGTTGAGGACCCCGGTGACCCCTAATCGATGGTGAGTGACGAGTTCGTGGATGGGTAGCAACGTAGTTTGCGATGAGTGATGAAGAACAAACGTGATCATTGTGATGATGGATATCGTACCCCAAATGTTTGTCACAATCGGAATGTTACACAGATAATTTTGCCACCTACAATAAATTCATAAACTTAATGGACGAAGATAGTTATGACCACTGATCTCTATAAATTACTGAATAGTGCATCGGCCTACAGTATATTCGTATATAATGAATTGAAGCCATCGAGCCGAGTAGTATAGCCGAAAAAGGGGAGAGTGCAAGAATGTTGCAAGTTATTATGTGATGTTGCAAAGGGGGTGGGGGGGGTGTTGCAAAAAAAAAAAAAAAAAAATAAAAAAAAAAAAATTCCCCCAAAGGGGGGATGCTGCAGGTGCAACAAGGAAAACTTGGAGGCGGCGTTATCCCCCAAGAGAAAGGAGAGAAAGGAGGAGAGTGTTCACCTGGCAGGAGCCAAGTGCATATTAAGACTTCAGCCGAGTAGGCGTTGTTTTATAGGCTCCTAATCAGCCAGTTGGCTGTAAATGGCTTGAGTTGCCAGATAGCGCCATGTATTCATTTAATTCTAATCGAAGACTGAGTTGCCAGATACCATTGTATACATTATTATAGACTCCTAATCAGCCAGTTGGCTTAGAAGGCGTAAATGTTGCCAGATACCACTTTTTAGCGATACCATTGTATACATTATTATAGACTCCTAATCAGCCAGTTGGCTTAGAAGGCGTAAATGAGTTGCCAGATACCACTTTTTAGCGATACCATTGTATACATTATTATATTTCTTAAAAAGAATACCGGTAGTAGGTTTAGAAGGCGTAACATGATATAATTAAGTAAAACAACATTGCATCATTCTGTTTATTATAAATATATAGAAAATAAATATACATTTCAATTGAGGAATATGCATATAATCATAACAGTACAGGAAATATATACACACAATTATGGAGATATATATAAAATAAATATACATTTCAAATAGAAATAAATATACATTTCAATAGAAATATGCATATAATCATACAGGGGAAATATCACGCAAAATATATAAATACATTTCAATAGAAATATGTATCATAACAGTACAGGAGAAATATCACGCAAAATATATAAATACATTTCAATAATAATAGAAATATGCATATAATCAGTACAGGAGAAATATCACGCAAAATATATAAATACATTTCACTTTTTTTTCAAAATACTAAACTCGGTCTTAATCGAGTTTACAATTACATCATTATTGCTCTGCATTACGCAGTATATGCGGCTTAATAATATTTCACCGCTTAAAGTATAGGGAAACCTGTATTCGATATGAAGGGCTTTCATATCGTTCAGTACTATTTTTGTTCCCACTTTACAACCGGTTGGTAAGTCATCTTTAAATACGTCTAGAATACAATCAAAAGCACGCACAAAGAGTTCATCGTTAGCTACATTATTAAACACAAGTTTATAAACACGCTTTTCCAATCGAGGGTTTATTTCTACCGACTCGAGCTTTTCAATCGTGAACTCACTCAACATAGCGGCAATTGAAATAATCTTCTAAATCGTTACGACAACTGCGCGTTATATAAAGAAATAGTTCTTCAGGGTGAACGGTGTAGGTGAGCTCAGCCTTGTACCGATCAATTGCTTTGTACCAAAGTTCATGGTATTTCAAAGAGTCTAAACTTTTTAAATAAACGTCCAGCACTAGACCATTCTCACCAGCCCTACACTCGGTAAACCCATCGAGCAGAGCGGTGTAGGCGTATTCAAGTACTGTATCAAAATAAAGCATGTCCGTAACACGCGCGTCTAATATAGGTTTCAGCTTGCGGAATCCGACGATTTCAAACATTCTGTCGAGGATGAAACGGTTTCGCGTAGGAACAAGAGCGTTATTATCAGAAGCATTCTTCCACATCAGCCGTATATCAATGCACGGCCGATCGTTATTTATACACAACGTACATACAACGGCGTATGAGGGTGCGTCACTAATCTGCTCTCTTCTTGTACCTACGTTAGCAGGTATTTTATAACGATCTTCACTCCACTTCTCAACTATCACGAAGATTCTATTCATCTCCTCGACACTTAAATAAACCCGTTTGTTTGTGTCTACATTCCGTTTCCAGTACATAGCTAATGGTACCGGAATTACGCCTGAACACGCGCAACGATTTCGTCACGGACACATCGTACGAGGCGTTGAGAATGCTGCTCAAAGGAAGTTCCATCGTATTCGAGGAGCGCACGTCCACTCGGTTCAAGCTCTGAGATAACTATGAGCCGTGTGAGGCACGCAGGTAGGCAGGAACGGTTCGACGGGCGGCTGACTCGATGATACGTGAATGGGCTTGTTCGTATGATCCGCGAGTCGTACCGAATTGTTGTACATATTTGTTTTTCCGGGAATTAATTTCATCACTACCAGCCTACGCACCAGACATTTTACCTCAGGATAAGAACTAGGAACATTTTATGTTTTACTAAACATCTTCACACTCCGGCGCACTATTTGAGAGGAACATATGCTCATATTTTTCCTTTCTGCCCATCAAACGATACTCGTCTCTAAAGTCTGTTAAAAACTCACGCAGGGCACTAGCCACAACCTCACTACGAACCTCATCATGATATACGTTAATATAGTGATAAAAATACTTAAGATTGTCCATGATCACGAGATTCACATTTTCAGTCGTAGGGTATGAGTAATCGACATGGTGTAGCATGACGTAATACCGCTTGTCACACCACCCATCCGCAAGACTCATTATCCATACCTGCTGCTTCTCTTCTGCACGCGTTGTTTCTTTTACTTCACGGTGTATGTGAGACTTTATAAAGTTTAGCTCTGCAGTATACTTCAGCACATCGTCTGTGCAACGAAAGCCTTCAACGGTCTCACCAGAACATCCGTAGAGTATTTGTACATCTTGGAACTTCGCACAATCCAATGTGTTTTTAAAAGAGGTATAGGAGGGAGGAATAGGAAGTTTTTCGGTATCCACCACATCCTGACACTTTGCTGAATACCATTTCATAAACGTTGTACAAGCAATATTAAAGGTAGCCATTTGAATACACGTCTGATCTGAATACACGTCTGATCTCTCGGGCTTACTGCAGTCGACTGACCACGCAGGGACTCCCAGATAGTAGCATGACTCACGGTCTTACAGTGGGCGGAGCTTAGAACTTTCACCTGTGCACACACACACACACACACACACACAAAGGAGAAAGTGAAACGCTAATTGAAACATGATTTATTTAATAAACGAGATATTCAAGTTATATATATTTACAAATACGATTTAATAAACGAGATATTCAAGTTATATTATATTTACAAATACGTGTAATAAATCAATAGATACTTTACAAATACGATTTAATAAACGAGATATTCAAGTTATATATATTTACAAATACGTGTAATAAATCAATAGATACGATTATATACAAGACGTGTGAGTTAACAATAGAAGCATCATTGGTATCCAAAGGGTACGGTATCATAGGTACCAGGTAACTGGTAACGTTTCCTATAGGTGTTACGGCACACCTTCGTACCCCTAAGTTCCTTCACGCCCCCCAGCTTCTGCGCCCGAAAATTGTGGGTGCCTACAATTAGTTGGGGGTTGTTTCATCATCGTCCAAACATACTAGATCCTTCAACGATTCAAAGTTAACAACCCGCCGATTCGCATGGTTGAGCGTAATACCCTTTGCCTTCACGATATATTTCATTTCCTCCCCCACCCTGACCCGTACCCCATAAGTCTTAGGTCCTGTTGAGACAAAAGAGTCGGCGTAGCGTTGTCCCCATACTCGTCCTTGATCTCATCAGTGAGCTCGCCGAGGAACTCCCCAATAGCGGGCATGTATTCACCCTCCCTCTCTGTGAATATCACGCTATCTGTATCGGCATACAATACTCTCCGCCCAAGAGAATGCAATAGACCCCAAAGTTTTATACGGGCGTAGGCTGTTGTGAAGCTGGCCACAGGTATGTTTGTAACCCTTGAGGTATCTGTGGCAAATTCAGTGTTGTTGTACTTTATTATGTAAGTATTACCTACATTCACGATCTCCATGACCTCTTTATCGGGAGCATTGGCATAATCCCAGACATCGCTATAACTTTGTGCCAAATGAATGCTCCCTCTGCCGGTATTCTGCGCAAATTTTCCCCATAGACTGTTTAGACACAACTTTGCACTAAAGCGCTTGCCAGGATTCTTTACAATTTGGACACGATCAAGTTGTATACCTTCGCGGTCGCGGTAACGTTGAATATAGGCAGACTTTTCATCTTCGGTATCAACTCCTCGCGGATACCCTGATGCCTCAACCTTATCCTTCAAAAAGGCGTTTATATATGGTGTGAAAAGGTTGGGTAGCTTCTGAAACCTCCACACCTCATGTATCTTCAGTATTCTATAACCATGGCGTACGGCTAGGGCCAGCTCAGGACTTGTATATACGCCTCTGATCTTACGCTGGTGGGGTATATGGTTACATCGCCGTTATCCTCTTCCGCGCACTTCACGCACAGGGGAAACATGAGCTTGTCGTCGATAACGACAGGTAAGATCGGCATCCATAAATTGCGTGGGGGGAGTACGTCTACGAAAGAGAGCCCAAAGTAACGATCATTCAAATTTTTTGAAAATTCATTGATGGAGGGTAGGCTAGGTCCCACCAGTTTCTCAGGAGCGCCCACGGGGTACGGATTGCTCTTCATCACGTATGGGTATAAAGAACAGAAATCGTAGTAATGGAGCTTCACGCCCTCCGTAGGTGGAAAGTATAGTCTGAAAGGGATTTGTAGTCCTCAAACAAGCTATCACCACATCTGAGAGGATCCAGCACCATTGAACGCTTGATCGTTTTTATTTCCTCACGGTACACCTCGTCTGTCTCCATCCGTGCATCATATTCATGCTCCCACAAGACTTTGTGAGTGAACTGTGATCCTATAAGTTGATCGCGGGTGCGGGTTGATGCGAGACAGTCGGCAGGAGACCTACCGTGGATATCTCCGGTGATTCCGCACTCAGGACGGGGGCATCCATGCCACCAGCAACCGTTAAAGGAGTACACAGTCTTCACACCAGTGACACGGTTTTCACTTAACCCATCAACCCAAAAACACGTCCATTAATCTTAATGGGTACTTCACCCGTGTTGCGGGCGTGCTTTATGTATACACCTGTCTGTTGCTGTAGGTGTATGAGCCAGTAAATAGCTTGTGCCCGTAACTGCGGGTTTGTTTCGGTGAATAATGGCTAAGGTGTCTTTAGGCATGAAGTTATTCTTGAACACCGTAAAACATAATGATGCGATGGTGGTTGCGACTTGCAGTGGATCGCATTTGAAACGGGCTATGTACATCCTTCTAAAGGCCTGGAAACATACTCTAAGCACGCGCACATCATTCACGCAATAACGCTCACATTCATCAGCTATATTATAAGGGTTACTTTCATTAAAACTGTCGTAGTATCGATCAAAGTCTTCACGTTCATCCATACAGTCAAAATAATGTTTGGGGGGGGGGGCCTACGTAGTTTAAGTCTCGCTGGTGAGGAAAGTGTAAGGGAAGTATCCTTTGGAAACTTCAGCTGCTACTCCCATCACCTTGGGTAGCTTTGCTAATTTACAAGGTGTGAATAATAAAGTATCTTTAAATTGTACATTGCCTCTTATCTGCATCTGTATTAATTTGTTGCCTCTTTTCAATGGATCACCTGTAATATCTCAGAGGATTCGTGTTCAAGCAACTCCTTATAAAGGAACTGCGTGTCAAACTTTGCCCCGTTATGGACGAGAATATACACATTCATTTTTTGAACTTGTCGGCTAACTTGACAATATAGGACACAAATAGTTTCACAGGACTATCGCGGACATTCGTTTTAAAACGTTTGTCCGTTTACACATTTGGGGCACTCGTCACATTCGATACCCATACACTCACACAGATGGTCTGGCTCACAAGTAAATGTGGAATTACCTCTTTGGTTTCAGCGTTCGTATATGTTTCTATATCGTAGTATACAGTTATACAAGGGTTATTTTTAGGCTTAGCATTTCATATAACATACATGCTTTACTCCTCCGCCTTATATTCCTCCTGGCATGTAGGACAGTGAATTACGTCACACTTGTGCTTAAATTTCCCCAATTATCCATTGTGTGAAACATACCACATTCACAGATTCTCATTTTCCTGCACGTGCCAATTGATTTATGGAAATCAAAACAGATATTATTGAAAAATGCGCGTCTACACACATCACAGTCTCTCTTCTCAACTTCAACTACACGGCTTTCACATTTGGTGCTTTTACACTGCTCACATACCATGTGACATTCTTACAATGTCTCACTATATCATCCGCAAACTCGAGGCACCCTTACACAAATCATGATGTCCCATATTTTCGACTTTTGTCATAACTCGCATAAGCCACCTTATATTACGGATGGGAGATACGTTGTCCCTGACAATCCTAAATAAGTAGGGGTCTTGTACGATCTCTCACACAGCTTTTAAAAACATACAACAGTCCTACGACGATGATCCAACCCAAACACAACTATGCGGATTCATTTCCTGTTACCCTTCTCAGCTCTTCAGGACCCATATTACAGTCAAATTCAAGTTCACAGTCTACAGCTAGTTTACGGGCACGCTCCACGACTGTAGGCAACCAAATTTTTTGAGTCCGTGTATTTTGTACAGTAAACATACGTGCTAAAAGTACTGCTAAAAGCCGCAACCACGATCGACGTTTATATGCTTTCGGTAATAGTCGGAGAATTGAGGTTAAGAGTATACGGTATGGCACTATGACCCGCAACACGGAATACACGGTCAATATTTACCGTGAAGTTGTAATTGAAGGCTATACTACTTTGGGCGGCTTGCATTATACGTCCTAAATATATTCTACATCTTCAGCCGCCAAACGTCTAAATGGCACTATCACCAATAATCGTCTACATCACCGTCATCTGACCCGAATCCAAAGGACAGACTCGTCCTGACTTCACGCTCGTCGCGATTCTGAAGAGCAAACTCTATATAAGAGTACAACCCGGCGTAGCCCGCGCTCAATTCCATTGCTATACATGGCTCTAGGTCGACCCTGACTCTATACCGATTTCTAGTCAAGGCTGGGGTGGGAGCTGCGGAGCGCACCAACTCGAACGTTATTTCATCCTCACAGAACGGGGGGCGGCGGATGAATTAGGGGATATATTAGCGGAAGGTGCTGCTGGGGGCCTGTTGCGTAGGAGTCGAGGGTTGGGATATATTGTAGACTTAACAGAACGGGGGGCGGGGCGGATGAATAAGGGGGTATATTAGCGGGAGTGCTGCTGGGGGGCTGTTGCGTAAGAGGTTGAGGGTTGGGACCTATTACTGGGGCACAGGCGCGTATTCGGGCGCTTATACCTGACGTGGGGTTTCTCATACCTCCGCTTGGACGTGCTACCGGTATCGCTGGTGAGGGCTCGTTGCAGGGGAGGAGATCACAACTACACTGTCGTCGAGGTCGTCATCCGTAATGTCAATGATGGGGTGCTCTACTCATCGTCATTCACGGTTTCTGTGGGAGAAAAAAAGCAAAATATAAGGAACAGCACTCAAATTTGTAATATTTTGTAAATGACCCACTTAGGAGGTGACGTGTTAGAAATGGACTCTGTAGAAAAATTCAATTCACGAGCCCATCCACATGTATTATATCTGGACCTAATTATGTGGTAAAACTGTGTTATGATTAAAATCATTAAAGAAAAGGGAGATATGTCCGAAATTTGTGCATAAAGTTTATAGTGCTATTCGACGTATCAATCAGTGTTCAATGAGTACCAAGATGATATTTGTTCCACAAAGGGTATATGACGTTAATTCGTTAAAGGGAAATGAACATACAATCATTGTAATTGACGATCTCATGTTGGAGATGGATAAAACGTTTGCCGAGACATTTACAGTATTCTCCCACCATTTAACAAGCGTGTTTTTCATCAATCAGAATCATTTTTCAAAAATAGATACATGCGTGATGTGTCGTTAAATACGTATATCTAGTCTTATTCGCGCAACGTAGAGATGTATCACAAATTGGGGTATTAGCCAATCAAATGTTCCCGAATCAGCGTAAGGAGTTTTTGGAAGTTTATAAAGAAGCTACAAGCACGCGTTACGGATATTTGCTTTGCGACCTTCATCCGCGAAACACGTTTAGAGTGCTTCTGCGAACGAATATTTCCAAACGAGCCTGAAACGGTGTAGTATATTCCAGAATGACAAAGAGACTAAAGAAATACCGTGAATTAATAAAAATCTATCATCGACTGCCCCGGGCAATGCAGCAGATGTTTATTAAAAATATCGATGACGACTTTTTAAAATGCATCTGTGAAATCTGTCTCAACGTTATAAATTGCAATGTATCAATGAAAACTCATCAGAAGGCTCGCCTACGCCGCTACAAGAACATAATCGTGCACTCGCTCGTAAAAGTCAAACTGTAGCGAAGAAAAAAACGAATTATTGTACAAACAGGAGGGTCATTTCTCCCCATCTTATTTTCAGTTTTGGGTCCTTTACTGACTAGATTAATATAATGAAGAAAGTGGTAGTGATTCCTCACGAGGTGTACGCTTCACTGCAAAGGAATCCAGACACGGATCTAGATCCCCGTAAAAGCAGACTTAAAAGAATGGAAGCGAATTGCTAGCTCTATTAAACAGTGAAAAAACACTGATGAGAAAAGAATCTTATACCAAGAAGCTCTGCAGAAATTTCTTCACGAGTACGAAAATTATAAGAGCCCTGCAGAGATTCCTGTGGTTATTAGGCACAGCACGGGGGACGATGGACATGGCGACATAGGATCTGAGCCGAAGATACAGCTGACCAACCAAAAAGATTAGCCACACAACATATCGAACATGTATTAAAAAGCACCTCCCACATACATTGAGGAGTAAAGGCTTAAGTCTTTATAATCTATTGAATGAGGATTCCGCCATACAATGGACCGATACAGGCGAGATCATTGTGGAAGGATCAAAGTACAGGATCGAATATCGTAGACATTGTCCATATCTGGTGAGAAAGTGGGATAGGCCATCACCATCAGGCTGGAAGCATATTAAAGCAAGACTACAACAAATAAATGTCCCTAAAAACGTTGATAGGAAATCTGAACAGGTTAAAAGACTTGGAACATG
>JAJOZX010001207.1:0-382500 GCA_023014485.1 Bathynomus jamesi
ATATAAATTTAATTATAAATGTAATAATTATGTAAAAATAATAGAATCTGTATGTTTAGAACAGGAAGATAGTTTTAAAATTTGTGCGAATGTACTTAATGAAAATGCCCCTCCTGTCTCGAGAGAATGGAATCCAACCTAGGTGCGAATTTCTTAACGGTCGATCCCTGAACTGTTTTTTCCCTCTTGTTTTGTTTCATTTGTGTTTCTGTATCCCCGAGGAGGATGCCAGTGGGCGTCGAAACTGTCGTGGAAATAAACTCTGTCTATTAGAGTGGGTTTTTATTCTCATATGAATGAAACTTGTTTCATTGAATTTTCTGTGGCTGAAACTCTTGAGAAAGTTATTATTTTTATCATAATGAAAACATTAATATTAATTTTAATTCTTATGCATTGCCTGCCATAATAGTAATATCACGAAATTTGAAAAATTGTCATATATTCATAATTCTATATTATATTGATAAATTAACTAAATATCCGCATCCGCGGATATTGAAATTAAAGATCCGCATCCGCAGATGTTGAAAAACTGACATCCGGTCCACCACTAATATATATATATATATATATATATATATATATATATATATATAGAGAGAGAGAGAGAGAGAGAGAGAGAGAGAGAGAGAGAGTTGTTGAAAACTTGAAAACACAATAACCGTGTACAAATGAACAAAAAAAATAAATCCTCAACGTTAAAGAATTAAAACGCTAAAAACCGCAGCGTTTTTAGCGTTTTATCTCTTTTAACGTTGGGGATTTTATTCTTATATATATATATATTAGGGTGTTTCATACCTATAGGGTAAAATAAAAATGAGCTTGGAGTTTTAATCCACACGTTTCTCCGTATTCTAAAGAACAAGAAAAAACGTTTGTGCAAGTTTGAACCAGATCGCGCTGCATTTAGAGGTCCCCAACTTTGACGACTTTTTGTCAGTTCATTTCTCGCCTGCCTGCAGTGAAGACGGTTTTCTTCGTCACTTGAGCGGTTCGTGTTGTATAGCCTATTGGACAACTATGGAGGTAATTATATATGCTACTAATTATCTCATTTTACTGTGGTATTGAAATTTATTATTATTTAATTTCTGTCATTTTACTGTGGTAGTGATATTTATTATTAATATTACATGAAATTAATTAGTCTGTTGCATATTGGACAACTAAGCTGGTAATTATTTATGATACTAATTAATGTAATTTTACTGCGGTATTGAAATTTATTTAATTAATGAATTGTCAAAGAGAACGTAGTGTACACGTATCAGTTTTATAAATAATGAAAAGCAGTAACTGGGACTCGAACCAGTGTCATAGCCGTTTGGCGGCATCGCTCAAGTCGGCGTACACAGCACGCTATCCACTCCCTAGATGGTGTAGTGGATAGCGTGCTGTGTACGCCGACTTGAGCGATGCCGCCAAACGGCTATGACACTGGTTCGAGTCCCAGTTACTGCTTTTCTTTATTTAATTAATGAAATTAATTACGATGTGAAATTATTTCTGTGGAATTATTTAGTTTGTTTTCTTTTCCAGGTGTCTACCAGAGCGAAAACAGAAGTGTTTCTTATTGGCCAGACGGATGCGAACATCACATCAAGTAGCCTTCCAACTCAGTTGCAAGTACTCAAAAAGTACTTTTACCACCAAAAGGAGCAAAAATTTGGACGTACTAAATGCCTGAACCTGTGCCTGGATGCCTGTCTCATATTTTGGGAGAGAGCGAGAATCCCCATGATGCGTCGAGATTCGGCCTTGAGGAAGATGGAATCCCTTCTCAAGGAATACGACCGGCTTGTGAAGCACAAGTTACATAAAGCAGAGTCCTTCCGAGTGAAGGAGGCGATGTTCAAGGAGGCAATAGCGAAGGAGATCATGGACATTGCTCATTCACAGGCTAAGGAAATGATGAAGAATCAGGAGGACATCCACTTTCTCGACATGCAGCGTGAAGATCCAAATTCCTGCAGCATGGGCCCTGTTGACATGAAGCTTCACTATAAGGAGATTAGGAAAAGGAAGAGGCTGGACAAGATTAAGGAACAACAGGAGAAGGCCAGGAAGGAAAAAGGAGCTGCAGAAGATACGGGGCTTTAGTGATTTCAACTTCGTCAGAGACTGACTCAGATGTCGTTGACCCAACCGTGGAAGTTTTTCCATCCTCCTCCAAGGGAAATACCAAGAAGCGACGCAGGAATCTGATCTCACAGGATGTGACGACTACCTACGATCGGCTGAATATTTCATACCGCGATTCAGCTATGTCGTACGCTGCAGCGGCTAAATCACTAGGTTTTGACTTGGATGAACTGTCCATTTCTGCCAGTACCATGTACCGCACGCGCAAGGCTCTCAGGAAGGTGGCTGCTGAAAGTTATCAATCCGACGAAGTTTGTCCTGGTCAGCCTCTTGTCTTGCATTGGGACGGTAAGCTCCTACCTGACAATGAGCAATGGAAGGAGAGCGTTGACCGGATCGCCGTCCTCGTCTCTGGCGACGGCAAGGAGAAGTTGCTCGGCGTTCCTAAGGTGACGTCCCGAACCGGCGAGAAGATAGCGCGAGTTTGCTTGGATTTGGTCAAGGAACACAGGATGGAAGAGCGCGTGCGGGGACTGTCTTTCGACACGACAGCGTCGAACACCGGGATTCATATCGGGGCCTGCGTCCTGATTGAGAAAGGTCTTGGCAGAGAACTCATGTACTTCCCCTGTCGGCATCACATCTATGAAGTCATCCTCAGCTCCATCTTCAAGCGTGCATACGGCCCTTCAAGTGGCCCCGATATACCCGTTTTCAAGAGGTTTCAATCAGGCACAATGGAATTCATCGACCGGTTGGACGTGCGGCCGTACGATTTTGCTCAAGTCAATGACTCTATGAGGGAACTGAGGGAGAAGTCAGTCCTGCTGGTGAGAGGGATGGTGAGCACGTCGCATCAGCGCGATGACTACAAGGAACTGCTACAGTTGGTTCTCATCTTCCTGGGAGAAGCAAAAGTGGTGGATTTCCCTCTCAGAGCCCCTGGCGCTTACCATCACGCTCGATGGATGGCGATAGCCATCTACTCCTTGAAAGTAATTCTACTGAAGAAGCAGTTCAAGATGTCGAGTCACGAGTTGGAAGCTCTGACAGCCGTAGGTCTCTTCGTGTCCCTCGTCTACATCCGAGGTTGGACTCGTGCTGCAACCTCAAGCAAGGCTGCCGCAGTTGATCTGGAATTTCTGCGTGACGCGGAAGCCTTTGCCATGTCGGGATATTCGTGTGTGAACGCTGCGCAAGAAGCCATGTCTCGACACCTATGGTACATCTCTGAGACTCTTATTGCCATGGCGTTCTTCGACGCAGATGTGGCAGATGAAGAAAAGGCTCAGATGGTCGTCAGTTTGGGTAAGCCCGCATCGAAAAAGGAACTCAAGCGACCCCAAGGGAAGAACGTCAGGAATCTTGCCTCGAAACACCTGGCGGAGTTCGTGACAGGAAAGACGATGGCTTTCTTCCATGCATTCGACTTGGACACAGAATTCTTGAAAAAGCCAGTTGCCGAGTGGACTGAAGTAGAGGGCTTCAAGCAAGCAGCGGCAACTGTTAACAAAATCTCTGTGGTCAACGATCGGGCCGAAAGAGCCATCGCGCTCACCAAAGAGTTCAACTGTTCTCTGACGAAGAACGAAGAGCAGAAGCAGTATTTGCTCAAAACTGTGATGCAGCATAGGGCGAAATACCCAAATAAAACCAAGAAGGATTTCATGGACAAATGATTCGCAAGAAGTGGTTATGTTTTTTGTATCTTTGTGAAAATGCGTAGTGAAATGGTACTCGTTTGTTGAATAAAAATTCATTGACAGATTTTTGTTTAATTTTTTCCGTTTATGATCTGCCAGAGCATCAAACTGGGGACCCGTAAACTTTAAACTATTGAATTAATACTTCGGTTTATCAGTCTCCTCAGCAAATGGAACAAGGGGATCCATGTGGATTAAAATTTTTCCAAACTTTTAATTTATGAAACACCCTAATATATATATATATATATATATATATATATATATATATATATATATATATAATTGTATGTGTGTGTGTGTGTGTGTGTGGTTGAGTGCACACGCGCACGCGTCAAAATTCTGATAAAACTTTTTTCACCTAAATTCTTAGGCAGGGTTCCCAACCTTTTTAGATGAACGTACCACGTTTTGCTACCATGCTTTTCTAAAGTACGACCATTAAGAAAGGGAGAAGAATGAAGATGCTCATATAGTAGACATGCTAAGTGACTTTTCACTTCAAATCACGATGCAAAGGTCCCCTTTGGTATGGAAGTTCCTTAGGGCCATTGGAAAAAATTTATCCAAAGACACAAGTTGTATCTTAAATCCAAGATGGCCGCCGTCGGCCATATTGGAAAACATGGCCTACTCAGAGCTAAGGAACCGTTTGTCATAGAAACTATTATGATACATGTTTTCCAGCTAATTTGAGGTCGCTGAACTCATGTCTGGCATCAATTTTACATTTGGAATGCATTTAAAGGTCAAGTCCGGGAAATGATACACAAAGTTGCCATTTTGATAAAATTTATGAAAACAGAATTTAGAGGCATGGAAACAAGAATTGCAAATTGGATGATAAATTTACAAGTTCTGTGGTATCTAAATAGTATAATTGATATATAGTATACTCGACCAATAACTAGCCGACTCAAATATATCATTACACAATGTTGTGACAATGTAAGCACATTCATGACATTCCTTCGTTCAGCACTAACCTGATTCCTCATCTATCTGTAACTCACTCATCTTACCAGTGTGGGAGCACGAACCTTTACATCTACAGAGATACATGCAGGGCTGCCCCTGCACGTAGCACTTACAAGGAGCCTTACAGTCTGTCTTACACTGGCAAATGACAAGCTCTGGTATGTCCCGCGAAATGGTGGGAGTTGTGGTGTAGACTAGAGTTGGCGCAGAGTCAGGGGATTCTTGCTGCCATCCCCATTCCGTTGGAGAGACTGGAACTGGAGCTTTGATGACCGTATTATCCCACACGTGTCCACTTTGGAGTCACAAGAGAAATAACTGTTTAGTTGAAATAACACTTCTAGAAATACAACTGCATGCTGTACTGAAGAATGAGAAGATCCAGCTCCATGGACTTGAACCAGTAATCTTTTTGGAGCTGCGAGGCACATAGCTGCTTGAGTCATTCGTCAAAGGGCAGAGCGATGAGGTCATTCGACTCGGCATCAGCAGAGACACCATCATGATCATCAGCATTCGTCGCCTTCTCCACATACTTATCATAAGCCTTCTTCA
Organism: Bathynomus jamesi; assembly: GCA_023014485.1. Classification (NCBI taxonomy): domain Eukaryota; kingdom Metazoa; phylum Arthropoda; class Malacostraca; order Isopoda; family Cirolanidae; genus Bathynomus; species Bathynomus jamesi. The sequence goes on from JAJOZX010001207.1 coordinate 5,325, forward strand.
TAAGCACGTAGAGAGCAGCTACCGACACCTGATGCATGTACCAAGTTCTGTAGATGTGATGGACGCCAATGAAGGACTGAGCTTTGCCGCTGGTCGAGATACCGCTGTTGGTGCTTACTGTAGTCCACCCACAACCCTCCAACCAGTCACCAGACACACTCCACAGCATCTTCTCAGTATGCATCGCCCCCAACAACACCAGATAGGAGTCCTCGCCATGCTGTGTCTGGGGGTACTTCCACTGAAGTTTCATGGCCAGCGTGAAGAGGGGTTGATCGGCTACCATGACTGATGTCTGACCAGGATTGATGTAGCTGATCGCTTGGCGAATGACTTTCATTCCATGCCAAACCATGGTAGGGCTGTTGGGAGACTCGGTGAACAGAGGCAGCATGTATGACTTGGCTGGGGGAATAGCAGGATGCTTCGTGATGCTGGCATAGTACGCGGCCCATGAGATCCATTCACCGGCTTCGAGGGTCTATTTGGATAGAAGGCTTCTGACTCGCTCCAACCACCCGTAGCCTTCTTCAATGATGCTGGTGAGAGAGCGCGAAGCCAGAAAAGGATGACTGTTCGTCTTCAGGGCAGGAACGTGCAGCACCTCATCGTTTGGCAGCGAGACATCCAGATCCATGGTCGTGTAGATAGCTGGCAAGGACCTCACAGCCTTCTTCCCCATCTTAGCTGGATTGAGGATGCCGGCGAGATTCTTGACTTGTTGGCTGTGTGAAGAGAAGTGCTGCTGAATGCTGATGCATGTTCCATGGAGGGCTGATTTTGCAGTCGATGTTGTCAAAACCGCCTGTGGTGAACACGCTCTTGACAGTCTGAGGTGGCACTACCACACCGACCTGCTCCCAGTGACCGATGACTGAATTCGCGATCTCTGTGCTCAACACTCTCAAACGGTCGTACGAGACGCACAGTCCTCGTTGATGCGTAACATCGAATAGAGATTCACGGCCAGTTTGAAGATGTAGTTTCATAAACAGATACAGCGATGCTGGTGTTTCCCTCTCCTTAATGTGACGAGGAACACTCCCAGGTTTCTTGGATCTGCGTCCAACAGAGTTGAAGATGATCTGCTGCCCGATGGATGTTGCAACCTTGGACTTCTCAGAATCAGGAGCCGGCTCATCGATACCTGGTCCATCAAGAAGCATGTGCAAGAATGATCTCAACGTGGGCGGGATGGATTCAGCTTCACATGAGGTTGAGAAGGAGCCTGTGAAAGCCTGCTTCATATGGAGATAATCTCGCCGGAGGATCTTGACTGTTTTGTGGAGGATGGAGACTTCAGTTGATGTATTGTTTTCCATATCAACTATAGCTTTGCTTAGGTCGTCGTCGAAAACAAGAGACCAGCAACGATTCATTGGTATCGCCTTGATGTCAGGAATCATGCGCTCAATATCCTCTCGAAGGCGTGTTGTATTGTATTTGATGTAGGGAAACCGAGAGCGGCGAGGCGCTTGTCATAGAGGGCCGTCAAGTCAGCCATTGCCAGTGACGTCCCTGAAACACGATTATCTTCAATAAAGTCAAGTAACTCGTTGAGAACATGTGTTCGGATCACCTGAGTCGCATGGCTCTCAGTCGTGTCACATCCGACCGTCGCCGCTTTCCTATAGAGCCGAGTCAGGCAAGCACGATGACAGACGGCATTAATAGCGACTATGTCACCGGCAGAAGGTTTAGCCAACAGACGTTTGTCACCTAACACTCGAGCGCAATCATTGACTTTCTTATCCAAGCCAAAAGTGGAGACCTTCCTCACCTCTTTCTTGTTGCCCACTTCATCACAGAAGGGGCTTGGAGTGTCGACTGGTTCGCTCGAAGATGTAGAGGGTGAAGGTGAGGCCTGTGTGATGGACCTGGCACCACTGTTCATGCGGCGAGTTTTCACCGGGCTAACTGACTCTTGCCCTTGATGCTTTTTCCTCGCTCTTTGCACTTTTTGATTGTCGACAGCATTCCTGCAACTTTTGTGCCACACTACTTGATTAGACATCATCAGCTGCACTACATTCTGAGCACTGCCACCGATGTCATCTAAGACTACAAAGTCAGGCAACTTCCCTAATTCCTTGAGCTCCTGGATGTTGTCCGTAACTTCTTTATAAGAGGCTGAAAGTCTTTCAGGTTTGTTTCTTAATTTCACAGATGATGAAGGATTCTTAGTCGGTTCATAGCTTTTGTCTGACTGACATATGAAGCATAAGCTCCAGTCGCGAGTGTCCATGATGGCAGGCGTGCTTTTAGAGCCACTCATTTCGGATTAATCATTGTGAATCTGAAACATGAAATTGAATTTCTAAAGGTCACAGAACTTAGAAACGTGTGTGATGACTCGTTTTCAGCTAAATTCAGCATGAAAAAGCCATTTCTGAGGTTATTTTGGGGTTTCAGGTTATTTTGGGGTGTCTCACTCCTTCAGTTTGGAAACTGCGGAAAATCCCCAATTTCAGCATGGCGGCCAACGGCCGTATTTGATTTTGGGGGTCAAAATGACCTCCAAACCCCATAATAACCTCAGAAATGGATTTCTTATGCTGAATTTAGCTGAAAACGAGTCATCACACACGTTTCCAAGTTAAATGGTTCAAAAGTTAGAAATACGGTCATTAACATAATTTATGCTGATTAAACATAAAATTAAGCATGTCTATGAATAGATACAACTTGTGTCTTTGGATAAATTCTTTCCTATGGCTCTAAGGAACTTCCATACCAAAGGGGACCTTTGCATCATGATTTGAAGTGGACACCCTATTTTGTGCACTTAACAGGTCTACTAGTACTACATAATCAAAACCGAGAGAGTGGAGTGTGGTGTTCATTGTTGAATTTTCAGTCTTATCTAAAGGGTTATATTTATTCTAATGATATTCCTGGACGTTTGTGCTGAATCAACATCTTGATTTGGCCTTGCACGTTATCGCTAAATAATTTGAAATCTACATGAACCATACCTTGGATAGCGTGCAAACCCACAGTCGGAAAAATTATGGGTTATTCATCTACCACTAATATCACTTTTGAAAACATTATCATGAAAGTACAGTACCCTAATTATCAGTTAACAAGCCGCGTATTTATATCCCTCTTGCGTACTACCTGAAAGAGCTCCGCATGCCACAGTTTAGGAATCACTGTTCTAAAGCTTATAATTCATATCGCATTTATACTCATATTAGTGGGCCGGCCAAAAATTGAAAAGTCCTCTAGAAAAAACTTAACGGCGTTTTTTGTTAATAGCAGGTATCCACCTTAGATAAGTAGTATTGAGGATGCCAAACAAGATGTGGGTGGATGCCACTCTCAATTTGAGTTTGAAGGTCCCATACAAGCAGTGGTGTAGTGCTGTGGGAACGCGTGGGAACGGCGTTCCCTTACTTTTTTTGGTAGACGGAACGGCGTTCCCTCACTATTTCAAATAAATCCGAACTTACAAATCTCTAACGTCATGAAATTTTAATTCCCACCCCTAGAAGAAATATGAGAAAGAATCATTAACTGTTTCATTTCTTTTAGCTTCGACTGAGGCAATGCTAGCATATAAAGATCTGATGAAACAGTCATCACGGCGTACCAGTTGTTAACTTTTTTTTAGTTAATCATTCCAGTTGTTAGCTATTTTTATTGATCGTACTGGATGTCATATATCTAATGACACTGGAAATACTGCATCTTCAACCTTGGAATATATCATAATATCCAGTGCATATGACCAAAATATCCCTGAAATTGGTCAGATTTCAAAAGATTTCCCGGGGGGCTTACAGTGCCCCCGGACCCCCAACTCTATGAGCTCGCCATTGTCCCCCCCGCATCTGAGTAGCACTTTCAAAATGCGTTCCCTCACTTCTTTATTTAGCACTACACCACTGCATACAAGGTTACAAAAGTCAAATTCTGAAAAATTCCGATTTTTTGCATTTCAGTGGTGGCTCTATGTAACAACGTGTTTAAAGGTATATCATTAGCACATAAAGCATATTTTTGTGATTTTATGGATAATAATTGAATGTAACTATGACTCTGGATGTCTTTATTTCCATTAAAACTACATTTAGCATGCTGGGTGAGGTGCACATGTGCCTACTACTACCACAGTACAAGTAATAGCATACTTTCACATGTTGAATATTTTTAATGGACTGGCTGGCCAGACATTGGTTTGGTATATGCAATTGAAAGAGCGCAGACAGTGCCAGCTGGTAAAATAATAATAATAATAATACTAAAGGATTGTTTCAATATATTTGTGGCTACTACATACTGCCATTCCCACTTGTCTTTGTAGATAGGGAGCTCATCAGCAATGGACCCTGTAGCTGTCATCAAGCGCAAGAGGAAACGTCAGGATGTCAGTGAGGATTGTTGCTTCTTCTGCCAAAGCAGCGCTGGTGACCTGCGCACGGTATCAGCAGAAGGAAAAGCAAGAACTATGACTGTGGGCGATGAGAGAACGAACCTGGGAGATACCTATTAACTTGATGTTTTACAAAGACTGGAAAGTCATTCCAAGGATTTCAATGCATTGGAACTCAAGTGGCATAAATCATGCTACTCTTTATTCATCTCTGAATCGGCGACCACAAAAAGTGCAGGCTCTCAGGCTTTTCCCACAAAGCGTAGACGTTCAACACCAGTGATTGACTGGATCCTCTGCGTGTTTTGCTAAAAGAAGACCACAAAGAAACTGCACAGGGTGGAGACAATGGAGAAGTCGGATGACTTGATCCAGCGTGTCAAACACGACTCTGTCATGAGCATACCGTTGTCAGCGGTGAGTGATGTGATTGTAGTTGAAGGCTGCTATCATCTGGCATGTTTGGTGACATTTGAGAGAGTACTAGAAAACAAGCGGTGTCAGAGGAGCAGCAAGGGCCTGAAAATGAGTGCATGACGAAGCTCTGCAAAGACTTGACAGTAGGCCTGTCTCGTGGTCACGTATACGACATGGGAGACGTCTGGGACAGATACGAGTGTATGTGTAGGAGAACAACGTTCTACGAAGATGTTCAAAGGCTGCTTGGATCAAACGCCAGCTATGTACGCCCATTGTCAAGGGGCCCGCTGCTGATTTACTCTGGAGAGAGCTCAGATTTCATCATCTCTAAATCACTGGCTAAGTCTTGTGAACAAGGTCCTGTCACCTCTGAGTCAGAGTCTAATGAAGATGAAGATGCTGATGTCCGCATGTGTGCCACTAGCAGGATATTCCAAGATATGGTACACGTGGCTCTGAAGGTTCGACAAGATCTTCTTGAAACTCCTGGATACTCCGAGACATGGCAAGGTCTTGATCAGGAACATGTTGATCGCGTCATATCCGACAGTCTGTACCTGTTTCTACGATTGCTATTTTGGGGAATGGATGCTGTGGATGAGGGAAGTGAAGAGGACCAGAAAGTGAAGCAGAGTGTGTGTAGCATTGCCCAGGACATAGTCTATGCAGTCTCCAACCGACAAAAGTTGACACCAAAGCATGTGGGCTTGGGTCTTACTCTGCACCAAGCCACCCGCTCAGAAGCACTCCTAGATCTGTTCCACGCGGCAAATCACACTATTGGTATCGACACTGTAAGAAGGATAGACACCACCATCGCTCAGAACATCCTGGAGAGGTATGCTGAGAATGGATGTGTCTACATCCCTGACACCATCGTCAAAGAGAGAATGATTCACTGCTCTTGTGACAACATAGATGTCTTGGAGTCAACCTTAGACGGGAAGAACACCTTCCACAGCACTCAACTGATGGTATGGCAGAGAGGCCCCCCTCCACAGCAAAGTCATGGCCAAAAGGGTGGCAAGCATAAGAGATCGAAATCTATCAAACCTGATGAACTACAGGAGTTCCAAAGGCTGGACCAGGCTACCTTCCCATCTGGCAAGAGGCCATCTCCTCCTGGCTACGACACTGACATAGACGACTTGTCATATGAACCTGAGAGGGACCGGGCACGTGCCAAGGATTTGGCCTGGGTGGTGTCACGCATCCATGATGAAGCGATGTCCGTTCCAAGCTGGGGAGCATTCAATCAATCTGTCAGCACTGCGGATCCACCAGTAACGACCGCCTGGGGTGTTACCAATCCTGCAGGCACCAGCAGATGACAATGGCACCATGACCATCGTCATCAATCGCTTCATGGCCATTTCTGACTATTTCAGCCAGAAGTACACCATCATCACTGCTGATCAGCCTCTGTACAGCAGGGTCAGGGACAATTCGACGTGGCCGACTCGATGCGACCCAACTCGATGTGGCCGACTCGATGTCAGGACAACTCGATGTCAAGCCAAGTCGATGCCAGGTTAACCGGGTTAACTGAATGCCCGGTTAGGTCAACTGTACGCCCTCGACGATTGGTTAGGTTAAGTTGTGATATTTTCGTTAAAACTAACGAAAATATCCCTTAGGGATATCACATCGAGTTGTCCTGACATCGAGTCGGCCACGAGTTGGGTCGCATCGAGTCGGCCACATCGAATCGTACCCAACCCGTACAGCAGGGGTAAGGAACTAGTCTGGGCAAACTCGAAATTTGCCAACGTAGTCCCGCTCATGGGAGGCCTCCATATCTGCTTCAGCTTTCTGAAAGCCATTGGTCAACACATGGAAAGTGTGGGACTTGATGACTTATGGACAGAGGCAGGTATGTACGCGGCTAACACCACTGAGACAATGCTGGACGGCAAGGCCTACTACCGAGCTGTGCGAGGTCACCAGCTGACGTACGAGGCACTGTGACGCATCAAGTGGCAGATGTTTGAGTCATGGCTGGCTGCAACTGCCAACGGAGATGAGAACGTCCAACAGCTTGCCCTCAATGTTGCTTCGCTTTTCAAAGACAGAGCTGACATAGATGAGATGCGCGATGCTGTTGACAACTTCTCAGACGTTTTGGCAGATGAGAAATTCCACAGTCTCATGGAGAAATTCAATGACCAGCACTCTGAAAATCCCCACTTCATGCTGTGGTCATCCTACATAGGAATGGTAGAGATCCTACTTGCCTGCATCAGAGCTCAGAGAGATGGCATGTGGAGTCTCCACATAGAAGCCTTTGCTGCAATGCTGCCTTGGCTAACTATCTATGACCACACAAACTATGCACATTGGGGACCGGTCTACTTGGCTGATATGAGAGGTCTTGAGAAGTCAGCATCAGATGTTCATGCAGAGTTCTGTAATGGGAACTTTGTCGTCAAGAGGACGGCGAAGCGCTTCAACCAAGTTCCAGCTGATCAGGCAACTGAATGGATAAATCGTACATGCAAGATGCACAATGGTATCATCGGCATCACAAAGAATGACCAAACAAGAGACAGGTTCTGCATCACATGGTCAGAGCGGTCACGCATTTCTCAAGACACAAGATGCCTCTTCAATCTTCAAGATGATGATGGGGAAGCCACCTTCACTCGGGTTGACAGTCTGCCTTCTCGCACTAGGCGTGACGCTTATGATATCATGAAGCTAGTTCAGCAGTTGAAGCAGTTTGACGTCTTCAGAGTTCACGTGAGTGAAGCAGGAGATACAGATGCCGCCACTAACATCTCACTTGTTTCACTGGCAACCAAAGACACTGCACCCACAGATGTTGTGGAGAACCTGCTGACAGCTCAGGATCGAGGAAAGCAGCATGTAATCGGCTTCATGAAGGAGAGACTGATTGAACAGATAGTAGGCTTCCTTGAAACGATAAAGAAACATCGGTCGAAAACCTTCGCTGATGTGTACAAAGCTACAGTTTCCACCAAGCAGAACATGCAGAAAACCATCAAAGCTGACAGAAAGCTACTACATCGGCTCCTGAATGCCGTCGCATGGTGGAGATGGTCAACGTCTTGAAACATGAACTGTCCCCAGTCCCATTTAGTCTGGCGAAGGCAAGAAGAGAAATGAATTCGACATCGAAGTCTGAGCTGATGAACATCTTGATGGCTCAGCAGATCATAAGCTCAGAGGTTCCAACCTCTGATCTGAAGACCTGTGTGATGATAGATGGCCATGCACTCATCCAAGCTCTTGGCAAGTCTCGCGGCTGTCGGACATTCGCCGACTATGCTGAAGTGTTCTTCAAGGCCGTGACGAGTTATTTCAATGAACACACAACAAGAGTTGGTGTCATCTTTGTTCGGTACGCAGGGGAAGGATTGATCAAAGCAGTTACCAGGACAAAGCGTGCAAGGAAGAAGAAACCGATTCGGAAAGTCATTGATGGCCCACAAGTTCCACTGCCTGAAGTGTGGAAAAACTTCATGGCCCTGGATACAAACAAGGCTGACCTAGCCTTGTTTCTGTCTAACGTCATCACTGAGAAGGGCAGAGATCTTCAAGAAAGATGTCAGCTGGTGACAGGGGGTGGCTTCTCTGAAGTCACTGAAGTACGGTCAAACAGGCGACATGACGTTCCGCTGCATAGCAACCATGAAGAGTCGGACACGAGGTTCATCCTTCACTCATGTGATGCAGCGTCCCTGGGCTATGAACGAATACTGGTAGTGTGCAGAGATACTGATGTAATGGTGCTGCTGATTCACTTCGTTTGCACCAGGGTCGTTGAAGTGTGGATGCTGTGCGGAATAGCCAAGAACCGAAAATGCTACCTCGTGCACGATGTATTCAAGAGTTTGTCGCCCCCACTCAGGGACAACCTGGTCAGCTTCCACGCTTTGACCGGGTGTGACACAGTCTCGTCCTTCAGTGGTCATGGAAAAAGGAAGTGTTGGAAGGTGTTCAGTGACCACTCACTCCTGCTGCACGCCATTGGTCGAAATGGGGATATCACAGATGTTGAGAAGTTTGTGTGTTATTTGTACGGCACCCCGGAACAACACAGTTGATGACGCCAGAGTTCACCTTTTTGGGAAGGCCAAGAAGACTCTGGAAATGCTCCCACCGACAAAGGATGCCCTGGAGCTCCACGCGAAGCGGGCAAACTATCAGGCCAAAATATGGCTCCAGGCTGACAAAGAACGCGTAGATGTTGAAGATCCGGTGGACACTTCAGCCTGTAAGTTGGAAGATAGGAGCCTCCTACCAGTGTGGACAAGACTTCCTCCAATCCCTGAAGCCTGCCTAGAGATTGTTGCTTGTGGTTGCAAGAAAAAGTGCAAGACAGCTAGATGCAGCTGCTTCGGGAAAAGGATGAAGTGTACGACAGCTTGTGGTTGTGACGACAGCGGTTGCTGTAACCCAGCTGGACAGTAGATCTATGTCTCTCTTCCGGGCTGAAATCGAGAGAAGCTGGAATGTGCTATAAGGAACTAATAACTCTGTTCTTAAGTGAGTGCAATCCACACAATTGTGACTGTCAGTACAGCATTTCGGTGCTGTTCATCAAGAAACGTGAACTTGTAGATGTTACTACTGTGTAAACTGTATAGTTATGGGGCTATATTTACTGCTTTGTGATTTAGTTGTGATAATTCTGTTACTGTGAGTACTTAATTCATGCCATCAAACTTATTAGGCACTAATCCTGTTAAAATAAATTGTTTTGACAAACAGACTTGCTCAATGTTTTTTTTCGCCAATTAAAATAAAAAATCACAAATTTTTAGCACAATTTCGGGCGTGATTAACTTGAATTTGACGTTCAGTTGGTAATTCGGATGGGATAAGCGTGTCATCATACTTCTTTATCACTAAGTGTGGAAAAATGAAACACTTGGTCAAACCAATGGCCTCAGCATACTTTTTTTAAATTAAAATTAGAAAATATCATTTTTTGCACAGTTTGACCTCGAAAATGACTTTCAAAGCCAAAAGCGAGAGTGGCATCTACCTGCATTTTATTTCTCACCCACAGGTACATTGATTTAGCATGGTTGCCAGCTATTAACATAAAACGCCGTTCAAAGTCGATTTTTTAATTTTGGCCGGTCCACAATATGGAAATAAATTTTTTTCACCATTTGCCAGAATAAGTTCCTTTTCAGTTAGTCGTATCTTCCATCTCATTATATTGTCTTTTAATATAATCATTCATTTTGATGACTGCTGATAACCAAAATATCTTAGCTTGTGATTCATCACTTTTTAAAGTCTTTTTTCCCTTTCATAAATAATACAAAATAGTTTATTATCTTCCTTTCATTGGCTTATATATTAGATACAATATCAGAGCAGTATTTTTCATACTTTCAAACTCCTTTCTTTATGAGGAGCTCGTATCGCTTTAATGGATTATTAAATACATTATAATGGCGATCAACTTAGTTTTAATAATATATATATATATATATATATATATATAATATATATATATATATACACACGAGGGCCACTCAATATATTTTGCCCTACCTTTTTTTTCTTTCCAAGTTTCCTTGTAAGTTCCAGAAATTTTGTACACACATATAGTTGCATACCTTTTTTACAAGTTTTATCTTTCCACATGGTCTCCATCCTTTTCTACGGCTTTCCTCCACCTCGAAACAAGGGCCCTTATTTCTTGCTGGTAAAAGTCCGCTGGGTTCCGCTGGAGCCACCTCTTAACCTCCTCAACAACCTCATCGTCACTCTGAAACTTTCTTCCACGAATAGCATCCTTCATTGGCCCAAACAAATGAAAGTCTGAAGGTGCCAGATCCAGGCTGTATGGAGGGTGGGGTAACACAGTCAAGCGCATTTTTGTGATGGCCTTTCTTGTTTTCAAACTGTTATGTGGTTCTGCGTTATCGTGCAAAAAAAGGACGTCTTCCAGTTTTCTCTCCAGTCGAACTCGCTTTATACGTCTCTGGAGTCTCTGTAGGGTAGCAATATCTGCCTCTGAGTTGATTGTTTGTCCTTTCTTCATAATGTCCACCAGAATTACCCCTTTCATGTCCCAGAAGATGGTGGCCATAATCTTTCCTGCAAAGGGAGCCATTTTGAGCTTTTTCTGGCGTGGGGAGTCTGCGTGATGGCACGCCATGGATTGGCGTTTTGTTTCAGGTTCAAAGTGGTGTACCCAAGTCTCATCCCCAGTCACAATTCGTGAAAGGAAGTCATCCCCTTCTGTCTCGTATCGAAGCAACGACTTGGAAGCAATTTCTTTTCTTTGGGCTTTGGATCTTCAGTCAGTTCGCGAGGAGTAAACCGTGAACACACTTTTGAGTATCCCAGTTGCTGAATTACCGTATTCACACTTCCTTCACTAATTCCTAGCTCCAGTGATAGCTCCTTGTATGTGACGCGCCGATTTGATCGAATGATGCTGTTAGCACGTTGCACAGTGTGAGATGTCACAGCTGATGCCGGGCGACCGCTGCGTGACTCTTCATCGAGGCTGGCCCTCCCTCTCTCCGATGATCTCACACGTTTAGACCAGCATCCAACTGTGCTTCGATCAAGAAACAGCATCTCCGTAAACGTTTTGTAGACGTTTGTGAATATTTCCAGCTGTTTCCTTCTCTGCGGTTAAGAACGCGATAACAGCTCTCTGTTTACGACGCACATCACTGTCAGACGCCATTTTCTAAACAGCGTTAACCATCGGTTTTATACAAGGGTGTTTAAAAGCTGTTTTGTACAAGGAGGGGAGGTTTAAACTGGAAAAATCCGGTTATGTGAAGTGCAGAAAGTTCAAACTTACGGCCCAAAAGACATTTCAGCCCCATGGCCTATTATTTAGCTAAGAAAATAGGGTGGGGCAAAATATATTGAGTGCCCCTAGTAATATATATATGTGTGTGTATATATATCGGGTGGGCAAAAAAAAAGGGAGACCTCGAACTTTGACTGTAAAATCCAAAGTTATGGTCAGATTTCAATAGTTTTTTCACACTCCTCAACTAAGTAAATTTCCTATACGGTGAGCGGATTTCAAAGAAACTAATGAAAATTACGGATTTATTGAACATTTCTTTATGGCACTGGAAATTCTCCATTTACACTATTACTGCATTGTAAGGTCGGCAAAAAAAAAAAAGGTAGACCTTTTAAATCCTTCATATCTCGACAAATACGGTACATCGAACCATGAGATTTTTGTATGTTAATACTTGGTAATTTTATGGTTTGTATGCCATCTTTTAGCATCTCCTGTTTTATCGATTTTCTTGAGAAGCTTGTCCAAACCTCCTGCAATTGGCTTACGTTAATTAAAATCGCTTTAATTATCGCAAGATTTTTCTGGAATATTCGCCATAAATCCAATTTCTCAGCTAAAATGCTAAAAGATGGCACACCAACCATAAAATTACCTAGTACTAACATACTAAAATTTCATGGTTCTATGTACAGTACCGTATTTGCCGAGATATGAAGGATTTAAAAGGTCTCCCTTTTTTTTTTTTGCCGACCCGATAATGCAGTGATAATGTAAATGGAGAATTTCCAGTGGCATAAAGAAATGTTCAATAAATCCGTAATTTTCATTGGTTTTCTTTGAAATCCGCTCACCGTATAGGAAATTTACTTCGTTGTGGGATGTGAAAAATATATTGAAATCTGATCATTACTTTCGATTTTACAGCCAAAATTCGAGGTCTCCCTTTTTTTTGGCCCACCCTATATATATGTGATGTAAAATAATGCACTGTCGCGACGAAGTATGAAGAAGAAAACCACTCTTCAGGAAGATTTAAATTTTTATTTCTTTAGCACCACTACAGTTTCGGACCAATTGACAAAACTGTATTGGTGTTAAGGAAATAAAAATTTAAGTCTTCCTGAAGAGTGGTTTCCGTATATATATATATATATATATATATATATATTAGGGTGTCACTTATTTTTCAACTTTTAAGTTTCCGTGCTCTAACCCCATCAAAATATGCCAAATTATGTAAAAACACTGTCTACAAAGTATTATTGAGATAATTTAATATTTAGAGGTCGCTCAACGGCTTCGAAATATTGGCTACGAGATTCTCAGAAAGTGTGAATATAAACAATTTCCAAATGTATTTAAACAATTTATTATGTTCCCACATTAGCAGGAAGTGCACAAGACATTATCATAACATTAAGATGAAGTACATTAACATCAAACAGTAGCGCAATTATTATGATTAATCATTATTTCCACTCAAGGTATTCTTTTGTCCCCATGTCTAATGCTTACGATGGTCTTCAACAACCTGGAGAAGAAACTGGAGTTGTTCGTCATCTTTGGTTAGGTATCCAGAAAAATCCTAGATGAGAGCATCTCCACGTTCAGCGAAGTCATTTGTTACAGTTAGAGTTTTTACAGTCTCTTTCGCAGTCTGGTAATGGTATCCTCTTCCCATTGCTCAGCAGTTTTCTCCAAGAATTCATCTGGGAGGTTGAGTTTCGCGAACAATGATTTTGTGTTTTTTGTTATAAAGTTTTCCAAGCTTTTTTCTTTCACAGTATCCAGGTCAACAACCACACGCTTTGGAGGGTTCTCTTATCCATCAACACTAGTCATAGATATGACCATTAGGGTGGATCGATTTTACATCTTTTTCGATTTCCATATTCTAATAGAGACAAAACCTTGCGCATGCATGAGAAAATAGCCTCTGCAAAATCTTAGCTTAATAGGTAATCATCTTCTGCCCCGGCAGAGCGATGAAAATCATATTTTAGTAGTCAAAAACGTATTTTTAAACCCTAGCCTAGTGTCATAAAATTTTGCGTGTGTGTTATTTCATGCCTAAGCAACGATATAAATGCTATGGGAAATATATAAATGCATTATTTAAGACAAAGAGCCGATCTGAAAATATGTATAATTATACATATTTTCAGATCGGCTCTTTGTCTTAAATAATGCATTTATATATTTCCCATAGCATTTATATCGTTGCTTAGGCATGAAATAACACACGCAAAATTTTATGACACTAGGCTAGGGTTTAAAAATACGTTTTTGACTACTAAAATATGATTTTCATCGCTCTGCCGGGGGCAGAAGATGATTACCTATTAAGCTAAGATTTTGCAGAGGCTATTTTCTCATGCATGCGCAAGTTTTTGTCTCTATTAGAATATGGAAATCGAAAAAAATGTAAAATCGATCCACCCTAATGACCATGCGATTTTTTATATCAGGGAGGACTAAAAGACTAAAATAACATACACTAATGCAAACACATCCTATCATTAAGGCGACTGAAATGATACTAGGTTGAGGCATAGAAAGGAAGCGCATTTCAATTTAGGACTAGTAACGACACGTCATCAAAAATTTAATGGCCTTGAGCGACCTCTAAATATTAATATTTCTCATGAAACTTCATAATCAGCGTTTCTACATGCAACGTCACATTTCTAGAAGATCAGACCGAAACTTCTTGATGGTTCAATTCTTACCATACAAATTAGTGACATCCTAATATATATATCAGGGGTGGCTAAGTTTCCTGGACCCAAGAGCCACATACGACGTTTTTCAGATGTACGAGAGCCGCAAAATATTTTAAAAAGAATTTAATTATTAAAAACATATACATATACATATAGTTATACTCACATTATTAAATTGTTGAATTACTGCTTGTAGAAGGCTTAGTTTGGGTCTTCATTTTGGCTGTTAATGCTTTAAAGTCTGGCTGATGTGATGTTAAGGCGGTATGAAGAAGCTTAGTCAGGTGTTCGCTAGTGAGGGCAGCACGATGTTTTGACTTTACAAACTTCATTACCGAGAAGAGTGCTTCACAGCAATAAGTTGTCCCAAAAACTGAGATAAGTCGGAAACTGGTTTTCCTGAGGTGAGGATACTTTGTCTCTGGTACTTGCTTCCAAAACTCAACTGCACATAAGCTTTTATGTATCAACTTTAAACCCACGTCCTCCTGTAGCTCCAAAAGTTCTGTTTGTATTGAAGCAGCTTCCGTAACAAAAGGTGTGGTAACAGGACAGCCATCGTTGACGACATTAATCAGGAAAGGATTTACAAGAAATTCGAAGCATGATTTTAGCTTCTTTAGTTCATCAAACCTGAACTGAAAATCATCAATTAGTTCTTCTAATTTACTTTTGTATTCCTCCAATTTACTATCTTTTATTTCAATATCAGGAAAAGTGTTTGCTCGTTTTTTCAGGTGGGGAAAGTGGTCAAATTTTTTTGTTACTAGATCTTTCTGGAAGAGCTTCATTTTATTCTGGAAACTGAAAACTATCTGTGTAAGGTCAAAAATGACCTTACCCTTTCCCTGAAGTGCCAAATTTAGATTTTGAAGGTGTTGTATTACATCAGTAAAAAACATCAGATCCTGCACCCATTCGTGATCTTCTAGTTGTGGGTATGACTTTCCCTTTTCTTTCAAGAAATCAATGATAGGCTCCAACAGTGCAACAAACCTATTCAGGAGATTACTAGTTGATAACCACCTTACAATACAGTAGAATGAAAGGTCATCTGGCTCATCTTGAAGATCCAGCTCCTCGATAAAATTTATAAACGTTCGGTGCATTTTTCCATTTGAACGAATGAAATTCACAATTTCTAGAACACATTTCATAACACTGTCATACCTAAAGTACTTGCTTACCAAATGACCACGGTGAATGATACAGTGAATAAAGAGAGACACAGGATACTTGGGATCGCGTGTCAAGAGCCCAACTTGGCCTACATTTTGTCTTACCATAGCTGGTGCTCTATCTGTTGCAACACTGACAAGTTTATTCAATGGTACTTAAGCATTTGATAATGCCTCGTCAAGTGCGTTCTTTATGTCAACCCCTCTGGTGGTTTCTCTTAGGGTCATTAAGTCCAAGAGTTCTTCTTTCACATTTCCATTGCCAGTAACATAACGAACAAATATCGCCAGTTGAGGGTTATCTTTAATATCTGTGGATTCATCAAGGGCTAAACTGAATGCAACAGAATTCTTCAAATCACTCTGCAACGAGCATGTAATTTCAGCACTGATCTGGGAAATACGTCTCTCTGTAGTGTGGCGAGAAATAGAAATACGTGCTATTTGTTCTCGAAGCTTTGTGTTATCTGGAGCGAGAATTGCAGTAACATTGGCAATATTCTTCTTCACAAATTCTCCACTACTGTAGGGAAGTTGAGCACGAGCAATATTCCATGCCATAACAAAACTAGCTTCAGTAGTTAAGTCAGCTGTCTTACACAATGATGAAAGTACAGTTTGTTGGGCAACTAGGCTAGATTTCAACATTGTTAACTTAGTCTTCCGCAATTCTGATTTGGGAGGAAATTCCGTAATAAAATTTTTATGGTTAGTTTAATAATGACGCTTTAAGTGACAGGCTGTAAAGTGATTGAGTGCCACGTCGCAGATAAGATACACAGGTTTCCCACCCTTAACAGTAAAGGCAAAACTCTCCTCCCACTCCTGTTTAAAAACTCTATTTTCTTCTTTATATTTCCGTTTCTTACACTTTGTCTGCTCAGTCATTTTAATTAACTAAGGGGTTGTATAACTTTCACTTGTATAGCTGAGAAAAATAGCCACTATTTGATCTAAGAACCAATTTTAAGACACACTCATTCGTTACTACACTCGGCCCGCAGGGTAGCTCGAGGGGTACTGGACACTGGTGAGTGGCGATTGGTGTTAATTACGTAATTATCCCGCTTAGTGCCTGTCACGCAAAAGAAATTGTCGTACGCATGACGCATTTTATTGTCAATTCAATTTTTCCTTGTTTTTTTTTCAATATTTTTTTATTATGTGAAAAAAAATTATATTTGTATTATGAATTTCGTCTTTTATGATAAATACAATAAAAACCAAAATTGTCTCGCGAGCAGCAGTTAACAACCTCGAGAGCCGCATGCGGCTCGCGAGCCGGGGTTTGGCCACCGTTGATATATATATATATATATATATATATATATATATATATATATCACTGAAAGGGAACTGAAGGCGTAGGAGGAAGAGGAGGACGAGTGCCTGACATATTTATTTGAGTTCAAACGTTTTGGAATATTGTGATTTAAATTATTGCATACACTGAGCCTATACAAATACATAAATTAATGATATAAAAAATGCCATGAATGTCTTAGAATGTTAAAAAATTAAACTTTTAAGAAAGAGGAAGGTTTGTACTTAATGTTTTGTACTAACTCATTTTGAGCATTATTTTTTAAACAGAGGTCGGCTATTATTTTCATTTGTAGGGAGGTTATGACAGTAATTAAAGAGTAAACATGAAACTGACAGTATGGGTAAAAAATTTATCAAACAAAAGTCAAATCAAAACTAGAAATGTTGTCGTTAGGGTTTGGGGGTTCTATTTCGCAAATATAAATGGATTCTTGAAGGTGGAGGTCTTTATGGGGGTTCGTGTTATTAAACCAGTGGTATGGTTACAAAAGAACAGAGTTTTCCGGGTGGGAGAAGGGGAGAGAGATGGAACTGCACTGAGGAGAATGGGGTGAGAGGTGGCACTCGACTCAAGGGGTGGCACTCAACTTTTTAATCACTTTAATCTCCCAGGGTCCCATTAATTTTTTTTTTTTTTTTAATCCGTTAATGGCTTTTTAATCCCCAAATGAAAGGCAGAGAAATATAAAATATTAAAACTTTATGTGCTTATATATATATATATATTATATGTGTGTGTGTGTGTGCGTGCGTGTATGTATATATATATATATATACATATATATACCTTTCAAACGCTCCGTGCGATGATTCCTCATTTCACGAAGGTCAAGCTTGTTGCCCCTCGTCTTTGGATATACTGTATATATATATATATATATTATATTATATATATATGATGTAAACCCACAAGGAAAAAGAAAAATGATTCCAAGGTCTTTCGTGTATTCAGAAGTACACCTCGTCAGGGAATGAAGGGGACAGGGGAGAAGCCAAAATATATATACAGCGGGCAGAAACCAAAAGATTAGCACACACTTAACAAGACTTAATGAGAGGCAGAAGGAATTTAAACAGGATATTGTCAATTTTATACATTCCCGCACTGTTATTAAAGTTGTTTATAAAATGGATAAATGCACGTTCTAGAATATTTCTTTCAATTATATCTCTGTTTTTAACGAGCGCTTTAGAACTATCCCACTTGATGCTATGATTACATCTATACATATGGTTAAACAATGCATTATAATTATTTGCTATTCTACACGCATATTTATGCTGTTTTTACCCTAATATCTAACATTTTACCCGTTTGGCCTATATATAGTACTGAGTTACACTTTGTGCACCGATCGAATACACAGAACCAACCACATTATCCAGGCTATTCTTTATTAGGCGTGATTTAACAGTATTATTATACTTAAAGACTACAGTGATGCCAATTGCTTTAAGTAAAGTAGGAAGATATTGAAAATTAACATGGTAAAGTAGGCTAAGGATATTTTATGCTCAAATACCTTTACAGTTACATTATTATAATACCTATTCTTGGCTTTCCTAAGGCAGTTATCTAAAAATTAAATAGAATAACATAATTTAATACCAATATTCATGATATTGCATAACTCGGAATCTAAAAATTCAGGACTAACACCTCTCAATGCTCTAAGAAACAGTTAATCGAGGGATGATGGTCAGAATAAACTTCCAATTTAAACTGATTAGAGCATCTCCGAATTTTTAGATCCAGAAAAAATAAGCTTCCATCATTTTCTTTTTCAACCGTGAGCTTAATAGATGGGACTAAATTATTGAGCCTACCAAGAAATAAGTCAACATCCAAATTATTAGGCCAAAGGCATAAAATACCATCTATATTCCTGTAGCAAACAAGGTTAAAATTAACAATAGTAAGCAAAATTCTGCCCTCAAAAAAATTCCATATATAAGTTAGCCAATACAGGTGAAAGGGTATTTCCTATCGCCAGTCCAAGCGACATAGCATAAAACTTATTATCAAACTGAAATTTACAATCTTTGACGCAAAGCTCAATTAACTTAAGAGAACAGGGAAAGAATATTCAGAGATCTTATCTTTTAAAAAATCAAGTAGGTCATCAACAGGGACTTTTGTGAATAACGAACATACATCAAACTAACCAGTTTGAAATTAGGGTCATTACTCATTAGGAAACTTCAGTTTGTCAATAAGATCCATGCTATTTACAATATGTGACTTGGAAATAGAGCTAACTAACGGCATTAATAAGCTAACTAACCATTTAGATAGCTTATAGGTTACGGAGCCTACTGAGCTAACAATAGGCCTCATGGGACTATTAACTTTGTGTGTTTTAACTAAACCGTACAAATATGGTAGTGACGGGATTGATACTAAGAAACTGCTGCGAAAGCCCATTGCAGTTATTTTTTTAATATTTCTCTTAATTTTCTGTTAAACATTTTATTAACATTCTCCAGTGGGTCTCTGTTTAGAGGTTTGTAGTGTCACGGTCACTCAATAAAGTATTCATCTTTTCAATGTAACTGTTTTTGTCCATGATGACGATCGAATTAGATTTTACAACCTCTGGCTACGTCTAACATGCCAATCTCGAACGAATATATCCGCGCTGTCTACCTTCCTCCTAATTCTACTAACTATCCAAAACTCCTTTACTCCCTCACTCCAAACTGGAATACATTCTATCTCACTCTGAAATCTCCATTTTAGGTGATTTCGATGTTCACCACCACAATCTTTGGCTTTCCTCCCATTTCACTAACATCTCCGCTGAACTATCATAGCTTACAACTTCTTTATCCTGAATGACCTAGAGCAGATTGTTTAGCACCCGACTTGGAGATAGGCCCAACATTCTGAATTTATTTCTCATTACTCATCCTTCTTACTCTGTCAAACAATCTTATATCTGTTTCCTGTCCTATCGCTCCAGTTCGGCCTTTGGATCCTCCCAAAAGGATGTGCCTTTGGTACTTTGGCTAATTCGTCGAATATCAGTTAGATAGAGGGAAAGATATACTTTCCAATAAGATGGAGACCCTGCTCACAGAGCCCGCCAAACTGTCACATTCCATGAGAACGAAACACCAGATTTTATCGAACCCAATATGAGGCCGGCTAGTAGCCCCGATCTTTTACCACTAGATTATGGTGTTTGGGAAGCCCTGTAGTCCAAAGTTTACATCCCTGTACCATATAAGAGATATAGATGAACTACGCGAAAGAATTCTGCTCGGCTGAGAGAAGGTGTCTCAACGATATGTAAACAGGTGTATTGATCAGTGGCGTCCACGTTTGCAGGCCTGCGTTGTGAAGGGGGACACATCGAGCAACTTCTTAATTAAGACGAACAACATGCTAAGGTAAGCATTTGTGAAGTTTGGGAGCTCTAGTCCCCTTACTTTTTTTAATATGACAGTTTACCTCTAAGAGGTCACTTTTTTTACACACCTGTATAATATATATATATATATATATATATTATATATATATATAATATAATGCACCTCAGTGGTGTAGTGGTTAGCGTCACTGACTACGAATCCATCGGCCCCTGGATCAAGACCCAATGACGGTAGGCGGCGAACAGCAAAACCCAGCCGTTCATCCTTCCACACAGTAAAAAAAATTGGTTGGTGGATAAATGGGTACCCTGGGTAGCCTAGTGGTTAAGACGCTTGGCTGCTGATGGGGCGTGGTTCGGATTTCGGATTCCACGTTAAACTATAGGTCTAAAAGTGGAGTGACAAGCTTGACCTTCGTCAGAATGAACAATTCGGGCGGAAGCAAAACCAAGGTTAACCAAGGTTAACACTTTTGTTTTTCTAAGAGCCGCTAATTTTTTCCAACTTTGAATTTTTAACGCCAAAGTTTTTTGTGTGTTATTCTTGTCCTGTTCTTTTTAACTTTTATTATTATACACACCAAAATTTGCCTTTTGGCAAGGTGCATTTTTCAGACTAGTCTATGATTTTTGTAGAAAAGCCTTTTTGTTTTGGACACAAATTTTGCACAAAATTACCACTCATCCTACCTTTTAGAACAGAAGATTTTAATTAAGCCAGTGAGAACTTAATATTTACTTTAAGACCACGAACCACTTACATTTTGAGTGCAGTTTCACAAATTTGGTCTCATCAGCTTTGGGTGTGAAGCTGCTCAACATTTTTATTACTGGTATTTTTGTAAATTTAAGGACTGTCTTGCTTTTCCTCGATTTCACAAAAGCGTATAAAATTTTGTACAATCTTAGTCTGACTAGATGCAGAAAATCATTTATTAATTAATTTTACTACAGGATGTTCGGAAAGTCACTGTGCACTTATATAATTAGTTTTTTATATTTTTATATTTATATTTTTTATATTATTTTTTTATTATTTTATTATTATTTTTTTTAGTTTTCAACACCTTTTATAAGTTCTGATGGTCCCATCCATAACCTCTATCATATATGCAATGTTATACTATTGTATGCTATTAAATAAATATAAGTGCACCGTGACTTTCCGAACACCCTTTACAAACAACAGAATTTCACCCGGACGGACACCTTACTCAGCTGAAAAAGAAATTTGTCCACATAAACTTTGATCTAAATTTTTTTTTAATGAACGAATTTGTTCGATATTTACATCAAATTATTCGCGACGACGTCCTCCATCTTTTGGTGTAAACTGCGTGTGGCGTTTCTTCTGAAAAAAGTTATAGCCTACAGAAGAGCCGTCCGCGAAGTGCTAGTCGCCAGTAGTCGGGGTAAAAAAAGATTGCTTGGACGATATACTGTATTTTATGAACCGTTTATTATGGTACAACATTTATTATTATACGTTATTCATTTATCTACTGTCTTCCTATGCCTTACCTCCCTGTCTACTTATGTTTGCCTATACAAAATCATGTATATAACCGTACATACATCGTCATTATGTGCACATCTGCATTATAATGGCTATCTGTTCAGTGACGCACATGTACGTACGTACATGATTTCATCCTATTTTATCGTCGTTAATCATTTCTAATCAAAAGCCGAAGTGTTGGAATTCACTGATGCGTTTCCTTCAAAGCACTGACGTAGCCCCGACTCATCATTTTGGTATATGATACATTCCATCTTAAAAATCTCTTCTCACTCTGTTCTATGAATTTCTACATGTTACGGTATAAAAGTACACTCATTATTGTTACTCTATTGTTATGCTACTATTTCGCTATCCGTCTACATCACATGGTTCTCCCTGTTATCATTGATTGTACTTATTTCCATGTAACGTCATTAAAATTCTATTTTATTTGTTTTATGTTACCATGAATGTCCACGTAATTTCAAGGGAAAATATGTTATGTCACCCTTCCTTCTCTGTCGTTACTGACTAATTAGGCTTTAAAATAATAATAATGAAAATAATAATAATAATAATACATAGGAAACGAAACAGCAACAGACAGGCTGGTCTCAACGAGGCTGTCTGTTTAAGGAGAAGAGTTAAAAGATGGAAGAAAATTTAAAAACAAGTGAAAGATTTGAAGCAAAGAAGGGAGGTTGAAAGAAAAGAGAAAAATTTAGAGATAAGTGAAATTTTTGGAACCAATAGGAGAGAATCCGAGAGAAATTTCTACAATACTACAATAATAATAATAATAATAATAATAATAATAATAATAATTAAGCATAGGATGTGTATAAAGTAACGCAAGTGAAGAGACAAATCTGATTTGAACTGGTTTAAATTAGTTTCAACTTTTTTTTAGCTTGTAATATACAGTTGTGGGAGGTAAATTGGTAAATTGGTCAAATCTGTAAGGTTTGCAGTTGACAAGACATTTGTTTATAGTGCTGAGGAAGGTCTGCAAAGAATGGTCAATAGCTTGACAACAACGTGGGAAGAATTCGGAATGAGAATTAATGAGACCAAGACAAACGTAATGAAAACTGCAAGAAGGAAAGGAGCACAAATGAACCTAACGATAGGAAATCGGACCTTAGAAGAGGCTGAGCAGTTTAAATATCTGGGAAGTTTATTAACCAACAATGGAGATTGCAATAAGGAAGTAAGATCTAGAATTGGTATGGGTAAGGTAGCTTTTGAGAGACAGAGAAGACTACTTACAGGTAAACTCAACTTGAAGCTGAAGAAAAGGTTAGTAAAAAGCTTGATATGAAGTGTGGTACTGTATGGAGCAGAAACATGGACACTGAAAACATCTGAAAAGAAACTCCTGGAAAGTTTTGAAATGTGGATTTGGAGAAGGATGCTAAAGATAAGCTGGAGGGCACACCAAAGTAACGAGGAAGTACTGCAACAGGTGAGGGAGGAAAGAAGACTCATTAAGGTGATAAGAGAAAGACAGAAGAAATGGATCGGACATGTGTTGAGAGAAGAAGGATTGTTGAAGGAGGTGATAGATGGTAGATATGAAGGTGGAAGGAAAAGGAAAGCAGTGCTGGATGATTTGAAGGCAGGCAGGAGGTACCATGAGATGAAAAGGATAGCTCAGGATAGAACACTTTGGCGGGACACATGAGTTGGACCTGCCTGATAGGCAGAACACGATGGATGGATGGATACAGTTGTTATAAAGTACATGTAATAAATATTGGGTCTTTCCGTTTGGGGGCTAGCGGCGAATTTTAATGAAAATTGGTATACTAATGTAGTTTTGGTCACTGATTTCAAAAATAACTTTCTTTTTTTGGAGAAATGAAAAACAAACATGTTAGAGCACTTTAAATAATTAATAATAATTAATAACTAGCTTAAACTAGTTACAGAGGATTGTGTTAAATTTAGCCAGTCACAAACTGCTATTGTTTATGAAAAAGTGCTCTAAGTGTGGGAAAGTTTGTTCCTTTGATAAAAAATACCCAGTTCTTTCGTTGCCAAAAGCGTCAGTCGAACGGTAAAAAGTGCAACTTTGTGAAGAATACGTTTTTTGAAGGATCCCGGCAGATCTGTAAAAGTAGCAGAAAAAAAGCAAGAATTAATGCCCAGTTAGATCAATTGAATGCCAGGTTAGGTCAATTGAATGCCCGGTTAGGTCAACTGTACGCCCTTGAGGATTGGTTAAGTCATGATATTTTCATTAAAAGCACATTAATTATTTAAAGTGTTCTAACATGTTTGTTTTTAATCTCTCCAAAAAAAGAAAGTTATTTTTGAAAGCAGTGACCAAAACTACATTAGTATACCGATTTTCATTAAAATTCGCTGATAGTCCCCAAACGGAAAAGATCCTAAATATTACTCGTCCATGTTCACTCGCGTTACTTTATACTCTCGTTACTTTATACGAGTGTAGGACAGAAGACCCCTAGGACAAAAGCTCCCGAGGAAAAATAATAATAAGAATTTTTGTAATCATTATTTTTATTCTTTATTATTTACAGTTTATGTTTATAGTTTATGTATTTTGGCTCTCGTCATTTTCGTTTAAACTAACGAAAATATCACTACTTAACCTAACCAATCATCAAGGGCGTACAGTTGACCTAACCGTGCATTCAGTTGACCTAACCGGGCATTCAGTTGACCTAACCGGGCATTCAGCTGACCTAACCGGGCATTTAGCTGACCTAACTTGGCATTCAGTTGACTTAACTGAGCATTCAGTTGACCTAACTGGGCATTCAATTAACATAACAGGTTAATATTGGTTATTTCACCTAAATATCTCCTGATCTTTTCAGATTAGATGTGACACCTGACTTGCCCTACCCAGCAATTTGTCCAGGGGGCTTTTGTCCTAGGGGGCTTTTGTCCGGACCCGACTTTATACACTCCCCTTAATATATCATTAGTGTTCTATTCATACGTAAATAAATGTTAGACTTTTATCTATAATAATTACAGTATAATTGGTAATCACATCACAGTGCGTCAAGTACTTCAATGTACTCGACATCATTGTGTACTTATAATGTACTTAAAGGCATACGTTATAAATTTTGGACTTTCGTCGCAACTCAGAAGTGTGTAATCGACAAATATATTAATTTTTGTTTAATATTATATAGTTTGCAAAAATTTTTCACTAAAGAAAGGAATTAACCTTCAACTTCAGTTCGCTAGATAATTCTCGGTTCATTATTTCTTATGATGAAAATTAAATTATTCCTGTCATAGCATTTGACCGAGGAGGACTTTCACTCCTCTCCCTAATTATTTTCTGGCCATCCGAGGCACCTCAAAAAGCTCTTTCTTATTTTTAAACCACTTCGGTTGAGCCTCCTCCTGTAGTAAATTCGCCAAAAAAATTATTTGAGTAAATTAAGATTACATTTAGAAACTACTGAGTTTTTCTTTAGTCTCTTCATTTAATGAATTGTTATACTATTCAATAAATAAATTTCTCAGACCAACGTCTTACCGAACTTCGAGAACGGCCTCTTCGTCAGATGTCCAGAGTACTGCAGTTATCTAAAATTACAGTGAGAATTCAACTAACCTAGCCTAACCTTTAGTAATATAGAAGTAAAAGATGCCTCTTTCATTTTACGAACACATTTTTGTTCATAAGTTAAATTTTGGTACAAACACTTTATTAGGCAGAAACGCAGAGAAAATTAATTGATGGCACAACCTCTAGGACCTTTGCCGAATATTAATGAATATAAAGTCTTGGCATTTATTCCTTTTCCCCCCGCAATTTCTTTTTTCCCAGTTAGGTCAACTGTACGCCCTTGACAATTGGTTAGGTTAAGTCATGATATTTTCGTTAAAGAAAAAGGAATAAGTCAGAGCATTGGTACTTACGTATTATCGTGACTACCAAACTGTTTATGATGTATTTTTGGTCTCGTCATTTTCGTTTAAACTAACGAAAATATCACAACTTAACCTAACCAATCATCAAGGGCATATAGTTGACCTAACCGGGCATTCAGTTGACCTAAGCCGGCATTAAGTTGACCTAACAGGGCATTCAATTAACCTAACAGGTTAATAGGTTAGCTACGAAAAACAAAATAAAACGGAAAATGCCCGGTTAGGTCAACTGAATGCCCGGTTAGGTTAATTGAATGCCCGGTTAGGTCAACTGTACGCCCTTGATGATTGGTTAGGTTAAGTTGTGATATTTTCGTTAGTTTAAACGAAAATGACGAGGGCAAAAATACATAATAAACAGTTTGGTAGTCCAGATGATACATAAGTACCGTACCAGAGCATTTTTAACCTAGTGAATGGGCGACATGAATGTCACCCAGTGAAGAAAATTTGTCGCCCAGTAAATGAAATTTTAGGGTACTGGGCAACAAGGAATTTTCAAAATTTGTAAAAATAGAATTGTCTTGGGAGTTGTCTTGGGAGCATTGTCTTGGAAGCCATATAAATACATATAATACACGCACATATGCCACAATCAGAACTGTTTATCCTAAATGTAAATATGAAATTTACATTGAATATTTATATATAGATAATGTTAGTGTTATTTATAGAAACTAATCCGAGTAAAGGGACTCAGGATGGTACTACGGTAATAACACAGGCGCAACAATATAAGGAGGGAACTAATGAAAAACTTCATGAAATTGTTCCTTTATTACTTGGGTGCACGAATAAAGATATAATATACCCCTTTACAAAGAGCAACCAGTCGTTTTGGCCTCGGGCAGCGGAATGGAATTGAGGGTTTCATACTCAGTATACTGTATATACTGGATATCTGACAATTATGAGTCTTAGGTCAACGTCTTCTTTTCTTATTAATTATATTTTTTTTCATAAATGAATACCTTCAATATAGGGATATAATTACTACATAATTAATTATTGAACTTAATGACATAATAATTAAAATTTTATTGAAGATCTGCCCCCCCCCAGGTAGAGCTGGGGGGAAGATCTTCAGGTGGATCGGGCTGGGGGGATTAATCTTTAGGTGCGTTCACTTGGACACTCTGGGAGGTAAGATCTTCAGGTGACCATATATATATATATGCCCGGTTAGGTTAACTGTACGCCCTGGAGCAATCCAAGAATAAGCACCCCCTTCAAATCAATTTAGGGTGTTTTTTCTTGGATTGGGGTCGAACGAGGGTGCTTATTCTTGGATTGCTCTAAAATGGAGTTAAAGTGGAGTTAATTGCTCTAAAATGGTTAATTGAATGCCCGGTTAGGTTAGTTGTACGCCCTTGACGACTGGTTAGGTTAAGTCGTAATAGTTTCGTTAGTTTTAACGAAAATATCACGACTTAACCTAACCAATCGTCAAGGGTGCACAGTTGACCTAACCTGGCATTCAATTAACCTAACTGGGCATTCAATAATTTTACCGTAGGTTTCGACATATTTATTAATAAGTCCTGAAATGTAAAAACCATTCAGAAGTTTGAGGGCAAGATGACAGCATCAACTTTCAAATTGAAGTGTTACCATTATAGGTTGAAGATTCATTGCCAGTAATAAATTGGTGTAAGGGAAAAAATCTTATTAAAAAAGTGATGCTGTGTGCTAAGTGTGATCAAGCAATGACCTTGACAAAGTTTTCGAGGAATGTTGATGTTAAAATCCTTTAATTTGGAGTGAGGTCGAACTGGGGTGCCGTTTCTTGGATTGGGGTCTAACTGGGTGCTTTTTCTTGGATTGGGGACTTTGGGGTGCTTATTCTTGGATTGCTCCTACGCCCTTGATGATTAGTAAGGTTAAGTCGTGATATTTTCGTTAGTTTACTGGCAAAACTAACGAGAATATCACGACTTAACTACTAGCCAATCGTCAAGGGCGGACAGTTGACCTAACCGGGCATTCAATTAACCTAACTGGGCATAGTTGGTTTTGCGTTAAAGCTGGGGGGAGTGTCTCCGGGTGGAGCGGACTGGGGTGGAGTATCTTCAGGTGGATCGGACTGAGGGGGAAGATCTTCAGGTGACCCAAAAAATTTAAACTAATAAGCGAGGAAATATTGTCATAATAAAAATAGAATGGCGTTCGAATATTAACATGAACACTTAACATTCTATACAGTGTTAATGAATTGGTAAATTGAAGTGCAGTATTATGGTAGACCAAGAAGTATTGAATGATGATTAAGAAGGATTATAACTTGAAATAAATTATAAGCACGTAATTAACTATATAAGATTATATAAAAGAGATACAATAGCTATGTACTGCTTTAGAATTACAGTCTAGGGACTTTACATTTATGCAAGTGTAGTAATGCTTAGTTAAGAATATTAAATTTTGTTTAATTAAATAAGATAATGTTTAATGTAAATCATTTACTAATAATTATGAAATTAATTGTTTAAAATGGGTAGGGTTGGTAATCCTGAATAGGCCCAAAAGAGCGGACTACCCTATAACGGTTTTCAGTCTTGAGGCAACGCCTTACGCGATAGGTTGACTAAATGTAACGTAAAATTAATTTAGTGAGTGTCCCTCTCCGACCTAAATATATTTAGTAATATTTCATACTCGCATACCCCTAATTAACTAAACTATTTTCGAAATTAATAAAACGTAATAAGTGTTAAAAAAAAAAAAAAAAAAAAAACGCGAGTGTAGTAATGCTTAGTTAAGAATATTAAATTTTGTTTAATTAAATAAGATAATGTTTAATGTAAATCATTTACTAATAATTATGAAATTAATTGTTTAAAATGGGTAGGGTTGGTAATCCTGAATAGGCCCAAAAGAGCGGACTACCCTATAATGGTTTTCAGTCTTGAGGCAACGCCTTACGCGATAGGTTGACTAAATGTAACGTAAAATTAATTTAGTGAGTGTCCCTCTCCGACCTAAATATATTTAGTAATATTTCATACTCGCATACCCCTAATTAACTAAACCGATTTCGAAATTAATAAAACGTAATAAGTGTTAATAAGGAGTATTAATATACCTTCCCTCCTCCCCCCTTCGTTTTGTAACGGTCTTTTAGAGTCAGAACTCGGCGTCGCTACCGGAAACTATACGAAGAAAGTGATAAATGAAGCAAAGAGCCGATAGAGAATAAATAGAGATAATAATAAAGTAGGAAGAAGCGTAAATAAATAATGAAGAAAATAAATAATAAAACGTAGTCACTACACAAGAATATGTATGAGTATACAGGGTGTTTCAGGAGGAAAGGTCAATACTTCGGGAGGTGATAGTATCGGTCATTGTGAGAAAAAAAGTTCATATGAACATGTGTCTAATTCTGAATGGTTACGGAGATAGAGCCGTTTGAATCTACAAATACAAAAGCATTGTTAATGGTAATCAAGAAAGAGAAACCAATTATTATTTCTAATTTAATGTTTAAACATTGGCATTTTGAATGGTATCAGATACAGAAATGACAAATTTATTACAGTTTACAATACGTTTTCGAAAATCCCACCGTCAACCTCAATGCACTTTGCAACACGTGTGCGAAGATCGCGTGTTGTTTGTCTGAGTTGATCTTGACGTTCCTTTATGCGGGCAGCAGCATCCAAAATGCGCGCGAGCAATTCGTCTCGTGTATCCACCTTTCTTTTATAAACTTGACGTTTCATCCACCCCCACAAACAATAATCTAACGGAGAGAGGTCTGGAGACCTTTGTGGTCATTGAATGGGACCACCGCGGCCGATCCATCGACCAGAGAAAGTTTGATTTAGGTATTGCATCACCAGACGGGTAGAATGTGGAGGAGCTCCGTCATGCTGAAAGTACATACCAGCACGTGTAGCCAAAGGAACATCTTCCAATAGTCCTGGCAATTCATTTTGCAGAAATTCTAGGTAACTTTGTCCTGTAAGACGATTCTCTAAAGTAACAGGGCCAATCAGCTGATTATCGATGATACCGCACCACACATTGGCACAGAAGCGATGTTGAAAATTTGTTTCCACAGTGGCATTTGGATTTTCGTCTGACCACCGATGAGAGTTACGAATGTTGTTGATACCGTCAAGGGTGAAAGTAGCTTCATCGGTGAACAGTATTAATCGAAGCAATCAGCGATTAGCATTTACCCAATGACAAAATTCCAGTCGCATGGCAGCGTCTCCTGGTTGAAGGTGTTGTATACGCTGTACATGATATGGATGCAAGCCTTCCTCACGTAATGTTCGCCATACTCTTGTGTGTGGTACACCGAGACGTGTAGAAATTCTTCGTGAGCTAGTAGTAGGACTACGCTCTACCAACTGAAGAATGTTTTCCACTTCATCCACATCTTGTTGACCTTCACGTTCAGATGAAACATGAGCGCTGGGAAGTGTACCAATCTCACGCAATGTGTTGAAAACCCTGGTAAACACTCTTCGATCCGGAATTCTGCGGTTCGGAAACCGTCGACGATATTCTGCAACAGCAGCTGTTGCACTTCCATCGCAAAAACGGTAGACATACACCATATCTGCATATTCGGCATGTGTGAAGTTGTGTGGCATTCTTAACACTGCTTCAAACACCAAACAATGTCACTCACAACAGTCAGCTGTCGATTGGCTTATGTTACATGCTTACATTACGCTTACAGCTTACATGGTTTAAGGTTATAGGGGAGGGAAGGGGGAAGAAGAGCTGCGCACGCATCAGATTCAAACAGCTCTATCTTCGTAACCATTCAGAATTAGACACATGTTCATATGAACTTTTTTTCTCACAATGACCGATACTATCACCTCCCGAAGTATTGACCTTTCCTCCTGAAACACCCTGTATATTGTAATAATAAATTTTTGAAAGTGGAAATAAAAATGTATTTGAACGTGACGTTAATAGGGAGTTATTTGGATAACAGATGTGGGTACATAGCAACAGCAGACTGAGGCCAGAAGGGCTTCTGGGGGAGATATTTCATTTTTACGAAACAAGAACGAACTTACAGGAACAAGCATCAATATGTAGCAAAGAGGGATGTGCCTAGGGTTGGCATTTGATCCAAAAATCCCGCGTCCAGTTATGTATTCAAATTGTCCCGCAAAAAAATATTTTTTATGCAAATTTTTCCGGGATGAATTGATTTAGAATTTTCTAAAATTATGTAGGATCCTGTATAATTCTGTAGAGTAATGTTGAATGTTCTAGAACATCCTAGAAATTACATAACGCTTATAAAATGTTGTGTTTGGCCACGAGTTGGCAGTTTTTCGGCTATAGTTATATTGTAAGTTTTGAATTAGTGTGAATCCTGCGACTCCTTGAAGAAGATTAAAAGTTCAGAAAAATATTGACATATGTCATAATATAATTAGTAAAGCGATGTATACTACAATATTTAATATGCTATGATAATTTAAATATTATTTATGATATTTCATTATTATGTATATTAATTTCAATATTATTTACGATGTGTAATTAAGCATTATTTTAATAAAAATTTTCTAATTTTGTTTTTTGTAACCGTTGAAGAAATCTAGTTTCAATTTGAAAAAAATTTGGTCTTAAAAAAATCTTGGAAAATGTTTTGTCCCGCATGAGCATTTGAAAAATATGGTAAGTTGGCAACCCTAGATATACCTAAGGGGGAGATAATTGGTATGCTTGTAACATATACTTATCTATATACTTGATTTCGAATATAAAAACTTGAAAGTAGTTCTTAATATTAAGCCTATGCCGTAGCCTATTGTTTTATATTAATTAAAAGAAAATCTATTTTATACTCGTATAAACTATACATACAGAATAATCTTTTATTTTCACAACATACCTTTCAACCTTTCAAATGTTCCGCGCGATGATTCCTCATTTCATGAAGGTCAAGCTTGTCGCCCCTCCTCTCGAGTTGGCCTGGTGAAGTAGTGAGTTGGTTTCTTGTACTCTCTACCTCACATAGCCAGGTACGCTCAGCTCATCGGGGATTGTTCTGAGCCAGGCGTCTAATCTTCTTTTGAAGATGTCCACTGCAACACCACTCGTGTTCCTTAGGTCTTTGGGCAGCTGATTAAACAGTTTTGGTCCTCTCACAACAAAACTATTTTCTTTCAGGGTTAAGAATGTTCCCTGTCCCGCCTTTAATTTGGGAACACGACACAGTCTTCCTTTTCTACTTTCCACTGTTGTTTGGGGAGTTACAGGGTTAAGGGTTCAGAGTAAGATTAGGGACTAGTTTCTCCATTATTTTCCAAGTACAAATAATGGTGTAGCTCTCCTCCTTTCCAGTGAATATAGGTTTAATTCGCATAACCTTTCCCAGTAATTTAGTTCTTTGCATCCATTGATCTTGGCTGTGAAGCTTCTCTGAATTTCTTCTTTTTTATATGGGCATGTTAGGACCGAGCAGTATTCCAATGTGCGAATGATCAGTGTTTCAGTAGAGGAATCATTATATTCCTATCCCTTCATTTAAAGGTTCTCAGTATCTGCCCAGTTATTCTCTTTGCTCTGTTTACTGCTATCTTATTTTGTGTTCCAAATTTCGCATCATCAGTCATTACAATCCCTGTCTTTTCCTTTAGAATTTCTCTGAATTTCCTGTCCATCTGGGATATAATATTTCATGGATTTTAGGTCCTCTCTTTTTCCGTACCGTAACAGCTGAAATTTCTCAGTGTTAAACTTCATATTGTTGTCTTCCGTCAACTTTTAGATAATAATAATAATAATAATATATATAATAAATAATTTATTGGTAACTATGTAAACGGTTCATTATATATATATATATATATATGTATAGAAACGACGTAAGTATAGAGGAGTGTTCTGCACACGAGGAAGAGAAATAACGAACAAATGAAAAACGAGGTAACCCGCCCGGGTTATTTCTCTTCCTCGTGTGCAGAACACTCCTCTATACTTACGTCGTTTCTATACATTAATATACTGCGTGGTCATTGCAGTTAAATGTGTATATATATATATATATATATATATATATATATATATATATATATATATATATATATTAGGCCGGGTCGAAAATGGGAAATTTTTTATTTCTTAATAAGTACACTATATGAGAAGTTTCATTTTATCATCTTAACAAAATATTAAAATATCAAGCATGTGCTACCCCTGCTACCCCTAGCACATACCCCCCCCTTTTTTTACCCTCATATTTGCATATATTTAAATGGGAAAAAATGTTATTTCTTAAAAAGTACACTGAGAAGGTTTTTTTTTATCACTTTAACAAAATATTAAAAAATCAAGCATGTGCTACCCTACTACCCCTATCACATACCCCTCCTCCCTTTTTTACCTTCATATTTGCATATGTTTAATGTTGTTATATGTTACATGATAAGTTGTTTGTTTAATGCTTGATATTTTTATGTTTCAGATAAATAGAAATAATTTGCATTTGCTTTAATTATAATTTGAATTATCATAAATTATAAATTACATATAATTTGATTTTACTTCTGAATATAAACTATGACCACTAGAAACAAGTCCTCAAATGCAGCCTTTGGATATTCTACGGAATTCCCAGCAGCCATGACTCCTTCAAAAGCAGATGTTGTGAGTCACTACCTTTTTGTGCGCCGTCGTGAAGAAGCTAAATCAAAAGGATCAGCAACTGCTAATGATTGTTACAGGGTTGTTGTGAAAGATATTGAAGACATTTGGATGAAATTTTCTTTTCCTACGATTAACACCAAAGGTATCTATCTTAGTCAGTCGACTAATAGAAGAAGCCTCAAAATTGAACAAGGTGCCGTTACATCGAAGAAATGAAAGTTTTGCCTTAAAAGTAGTTCAGTATGATGAAATGTTTGATATATCTTCTTGTGAATGCAACTTATGATAAGGGAATTGCTAGGAAATCTTGCAGGTGTAAGGATAAAATACCAATGGCAGAATGGGAGTCTTTTGTGGGTCAAAAACAAAGAAAAAATCAGTTAGGACCAATTGATCGCATAGCTAGTTCAACAAAGATGAGATCTTTAGCAAGAGCCCAAGAAGCACAAAACCGTCAACTAAAAGCAGAAGAAGAAATGACTGAAGCCACCAATGTTTTACCATCGGAAGTTGTAGAGCTGCAGCTGCAATAGTCAATGCAGCTTTAAAAGATATGGGGATCCTTAACCACACCAACATGCTTGACAGAAAGAAATTAGAAAGAGAAAGAAATCGCATGGGTGAAACAAATACTTTTAGGCCTGAATCCGAAAATCTGAAGATGGAGTGCCTTGGATTTGATGGAAGGAAAGATAACACATTAACTAAAAGTGGAAAGATAAAAGAAGAACACTATGTTATTGTGAAAGAACCTGGAAGCATCTATGTAGATCATGTCACACCAGATAATTGAACTGCTCGCTGCATAGCAGAAGAGTTGATAACTATTAATACAGACTCGAACAGCACAGATACTATCAAAGCTTTACTGTGTGATGGTACTTCTGTAAATACAGGAAAAATTGGTGGAACCATAAAACTGGTTGAAATTCATCTTAACAGACCAGTGCAGTGGTTGGTGTGCCTCTTGCATTTGAATGAGCTGCCTTTTATGCACGTCTACAAAGCCATTGATGGTAAAACAACAGGTCCAAGTACTTTTGTGGGTTCAATTGGGAATAAATTGAAAACAGATTTAACAAAACTGGAGGTAGTCAAATATTCTCGCGTAAAGGGAAACATTAAAGAAATTCCAGCAAATGTTGTGAAGGAGCTAAGTAGTGATCAAAAATATCTCTATGATATGTGTCTGGCAGTGCAAACTGGAAACACTTCTCAAGATCTGTCCATTCGATCCCCAGGTACCCTTCACCATGTTTGCTGGCTAACTACCCAACAGGGTCCTTCGATTATATATCTCAACGCCAAATCCCGATAAAAACCTTCAAGATATAGTCAAGATTATTATGCATTTCTAAGTTATGTTCCAGGGTGGTTTGGGATAAAATCTCATCCTAATGCAACTGATGGTGCATATAACTTTTGGCATTTAATGTGCTTGCTTCGAAATTTAGATGAACAATATAGATCAATCATAGAACCAGTATTAAAGAATAACGCCTACTTTGCCCACCCAGAAAATATACTCATATCAATGGTAACTGACAAGAGACTAGAAATTAGGGAGCAAGCTATTTAGAAAATCATCCTTTCAAGAACAGGATTTTCAGGTACCAGAAACTTTGATTTGCCTCGAACCCTCAATTTCCAATCTACTGACTTCACCGAGATGAGCGATTGGCAAAAAGAGATCATTACTCCTCCACCGCTGCTAAACAATTTTAGCGACGATGAGCAACTACAGGCTCGATGTAAGCCACTGGAGATAGCTTCTTTTCCATGCCACAGTCAAAGTGTGGAAAGGGCAGTGAACCTAGTAACAAAGGCATGTCAGGAAAGAATAGGATATGACAACCGTCAAAAGTTTATCTTACACTCATTAGAATCAAGGCGAAAACTGCCCAAGTTTAAATGAAAGGCCCAATGGAATGAGTAAGAAACATATGAACTAAAATTTCCTAATGATATTGAAAATTTCTTCCCTTTTGATGTGATAAGGAACAATGAAAAAGTGAATTGAATTTTAGCACATTTATTATGCCTCTAATTTTTTCTTCTGAATATATTGTTGTACTTAATTAATTTTCCTAATACTGTACATTATTAAATAAAATATTATACGTTAATAAAGATTTATGTCACCAAAAAACCTGAATGTAGAGTAAGTCTCGTATAAATGGAATATTCTTCAATATAGGTTAAAAAGTGAAAAATTGTGCCGGGGGTAGGAGGCTTTAAACAGCGAAAATAATTTATGAGGGGGTTCTTGTGTTCCATTCAAACCCCTCACAATATGTACCTTTTCAATATAAAATTTCGACCCAGCCTTATATATATATATATATATATATATATAAGCTTTTCACTCCACCTTAGACCTACAGTTTAACGTGGAATCCGAAGCAGCCCAGCGTCTTAACCACTAGGCCA
Source organism: Bathynomus jamesi (assembly GCA_023014485.1). Lineage (NCBI taxonomy): Eukaryota > Metazoa > Arthropoda > Malacostraca > Isopoda > Cirolanidae > Bathynomus > Bathynomus jamesi. Next base: position 40,968 of record JAJOZX010001207.1, read on the forward strand.
CCTAGGGTACCCATTTATCTACCAACAACTTTAAAAATCTCTCTCTCTCTATATATAATATATATATATATGGAATTAATTTCATAATTAAACACATACAATTTATGAATGATAAACCCATATAAAAATAAGTTATGTAACTAAGAACACAAAACGTTTAATATTTTTTTGTCTTTGGGATTTTTGAACTTTCGAAGCTTATTAGCAGGTAACGAAGCATTAAAGGGATTATAATAGATTCAGAATTAGGCTTTAGTTCATCACATCCACGCTCATAATGGAATTTCAGAGAAAAATTTATGTCCTCATTAACTTTAATAGCATAAAATGCAAAATATTAACATCTCATTTCATTGTTAACGAGTATATATATGATACTAAGGTCACTCAATATATTTTGCCCCACCATTTTTCCTTACCTAAATAATAGGCCATGGGGCTGAAATGTCTTTTGGGCCGTAAGTTTGAACTTTCTGCGCTTCACATAACCGGATTTTTCCAGTTTGAACCTCCCTTCCTTGTATAAAACCGATGGTTAACCAGTTTCAAAAATGGCGTCTGACAGTGATGTGCGTCGTGAACAGAGAGCTGTTATCAAGTTCTTAACCGGAGAAGGAAACAGTTGGAAATATTCACAAACGTCTACAAAACGTTTCCGGAGATGCTGTTGTTGATCGAAGCACAGTTGGACGCTGGTCTAAACGTGTGAGATCATCGGAGAGAGGGAGGGCCAGCCTCGATAAAGAGTCACGCAGCGGTCGCCCGGCATCGGCTGTGACATTTCACACTGTGCAACGTGCTAACAGCATCATTCGATCAAATCGGCACGTCACATACAAGGAGCTATCACTGGAGCTAGGAATTAGTGAAGGAAGTGTGAATACGATAATTCAGCAACTGGAATACTCAAAAGTGTGTTCACGGTTTGTTCCTCGCGAACTGACTGAAGATCACAGAGCCCAAAGAAAAGAAATTGCTTCTGAGTCGTTGGTTCGAAACGAGACAGAAGGAGACGACTTCCTTTCACGAATTGTGACTGGGGATGAGACTTGGGTACACCACTTTGAACCTAAAACAAAACGCCAATCCATGGAGTGGCATCACACAGACTACCCACGCAAGAAAAAGTTCAAAATGGCTCCCTCTGCAGGAAAGGTTATGGCCACCATCTTCTGGGACATGAAAGGGGTGATTCTGGTGGACATTATGAAGAAAGGACAAACAATTAACTCAGAGGCATATATTGCTACCCTACAGAGACTCCAGGGACGTATAAAGCGAGTTCGACCGGAGAGAAAACTGGAAGACGTCTTCCTTCTTTTGCACGATAACGCAAAACCACACAACAGTTTGCAAACAAGAGGGGCCATCACAAAAATGCGCTTGACTGTGTTACCCCACCCTCCATACAGCCCGGATCTGGCACCTTCAGACTTCCATTTGTTTGGGCCAATGAAGGATGCTATTCGTGGAAGAAAGATTCAGAGTGACGATGAGGTTGTTAAGGAGATTAAGAGGTGACTCCAGCGGAACCCAGCGGACTTTTACCAGGAAGGAATAAGGGCCCTTGTTTCGAGGTGGAGGAAAGCCTTAGAAAAGGATGGAGACTATGTGGAAAAATAAAAACTTGTTAAAAAGGTATGTAACTACTTGTGTACAAAATTTCTGGAACTTACAAGGAAACTTGGAAAAAAAAAAAAAGGTGCGGCAAAATATATTGAGTGGCCCTCGTGTGTGTGTGTATATATATATACAGGGTGTCCCGTAAGTCTGGACCCATAGGGATTTATAATATATATTTTATTATGTTATTATTATTATTTTATTATTATTATTTTTTATTATTTTTTATTATGATTTTTTTGTGGGGCCACTTGAAAGCCAAAGTGTACGAGGTCAAACTTCAGAACATTTTCCACCTTAAAGCACGCATTGTGGAGGCGTGTCAAGAAATTTCTGCGACTGTGATTCAGAAAGTGCTGTCGCAGTGGAGATTGCGTCTTCAACTATGTGTGCGACACAACGGCGGACACTTTGAACAGATTATGTAATAAATTTTTGGACTATTTTGTAATTTTATTATTTTTCCCTATGGGTCCAGATTTACGGGACACCCTGTATATATATACACACACTTTTAAATAGGTATTTGTGTTTTTTACTAGTGATTCACAACAAATTCGTTTTAGCTTTCGTGATCATTTCCTGTCTTTGAACTTTTATTTCCTTCTTATCTTCTTAGTTTTCTTGTTAACACTCAACCGCATAGGCGTAGGGGCCCGATTTTGTCCGCGGGGTGGGAAGGCGAGCAAGTTTTGCCCGATAAAAATAAGCGAAACCGAAAATCGATTTTTAAGTCATTTTTATTAAACACGATTTGTAGGTATACACAACTGTACAAAGGCTGAGCACCAAAGAAGTTACAACAATAGAGTAGGTTGTAACAGGTTATATTAAATGGGATACTTACTGTAAATACTGCCGTTTTACGGCAGGTTTTCCTTTCTATAACCAAATTCAAGATCTGAAGACATACATTTCAGGCAAAAAGATGATATCCTATATGAAAATCATAAAAAGTTTCGGGTGAAATCATGTTAATTAAAAATATGCGTACTGGGCTTTTGCCCGAATTTGCGGGTGTAATTGCCCGAAAAAAATCAATCGATGAATTTCGGGGGGTCAATTACCCCCCTGACCCCCACCCCCCCGTCTTCTACGCCTATGCTCAGCCGTAACATATTATTATTTAATATAAATACAGAGTTTTTAATTCACTGAATCCATTAAATGTTCTACAACATCCAATACAATGAACCATCATGGTGAAATTTTCAATGAACTGAGAATGCATTAACCATTTATGTTAGAACTACGTTCTCGTTCTAGATGATTGCTCGCAGTCGCAGGCTCATGATCGGAGAAGAATTTGCAGAATTGCAACGTTGCAAACCCGCTCCAGTCCTTCTTTACTCTGATGGTTATCGTGACAATCAGAAGAAGGAAAGGAAGTAGTAGTAGTAGTAGTAGTTATAGAAGTTACAAATTAACAACGACCCAAAGATCCTCTCTAAGTTAGCCCAAGAAAGAAGTTAGAAAAGAGCGAATAAAGGAAAGCAAATTAAAATATAAACTACTGAAAACTGGTACCATGCTTACACTTATACAAATTTAAAGCTTTCACGCAGGAATAGTAGTAGTAGTAGTAGTTATGTATGAAATAGACAAAGCTCTTCTTCTGCCAGCCATTGCTGACAGAAAATAGTGGTGAAATGAGACTTATAGAAAGGTAGGAAAAATATGTAGAAAAGAATATCTTTAGAGCTCTTTCACACCATGCGTTCATTTATCCCGTGTACCCAGTTACTCTTCAGAATTGTGATTCCCAACTTTTTCTAGCTCAAGGCACTTCAGTGCCATCTCTTCTTCTTTCACGGCACCCCAGATAATTTTCGCCTCTCACTCAGTGTTCGATATCCAGTTCAGATACTGGAGCAACTGTCACACGCTTACCAGTATACAACTCCGGGCTAGTGTGGGGTTGCAAATGGTGTGGGGTCACTTGCATTTGTAAATAGAACTGTCAATAATCATGTTTATCAAGAAATTTTAGAATACTTCATGCCGGAATCTGCAAAGTAGCTGTTTGGAGACGAACCATTTATTTTTGAACATGACCTGACTCCACTTCATGCGGCTCGTGCAACATCTGCGTGGTTCAATGCTCATGAAACTGAAGTACTACCATGGTCAGCTAATTCTCTCGATCTTAATCCGATAGAAAATCTGTGGAACATTGCTAAGTAGAAGGTTCAAAAGTGTGAACCAGGAACACTTAGTGAACTGAAGAGCTGTTTGATAACAACCTGATAATCAATAACAACATAAGAATGCAAGAGGCTTGTCGACTCGATGCCACGTCGATTGCAGGCCGTAATCAGGGCTGAGGGTGAACCAACTAAATACTAAGGCGCAGAGTTAAAAGACTTTAAAAAAGGTTTAATATATTAGCAGTATTGAATTTATTCAATTTTTTTTTGTAACACCTGACAAGATATTTTAATATTTTGATGTCACTATGCATCAACGTTTCACTATTTAATAAGTTTTTGTTGTATTTTAATTTTTTTTTTAAAATGGCACACAGAGTTGTCTTTTTATCATAACTAGCTAAACACAGCCCTACCGGCCCATTTAGCTAGACTTGCGGTACTGGGGCCTTCGGGCACAGTAATTGGGGGGGGGGATGCCGGAGCACAGATATGGTAACAGTTGCTTAATTGTAGAATTTTACTTTGAACATGTATGAACCAAGTATTCACGGTTTACTTCAGTACTTCCTCGAAGACCACATTATTTGTGAGTGTTCCAGATTTATCCATGGGCTTTTGATCTAGCATGATAGGATGTTCAGATTGTCTGAGTGTGTATGCCTGTTGCTCTTGTGCACGATAGTCATTATCCTCACGCATTGACCTAAGTCCGTGAGCATCTCTCTCACGTTTCCGATTTCTAAATTCTGGAACTTGTTGCTTGCTTCTTTTTCCTCTGGGCATCAACTTCGTTTCGTGACACTGATGTACCTTGCTTCCTTTTACGTTCCATTATCCTTGACTGTGATGAAAGAGTGTAGCAACAAATTTTTTTATTATTATTATCACGGGCGGCAATGGGAAGCTTAAGATTTTCATGACTGCTTTCTTTTCTGTAGTTTTTTGACCAAATAATTGAACCGACAGTAATTGGGGGGCCTGCGGCCACCCACTTACTGGGGGTTCAATTATTTGGTCACTAAAACTATAGTCATGAAAATCTTAAGCTTCACAAATCTTGACACAATGTGAAGCTCAAGATTTTCATGGCTGTGTTCTTTTCTATAGTTTTATCGCGATGCTGGGGCCTTCGGCCCCAGTAATTAGGGGGGAGGGCTGGTCACACACATATTTTCGTTCATTACTCATCACCCCCATTCCACCATACGAAGGTTTGGTCGAAATCGGTTCAGAAACGTAAAAGTTTTTTCTGCGGACAGACAGACAGACAGACAGACACATTTTCGATAAATTATAGTAGTAACAAGCGGTAGCTCGCTATCGCTCGCGACCATTGTACAACTTGGCCCTCCGGGCGGGTAGCACTGTGATCCAGCTACAAAATTTTAAAAAACGCCATTACCCCCATTACCCCCACCCCTCTCCCCCATTACCCCCACACACAAAAGTAGAAAACGCCATTACCCCCACCCCTCTCCCCATTACCACCACCCCCACTCCCCCAATTACCACACCCCCTCCCCCACTACCCCCAGGCGGGTAGCACTGTGACATATTCTGCTACCCCCCGGAGGGCGGTAGCAGTATATGTCACACAATGTGAAGCTCAAGATTTTCATGGCTGCGTTCTTTTCTGTAGTTTTGTCGCGGTGCTGGGGCCTTCGGACCCAGTAATTGTGACCTAGGACGGGAAACTTGACAGAGCACATCGGCAGCTCATGGGCTATCAGTTGGTGGTGGTTGCAGGATTTTCCGATGTGCCGTTTAGTCTGTGCACGGTTTCGAAGAAAGCGGACAAACACACAGACACATTTTAGCTCAATAGTATATAGGATGATGTCACAGATACTCGATATTCCTCATGAAGGTATAATTTAAAGGTATTTATCAAGGTCATGAGCGCATTTGAGACGGTATGCCACTTGCTTTCCTGAATAACTGGGTGATGGTGGTAGCCTTTCCACAGGGTGTCCATAAAGTCACGCATCATAGGAAAATACATTTATTTTGTTTATTTATTTATTTTGTTTAATTTATTTGTTCGAAATGATTCCCACCAATCTCAAAACATGTTTTAAACGAAGAAGCAGGTTTCTTTGAATGTTCCTCAACATATTTGGCCTGATGGAGACATAAATAAATAGACATTGTTTGAGTTCCTATGATGCTTGACTTTATAGACACTCTGTATTTTGAAAGATTAATGGATCATTATAACCAAATACTCCATTCCATACCACGCCCCACAGACATCACACAGTACAGAAAACACATACACACACACCTAACCCACAAAGCACTGACACGACTCGGTCCGAATGCGGTCCTAGGTGCGAAGCCGCCGCCCATTAACAGGTCAGAGATCAGCCTGAGCAGATCGGATCGAGTTAACTTAGCACGATTCCGATGTGGACATCACCCCAACTTATGGACATATAAACACAGACTAGACAACTCCATAGACGACACCTGCCACCTGTGCCAAGACACACCACAAACAATTGAACACATTATGACGGACTGTACCGCTCTAGCACAACAACGAACACAACACAACATCACGAGTGCGCTGAACCTCTGGTCCACTCCGGAGAGGGCGATCGGTTACCTGCGTGCCGCCGGCTTGCTCGATCAGGGTGGGCTGATCGGCTAAACAACAACAACAACAACAACTTCAACAGCGATTTCAATCTTTTTTTTTTTTTTTTTTAACTTTTTGTCCAACGATATGAAACTTTAAATTATTTTATTGTATCGTAAATATTGAAAAGTTAGACGTGTTATTTGAACTTTAATCTTACAACATATTTTTAATCTACATCTTTTGCAACAAATATTATAAATATTTTTTTTAGTTTTATATTAAACCTTGAAGTCATTACGAAATGATTATAAGAGTGTGGTTCGCAAGGCTTAGAGAAAAGGAAATCTTATATTTATTTATCTTTTTACGTTTGTTAAATGGATTTTGAAACTGTAATTGCAAAGTTCAAGAGATCGTGGCCATAAAATAGGGACCTATTCTCAAAACGTCGCCGAGGAATTTTATTGACATCTAATTTAATCTAATTTGACCTAACCTAAATTTACTTAATCCAAGTCACGCCATATGTTGCGATAAAATTTCTTGTCGGTAAATAATGTAGCGCGAACAAAACACTTTAACATTCTATAGGACTTTATAGAAATACTGTATGTCTCGTGAGTTACATTAGATTATGTTAGGTCAAGTTAGATTAGTTTACGTAAAGACCACTGGGAGTTTCATCGGGGGCACTGTTTATCGGTTAGGTTGTTATATGGATTAAATAACTAACCTAGAGAACAGGGGAGTTAGATTTATTTAATAAAGTTATCAATAAAATGTTATGTCAACATTTTAGAGGTACTCAAAATATGAACAGAACATTTTAACGACACTTGTCAACCTAACTTAACCTAATCTAAAGCACCTTGACTTAACTTCATCAAAATTTAATAATTAACCAGCTGTTCTGAGCTGGTAAATTAGATGTCTGCTGAATAATTTGACTAACTCAGGCACTGCAGGAGCTAAGAGTGGGTCGTACCCCAAGTGGTCAGGAGTATAATCCTTATATAGTGGTGTTCCTGAAATTGCATTAGTTTCACCTTACACACTGTATATATATATATATATATATATATATATATAATATATACAGGGCGTCCCAAAAAAATGTATACACACTTTAACAGCTGATAGCTCAATTGATGTTTCTTTCTTTCCAAGTTAAACCCATTAGAATTAATAATGGCAGTCAGACTAAGCTTTGGCCTTTGAACAAAGGAAATTCATTCTAAAATGCTACTGGAAGTGTGAAAACGCAGTTGAAGTGCAAAGACAGTTTAGGGGGGAGTTTCAAACAGATCCACCAACGCGACTTACCATCACTCGAATTAGAGATAAGTTTGAAGCCGATGGAACTGTTCAGAATGTCCACAAGAAGCGTTCCGGAAGACCACGGACATCGACAAGCCCCACAAAGCAAGAAAGAGTACTGGAAACGTATCACCAAAGTCCAAGAAAATCTGTGCGGCAAGCGAGTCGTGAGGTAGGAATTTCAGAATCGTCTGTCCAACGCATTTTGCGCTGTCAATGGAAAAGTTACATTCCAAGATTAGTCCATGCTATTAATGAAGATGATCCGGACCGAAGAGTGGAGTATTGCGAATGGTACTTGGCACGATGTGGATGTGGATTGGACGAAGGGGTTTCGTAGAATACCCTCCGCGTTCACCAGACCTCACACCACTAGACTTTTTTTTATGGGGATACTTAAAAGACAAAGTCTACGCTATAAAACCTGCAACAGTCGCTGAATTGAGAGCAGCCATTGAACGAGAATGCACACAAATACCAAACGAAATGTTTCGTGATGTTTGCGATTCCATTGCTTCGCGTTATCAGCAGTGCCTGGACCAGAACGGACGTCAGTTTGAAAACAGGCGTTGACAAAACAATTAAATAATGTCTGTAGATTCTATTACATTTTGAAAATGAAATGTATTTTAATAAACACTGCCTTTATAATTATTTAAAGTGTGTATACATTGTTTTGGGACGCCCTGTATATATAGGGTGAACCAATTGTAGGTGGACAGTAAATGATAACGTTTATTTTGAGAATACATATTTAATTTTTTTGTATACTATAATACAAATAAAATTTAAATAAATTTAGTTATAATATTTAATATAATATAACACAAACACCATAGTTATAATGAACACCATAGTTATAATATAATATAACACAAACCGTATTCAATCTACTGTCCACCTACTTTTGGTTCACCGTGTATATGATCAAGTAAAGATAAGCACCCCCAGCCTTCTTTAATTAGCCTTATAAGGCTAACTAACGAAAATATCACGACCTAACCTAACCAATCGTCAAGGGCGTACAGTTGACTTAACGACTGGTTAGGTTAGGTCGTGATATTTTCGTTAGTTAGCCTTATAAGGTTAATTAAAGAAGGCTAGGGGTGCTTATCTTTACTTGATCATATATATATATATACAGGGTGTAAGAAAAGTCCCTACTTGGAGGATATTTATTTTATTGAATTAAATGCTTGAATTACATACCAGAAAACTGTTTGCACGTGTGAATTCTGGTAAGTATGCTAGATCCAAACAGTGGAGCCCACATTCTCACTTATTTTCACGCATCCCTCGTGAATTAGTTTCTTCAAGGGATCAATGGTGTGTGGTCGTGATGAGTAAACCACTGACTTGAGATGCCCCAAAGGAAAAAAATATGGATACGGACTTTCGTTACAAAGCGTCCCTCTCAACAATCACTCCGTGCTTCGCCCTTGGCCCTTCTCTTTCTTGCATATATCGGGTGGTCACCGTGGTCCCCCCAAAAAAAACGTCCCAAGATTTAAAGTGCAATAACTTCCAAAATCTACACTGTACAATCACAAATATGAATCCGTATAAATTCAGCCCATTGACAAGCTGCCATAAAATTTTTAGAATTCTAAATGCAATACTTTTTCGAAAATGAAGGAAACAATAAGGTACACTCAAACAAATATCATGAAACAAAAAATTCATTATTCACATCTTTATTGACAGAGATGGTCAATACGCCAGCCGTCTTGCTCACAAACAGATCTTAGCCTTTTCTTACACGACATGATACATTTTCTGACTTTAAATTTATTTTGTCCCAACAATTAAGTATCTTTTCTTTTAATTGCAACTCAGTAAATTTTTCTATTTGACCTTCATAAACCTTTTCTGCGAGAGAGCTCCATATGCAATAGTCCATTGGATTGGAGTCCGGTGACTGAGGTGGCCAGTCATTTTTCCAAATGAAATTGGCCACATTCTGTTGGAGATAGTCCTGGGTGTACCTGCTTGTATGAGCGGTAGTTCCATAATTAGAGGGGTTGAAAACTGGCGAATAGTAGTCTGAATTTGATATAGTACTCATATAGTAGCTCTTCAAACAGGACGCGTTTTTTCCACGAACCATTGACAACTTGGCAGAACTATGTGATCGCATTTAAGAATGTTGGGAACAAATACCACAACATCAAATGCAGGCTGCTATTCGCCAATGGAAACGACATGTGATAACAATGATTAATGAAAATGGTGGTCATATCGCACATAAGTCTTACTAGTTTCTGTTTGTTTTCAGTGAAAGTTGATGTTTTAATGCGGAAAGCCATTGTTTTGAACCTTCAGTTTAGACAGCTATAACTCTCTTTGTAAATATCATACATTATTATTGAATATAACTTTTATGGAATTTATTTGGATATGTTCTTTGCAAAATTTTAAGAAGTCTACTAATCATATTAACGGAACAGCGGCTCTTCAAACAGGATGCATTTTTTTCGCGCCACCCGATACACACACACACACACACACACACACACAGATAGAGAGTTCCTTGTGGTACTGAGCTGAGGACCTCTGATTCTGATGAAGATGCTCCTTGTACTGTAACGACTTGCCGCCGCTCACTAAGGAAATTATATATTCATTTCCCTACTTTTCCTGTTATTCCCATATACTTCAGTTTATGTATTATGATTCCATAGTCACACTTGTCGAACGCTTTGGCAAAGTCTGTGTATATTACATCATAGTTTTCATTACTTTCCAGTGCATCAATAATGTTGTTGTGTTCCATTAGTTGTGATAGGCATGATCTGCCTGACCGAAACCCATGTTGGTTATCATTGGATTTTGTGAGTTTCCAAAAAGCCATAGATTTTCTGTCTAACTAATCTTTCAAATATTTTAGTGAGATGAGATGTAAGCGACAGTGTCCTATAGTTTTTGGCCTCGGATCGATCTCCTCCTTTATATATTGGGATTATGTTCGCACTCTTCAGGATGCCCGGTATTTCTCCCGTGTCTAGTGATCGTCTCCATATCCAATATAGGGGCTCAACGATTGCATTCTTGCAGTTTTTGATCAGTGTGGCATTCCATTTGTCCGGTCCTGCCGCTGAGTGTGCTTTTAGTTTCCCTATAGCTTGTGTAATATCATCTGTCGTAAAGTCGAAGTCCGTTATACTTTCCCCTTGTAGTTCTTCAAAGAACGCGTTTCTATCGCACATCAGTTTGTCAGTTTTTGGGATACTGAAAGATGATTCGTACTGAGCTCTAAATATTTCGGATACTTCTGTTAGATCATCAGATAAAGCACTGTCTTCGTTTTTCAAAGGTCCAATAGTTGCATGGTTTTTCGACTTCCTTTTTGCAGAATTATAGAAGTACTTTGAGTTAACCTTTATCGCCTCTATAGCGTCGCCTTCTTTTTCTGTATGCTTCTCAATTAGTTCCTGTATGAGGCAATCGATACTCTGCAGTTTATCATTTAATATTTTTCTGATGTTATCTTTAGTTAGTTAATTTTGCAGTCACTCTTTTTCTCTTTCGGAACAATGAACCTCTTTTGTCTCTTGAACCTGCTGCTCTTTCCGCTGTGTTGTATTTTTGGGACACGTCTTTCCACAATTTCCAGCGTCTTCTCCTCTAAGGTGGTTAGCATCTCTTCTGTTGCGTTGGCTTCGAAGATGGATTTCCAATCTATTACTTCCATGCTGGATGCAACATCTTCCCAGTTTATAGCTTCGGAGTGAAAATTAAAAATTTCGAATTTGCTTCTTTCTGTTGTTCGTGTTCTTTCCTTTCTTGTTGCTTTTATATTGGTTGTTATTTCAATAATGTTGTGATCCGATATTACAGTTGGGGATATTTCTACATTATCAATTAAGTTGCTGTTGTTTGTGAACACCAAATCTAGGCAGTTGTTTTTTCTTGTGTTTTCTGTTATTTCTTGCGTTAACATAAATTCATCAGCCAGAACTACAGTAGTAGCATTTTTACCTGCTCCTGGTCTTCCCGTGTGCCCCCCTTGTCCTGGTGTACACATATATTTTTTCCTATCCTTTTATATTTCATGAATGGAAAATTAAAATCACCACAGAGAAAAATATTTGGGGTTGGGAAGTGTAGATCTTTTACCCAGTTTCTTACCTCTGTAGTCTGTAATGGAATCTGAGAATTTTGAGGATGGCGTGTTCGGGAGTCTGTACATTACAATTAGCACCATATTTAATTTTTCAAATTTTGCTGCTACACATTCTACGTAGTTGTTTGAGGTAGTTATAGTCATTTCTGCCATATGCCTTTCGCGCGTGTAAATAGCAAATCCTCCTTTACATCTCACTGTTCTGTCGGCTCGGAGGATGTTATAGTTGTCAATTTGTATATATATATATATATATATTATATATATTATATATATTATGCAAATCCACAAAAAAATTTGATTCCAAGGCCTTTCGTATATTCAGAAGTACACCTCGTCAAGGAATGAAGGGAGAAGGCGAGATGACGAAAATATATACATATGTACAACGGGTCAGAAAAATAAAAAGATTAGCACATGATTAACAAGAGTTGATTAAAGGCAAAAGGTATTTTAACAGGATATTGTCAATTTTATACATTCCCGCATTCTTATAGAAATTATTTTTAAAATGGATAAATGCACATTCGAGAATATTTTTTTCAATTATATTTGTGTTTTTAAAGAGCGCTATAGAACTATCCCACTTGATACTATGATTACATCTATACATATGCATTAGAATTATTCGCTGTTCTAACACGCATATTTATGCTGTTTTACCCATATATGGAACGTTTTACCCGTTTGGCCTATATATAGTACTGAGTAGTGATGTAGCGGATGTCATTTTTTTCACATCCGCGGATGCGGATGCGGATGTTTGATTTCAACATCCGCGGATGCGGATGCGGATGCGGATGCGGATGTCTACATTTTCGTTATTTTTTAGGATATATTCGAGATTTGTTGTGTTTAACGTATATAATAAGTTATTATATAGAGAGAGCTGTAGCTATAATGTAGTATAATTGATTAATTGTACAATAATTGCTGTACTTTTCCCTGAACATATAAAATAATAGCAAGCATCTAACTAATATAGAAATCAATTAGTGAATTCGTCTGCAAATAAATTCGTTATATTTTGTTGAGTTTCAGCCACAATTAGAAACCATAATTGTGTTACCCGACCTCTTTCCCCAACCTCCACCCTTATAGAAAGAGATCTTTAATTAGCTTGATAACTATTTATATTAAGTTTAAAGTTTTATTAGGCATATTTATAAATGAGTAATTAAAATAAAGTAAACTAAGATGTTCATCGTTTAATATTCAAACTTAATTATAGGAAGGTTATGCTTAAGGAACATTAATTTTTCTGCCTTTTCTGCTGCCAGTCTGTTTCTCTTTTCATCATATATTAATCCAGCACTGCTAAATAATCTCTCGCTTGGTACGCTTGTTGGAGGACGTGCTAAATGTTTCCTTGCAAGTTTACTCAAGTATGGTAGATATTCTGCGTATTTTTCCACCAACTAATAGGATTGTCACATGCAGCCAGGCGTTTTTCTTGGTGATAGCTCTCGATCATTTTTACTACATCTTTTGACATCGCGTAGGTCTCGTCATCGCTGCTTGACTCAAGAAACTGAGAGAGAGATTCTGTGATAGATTTGCTTGTTGAAGGTGTTGGTTCTGTCACTGAAACTTTTATTCTTTTGGTGGGTGGCGAAGCGACAGATTCAAGAGATTGAAGCTCTTCAACTGCTTTGCCAAGTGATGATTTAACTCGTTCTAATGTACTAGGTGAAAATAACTTAGCTTTGTAACGTGGATCTAAGTAAGTTGCAAGAGAGTAACTTTATACAAGAACAGCCTCTCGTCTTGTCGCTTGCATCACTTTTGCGCACAATGAACTAGTTCTATTATTATAGTAGAATTTGATAATTTCCGCTTATTAATGACGTTTTAGCTCAACGGTCCACATCCGCACGACATCCGCAGTCCAAAGTGCGGATGCGGATGCAGATGCGGATGCGAGAAAATGTGCGGATGTTCCGCGGATGCGGATGCGGATGTGACCTACATCACTAGTACTGAGTTACATTTTGTGCACCGATCGAATACACACAACCAACCATTATCTGGACTATTCTTTATTCGGCGTGATTTAGCAGTATTATTATACTTAAGGACTACGTTGATACCAATTGCTTTAAGTAAAGTCGGAAAATATTTAAAATTAACATGGTAAGGTAGCCTAAGGATATTTTTACGCTCAAATTCCTTTACAGTTACACTATTTAAATACCTATGCTTGGCTTTCCGAAGGCAGTTATCTAGAAATGAAATAGGATAACATAATTTAGTACCAATATTCATGATATTGCATAACTCGGAATCAAAAAATTCAGGACTGACAACTCTCAATGCTCTAAGAAACATAGAAGAGAAAATAGATTTAATCGAGGGATGATGGTCAGAATAAAAATGCACGGAAGAGTTATTATTAGTAGGCTTACGAAAAACTTCAAATTTGAGCCGATTCAAGCATCTCCGAATTTTTAGATCCAGAAAAGGTAAGCTTCCACCATTTTCTTTTTCAACCGTGAACTTAATAGATGGGACTAAATTGTTGAGCCTACCAAGAAATAAGTCAACATCCAAACTGTAAGGCCAAAGGCATAAAATATCAGCTATATACCTGTACCAAACAAGGTTAAAAGTAACAATAGTCGGCAAAATTCTGCTTTCAAAAAATTTCATATATAAGTTAGCTAATACCGATGAGAGGGGATTTCCCATCGCCAATCCAAACGACATACAGTAGCATAAAACTTATTTTCAAACTGAAATTTACAATCTTTGACACAAAGCTTAATTAACTCAATAATAGTGTTGTGTTGAACAGGGAAAGAATATTGTAACTCAGTATATATATATATATATATATATATATATATATATACACACACAAACTCAGAATGGTCCCCTGAGAAACTTATATGTTAAACACAGACCGTGCATGGAACAAGGAACTCTTCTGGGAAAATTAAATCCACTATAGTCCGAATAAGTAATGGTAAATGACAAATACCATAGTTTTTCTTTTTCATGATGCAAGCCCGACGTGGGCAACGGGTCTCTCGCAAAGAGGGAAGCTATATTTATGGGACCTCTTTGCGAGAGACCCGTTGCCCACGTCGGGCTTGCATCATGAAAAAGAAAAACTATGGTATTTGTCATTTACCATTACTTATTCGGACTATAGTGGATTTAATTTTCCCCAGAAGAGTTCCTTGTTCCATGCACGGTCTGTGTTTAACATATCTCTATATATATATATATATATATATATGTGCCAAACGGGTAAAACGTTAGATACTAGGGTAAAACAGCATAAATATGCGTGTAGAACAGCAAATAATTCTTATGCATTGTTTTACCATATGTATAGATTTAATCATGGTATCAAGTGGGATAGTTCTGAAGCGCTCGTTAAAAACAGATATAATTGAAAGGAATATTCTAAAATGTGCATTTATCCATTTTCAAAATAATTTCAATAACAGTGTGGGAATGTATAAAACTGACAATATCCTGTTAAAATACCTTTTGCTTTTAATCAACTGTTAATCATGTGCTAATCTTTTTTTTTTCTGTCCCGTTGTACATATATATATGAGGGGTCCCGCGTCTTACGGTACCTAAGTGCCAAAATTAAAATTCGTCAGAAATCGCCTCCAAAGTTCAGCAATATTCTCGCAATAGTATCTCTGTTGTTAATTGAGCTAGAACGTTCATTGTTGGCTAAATTATAGTTCTAAGTATGCTAATGAAGATGTTGATGAGTTTGTGGAATAGATTTTCATATTCTATATTTTATATATATTTTTTTAATTTTTTTTATTTTCTTATTATGCCGAACTTTGGGTGAACTTTTGGCTGGCGATAGAGGTGAAGAAAGTAGTTCGCTTCATAAGGTTTTCAACCATACTTCTAGTGTCGTAAGGTCATTGTAACCCAAACCACGCGATAGAGGAAGGGTGAAAATAGTGATATCCATCAAAAACACGTTTTCGCCTGTGGTAGCGCTTAGGTACCCTAAGACGCGCGACCCCTCATATATTTTCGTCATCTCGCCTTCTCCTTTCATTTCCTGACGAGGTGTACTTCTAAATACACCAAAGACCTTGGAATCATTTTTCTTTTTCCTTGTGAGTTTGCATCATTCATTCATTTCACGAGTTTAATTGTGAAATTCATCCCATATATATATAATATATGATGAATAAAACCACGAAGGAAAGGAAACACAAAATGGTGCTCAAGCGCTTTCGTCTAATGATATCCTCAGGAACACTGAAGTACATAAAAGGGTAACAGCCTATATATAGGTTACAGAAAGAAAAAAATAAATATAAAATAAATAAATAACATACATACACACATACACACACACATATATATATATATACATACATATCTATATATACATATACATACATATATATACATATATATATATATATATATATGCAATAAACAGAGAAGTAAAAATAAAAATTAAAAATTAAAAATTAAAGGATTATCAGTGAGGCGTACAGATTTGTAAGGAATAATATCGATTTTTAGCACAAGATCAAATGGATTATACAAATTTATATTGGAAAACTGCCCGGGTTTTAACACTCTGCCTATGGTCAGGTTTCGATATATATAAAAATAAAATGCAAATTAAAAGTTAATAAAGTAGCAGACAAGTTTACCAAAGATTTAGTGTTCTACCCTTCTTATCTAAATCTGTTTGGAAGGAATTCAAAATAACAGGATCGAGTTGAAAAAGACCTTTGCTTATGTTGAAGTTATTTGAAAGTTGGATAATGGCAGACTCAAGAATATTTCTATTAACAATGTTGCTAGAATGGAATAAAACTGAAGCATTATTCCAATCAATACAGTGGGCTAACTCTGACAAATGGACAAAAAGGGCACTGGACAACTGTCCTGTTCTAACGGAATATTGATGCTGTTTTATACGTGTGTGCAAATCCTTTCCCGTCTGACCTATGTAAAAGGAATCACATTGTTAATAGAAATATTCTTGAGTCTGCCATTATCCAACTTTCAAATAACTTCAACATAAGCAAAGGTCTTTTTCAACTCGATCCTGTTATTTTGAATTCCTTCCAAACAGATTTAGATAAGAAGGGTAGAACACTAAATCTTTGGTAAACTTGTCTGCTACTTTATTAACTTTTAATTTGCATTTTATTTTTATATATCGAAACCTGACCATAGGCAGAGTGTTAAAACCCGGGCAGTTTTCCAATATAAATTTGTATTTGTATAATCCATTTGATCTTGTGCTAAAAATCGATATTATTCCTTACAAATCTGTACGCCTTACTGATAATCCTTTAATTTTTAATTTTTATTTTTTATTTTTACTTCTCTGTTTATTGCATATATATATATATATGTATATATATGTATGTATATGTATATATAGATATGTATGTATATATATATATATATGTGTGTGTATGTATGTATGTGTTATTTATTTATTTTATTTTTATTTTTTATTTATTTTTTTTTTCTTTCTGTAACCTATATATAGGCTGTTACCCTTTTATGTACTTCAGTGTTCCTGAGGATGTCATTAGACGAAAGCGCTTGAGCACCATTTTGTGTTTCCTTTCCTTCGTGGTTTTATTCATCATAAATATTTTTCACGTGTTACTTTCGTGAAATAATTTTCATATATATATATATATATATATATACTGTAAAAGCCGTACTCTACAGTACTCTTTCCTTATTCGAGTGCGTTTCGATTTCGTTTCTAAGGTTACAGACACAACCCTCGAGTATTTTCCGTACGTATATTACACTGGTCTACAGCCAAAATGCTTCGGAAATAAAAGTAGTCAATCTTTACTAATTTTGGGTCACTGAATACCAAAATGATGCCTCAAATTGCCAATTGGCTCTATTTATAAAGATATCAGGCAACCCTGCACCCTACTAACTGGACTGCATCTATCGCGTAATATGTAGACGCTTGTGACACATCGACGCATTGACTCTACTGCGCATGCGCGTAGTTCTATTTTTTATTTTAATAAATTAATAAATATATACATATATACACAATAAAATGTAATTTTAAATTTATCTATTACATTATGTATTTGTAAATTATTTATTAAGAAATAGATTGGATCATTTTAACATATTGCTTCCCATGTTTTTGATATTAATATAAATGGAATACTAACCTAACTTAACCTTACTTAATTTAAAATTATTAAAATGCAATGTAATTACATTAATTTATTAAAATAAAATAAAAATATAACTACGCGCATGCGCAGTAGAGTCAAGGCGTCGATGTGTCACAGGCGTCTACATATTACGCCACAGCATCAGTTCATTCGCAGAAGTCATACAGTGCACCCTTGTCAAACTCTTTTTAGTGTTTACTTTTGAAACTGAATTTTTTTCAGCCTAATTTGAAAAAGACGCCTCGTAATTGCGTGAACAGTGTAGATAACTTCTGTTATGTTTGTGGAGAAGTGACTTTTGCATCACAAAAGCGTGCTATAACCGCCGTGATTAGGAAAGCCTATCACCTTTATTTTGGCTGTAAGATTGGAGATCAGGACAAGAGCTGGGCCCCACACATATGCTGCAATACTTGTGCAACAAACCTTCGCCAGTGGTTGAATCGGGAAAGGAAATCTATGCTTTTTGCAGTGCCAATGGTGTGGAGGGAACCACCAGATCATGTCAGCAATTGTTACTTCTGCATGGTGCCTCCAGTCAAGAAAGGTATTTGCAAGAAGAAAAAGTGGATTTTACAATATCCGAATATACCCTCTGCTATACGCCCGGTACCTCACGGCGAAGGACTACCCGTTCCTGAGCCCCCATACTCATTCTCCCTGGAGTCAGAGGACGAGGAGAATGAAGGAACCTGCGAAACTTGTGAGCATTCAACTTCACAAGACGTTGAATTTGTTTATAACTTGACATCTTCTAAACCGCACATGATAACTCAGAATGAATTAAACGACCTTATCAGAGATTTAGAACTGTCAAAGAGTAAGGCAGAGCTGCTGGGCTCCAGATTGCAGCAGTGGAATCTCCTCACTGAAAATGTTAGTGTGTGTAAGTTTCGTGACCGTCAAAAAGATTTTGTCTCATTCTTCATCATGGAAGGTGACCTTGTAGCTTGCAACGACATCGATGGTCTGATGGCAGCTCTCAACATTATTCACAATCCTGATGAGTGGAGACTGTTCATTGATTCATCGAAGTTGAGTCTAAAAGCTGTTTTGTTGCATGTTGGCAACGTATTGCCATCAATTCCAGTTGGTCATGCAGTCCACATGAAGGAAACGTATGACAACATGAAGCAACTTTTGAACTGCATAAACTATGACAAATATCAGTGGCAGGTTTGTGGTGACTTGAAAGTTGTTGCTATCGTGCTTGGACTGCAGCCGGGCTACACTAAGTATTGCTGTTTTCTGTGTGAATGGGATAGTCGGGCTAGGACTTCTCATTACATCAAGAAGGATTGGCCACTCCGACACTCAGTGGAACTTGGAACAAAAAATGGTCAGTATCCTCCACTTGTAGAATCGAGCAAGATTTTGTTACCACCCTTACACATCAAACTGGGCGTCATGAAAAATTTTGTTAAGGCTATGGATAAAACGGGGGCAGCTTTTAAGTACCTCGGTGGTAAATTCTCAAAGCTCAGTGAAGCAAAAATCAAGGAGGGTGTATTTGTTGGTCCACAGATCCGCGAGCTTCTTAGAGATGAGGAGTTCGACCGTATCCTAGGTGGTGAGGAGAAGACAGCGTGGAATGTTTTCCGATTAGTAGCAACTAATTTTCTCTGAAATACCAAAGCTGACAATTACAGGGAGCTGGTGGAAAACCTGCTGTTGTCCTATCAAAAAATGGGCTACAATATGCCTTTAAAGATACGTTTCCTCCATTCGCACCTAGAATTTTTTCCGGCCAACTGCGAGCAGTCAGCGATGAACATAGTGAACCTTTCCACCAGGATATCTCAGCGATGGAGAAACGCTACCAGGGGAAATGGAGTCCATCATTGTTAGCAGACTACTGCTGGACAATAACAAGAGATGCTCCAGAAGTTGAATACAAGAGACAAGCAAAGAAGCGACGGGTTGAATCAATATAAGTGACTATATTATACAGGTATGTTTCTAATATATGGTATACATATACCAAAATGTGTAACTTCAATTTTCTTGGAAACTGTAGCCAATCGATTGTTTTTATGGTCATATTCGTTTTCAGCACCCCAAAATCCATAATAGGAAACACATTTTATCTCCGAAGCACAAACTTTTTCAAAATTTGTAGACCAGTGTTATTATTGTGGCCCACTCACGTGTTCTTTCCAGAGAATATATACTTGTATATACTATATATATATATATATATATATATATATATATATATATATATATATATATATATATATATATATATATATGAGGCGTCGCAAGTACAAAAAAAGGGCGAACTCGCCAAACCAGTTTTGAGATAGACGCGTTTAAACTTTGTGACTGTTGTGTACGAGGGGCACAAAGCGCAAATACACGCATTGAAAATAACTACATTTTGAGCGCACGAGGGAGTATTTGGCAATACCCATTGTCTGTGGATGGAGAAAAGGTTGAACTATTCATTCGTGGAACAATCGCAAAATCACCAATGTGGCGAGTTCGCCCCTCGTAATCGCGACGCCTCATATATATATATATATATATATATATATATATATATATATATAATATATATATATATATGATACACACAGACAGTGCATGAAACAAGGAACTCTTCTGGGATAATTAAATTTACTATAATCTGAATAAGTAATGGTAAATGACAAATACCATAGTTTTTCTTTTTCATGATGTTAGCCCGACGTGGGCAACGGTCATCGCAAAGAGGTCCCATAAATATAGCTTCCCTCACCAGCTATCTGCAAAGCAGACAGGATCCAGCTTTGGGACATGGATCTAGGGTTTAAAGCAGCTAGCCCTGCTACATTTAGAACCACAATATAAGCAAAAGACTCGCTGCCTTCACGTCAGATTGAATACATAAAAGAAAAAGGGGTAACTATTATATTTTTAGCCAAAAACCAAAACTTAAACCTCAACTGGCAGAATTGAGCGTCCACTTTTCAAGGCACATATTATTTACATATCATTATTTACATATTATTAATATTAGTTGTATATTAGTATTATTTACATATTATTATTATTTGTTGCATATTAATATTAGTTGTATGTTAACGGTGCCATTATTTAATTTCGCATTTATGTCAATCAAAGTTGTTACGGTAAAAATCCCCTTTGCATTTACAAATAATTGTTGCACATAGTTTATTAATTGTTGTCAATAAAATACAAAATTCATGTTGACGATTTTTATAATCAATCCTTCCTTTTTTATTAAAATTATTTTTGCGCTGCAGTGCCGGATGCCAATCTAGTATTTGGGCGCTGGTGACCCTGGCATTTAATTATTTACGTAAAGGTCTATAATAATAAATAACTCAGAATGGTCCCCTGAGTTTTTTATGATACACAGAGACAGTGCATGGAACAAGGAACTCTTCTGGGATAATTAAATCCACTATAGTCCGAATAAGTAATGGTAAATGACAAATACCATAGTTTTTCTTTTTCATGATGTTAGCCCGACGTGGGAAGCTATATTTATGGGACCTCTTTGCGAGTGACCCGTTGCCCACGTCGGGCTAACATCATGAAAAAGAAAAACTATGGTATTTGTCATTTACCATTACTTATTCGGACTATAGTGGATTTAATTATCCCAGAAGAGTTCCTTGTTCCATGTACTGTCTGTGTGTATCATAAAAAACTCAGGGGACCATTCTGAGTTCATTCCCATATATATATATATATATATATATATATATATATATATATATATATATATATATATATATATATATACCGGGACAAAAAAATCACGTCGACGTCAGAAATAAGTAAACACAGAATATGAAGCATGACGACATTAACATCTAAATTAGTTATCATGGAAACATTACATATGTACGAGGGTAGTTCAGAAAATAAGTTTACAAGATTACTGGTGCATTATGCATAGTACAATAATGTACTATGCACCATCAGCTAGTAAGGTGATGGCAACGATTTTTTGGGACCATCAAGGCGTTTTTCATGTTGAATTCATGCAAAAAAGGCCAACAATAAATGTCATTTCTTATTGTGAAACTTTACTGTGACTCCGCAAGGTTAACAGAAGAAAATGTTCCGGGTTGCTTACTGCAGGTATTCTCTGAATCCCTTCTAGTTGTCTAATGTCTTCTTTTTCATACGGGCATGTTAGGACCGAGCAGTATTCCAGTTTGGGTATGATCAGTGTTTTCAGTAGAGGAATCATTATATTCCTATCCCTTCGTTTAAAGGTTCTCAGTATCTGCCCAGTTATTCTCTTTGCTCTGTTTACTGCTATCTTATTTTGTGTTTCAAATTTCGTATCATCAGTCATTACAACCCCTAATTCTTTTGCTTTAGAATTTCTCTGAATTTCCTGACCATCTTGGGTATAATATTCCATGGATTTTAGGTCCTCTCTTTTTCCGTACCGTAACAACTGAAATTTCTCAGTGTTAAACTTCATATTGTTGTTTTCCGCCCACTTGTAGATTCTGTTCATGTCTGTTTGTAGAGATCCTGTATCTTCTGGGTTTCACATTTTTCTACTGATCTTTGTCATCGGCAATGCACGCCCTCACACTGCAAATCAAACACGCCAACTTTTGGAATCGTTCCACTGAGAAGTCTTGGATCATCCCCCATAATAGTCTTGACCTTGCACGAAGCAACTTCTATTTGTTTCTCTCCCTAAAGGAACACCTCGGAGGTAAACAATTTCAAAGCGAACCTGATGAAGACACGGCCGTACGAATCTGGTTAATAACTAAGGACCCTACATTTTACTCCACCAGCATCGGAAAGCTTGTCCCACGCTAAGGCAAATGTTTGAATCTGTTTGGTGATTATGTAGAAAAGTAGTAATATGTTGTTGAAATACTTGTAATAATTACTTTCCTAGTAATAAAACAATTTCTTCAAAACACCTTGTAAATTTACTTTTTGGACAACCCTCGTATATTGAGTCATAGTAATCGTCGAGGGCGAATTGGTCGAGGGCGAGATGATGGAACTGTGACTTTGGTGTAGTAGAGAGGAAGGAACAAATATGAAAGAAGGAAGGATCCAGAGAGGAAAGGGAGAGAGGAGAAAGAAGAGAACTTGTCCTGTCTTTTCTGACGGTTGTCAAAGCAGCCCGTAGTAGAGGAGCTGAAGAAGGATTGGGAAACCTGTCTGCGTGGGGTAGAGTAAATTATGGCGTTCGACGAAACACCAGACGGCGAGAAACCATCTTCTCGAGGAGTTTGCAGAAACAGTTGGTGAGGGCTATTGGGTCCTTACCGAGACTAGGGGAGAGGAGGACCACTGCCTCTCTCAAATAAAATTCAATTAAAGTGAGTGAGAAGAAGAAGAGAGCTGACGGGTACAGTTGGCGAACCACTTCAGAATGAATGCCATCGGGGCTGGGAGCAGACTGGCCGCAAGAAGCGAGCGCAGAAGGAAGTTCAAACTTGGAGAAGAGATAGTTGTATGGGAAATTGTTGGGAGTCAGGAAAGGAACAGGGGAACGAGTTAGCATAGTCTTGCGCCGAAGGGAATCGGAGCCACGGTGGTCGTGTCGGGAGATAGAAGCGATAGACGAAGCTAGGACCTCGATGATCGCAGCAGGGGACACTGGACGTCCATCAACCATAAGGACTGGGGCAGGGAGTGGGAAAGGCTTACTGGATATCCTCCAAATCCTGTTCTAGATCCGGGGGTGAAGGTGCGGAAATTGAAGGAACAAAACGTAGGCCAGCCAGGAAAAGAGGTGGGCTTCGCGGATCGTTCGACGGGGCTCCCGCGCACGTTTGAAAGGGATGGAGCTAGGAAGCGACGGATTGCGTTGAAGGCTGCGGGAGGACGATTTCTTAACACAAAGGGCCAGAACGCATTCCGGGATCCCCGACAGAACCGAAGAGTTGGAGGAGCGGATAGAGGCTAATTTGGGAATGGAGAACAGAACGACGCAAGTAATATACCCTAAGAGGTAGATGGGTTTAATAGGAATTTTAGGTGATCTTAGTTTGACAAGCCTATTCTATGCAAAAATGTGTGCTGATTCCAAAAAAAAAGCAGTCTTATTGACCCTAGCTACGAGAAAATGGCAATTTTGGAGACTTTTTGGCCAATTATGGCCAAAATCAGAGATTTTCAGAATTTTAGATGATTATGGTTTGACAAGCGTATTCTATGTAAAAATGAGTGCTGATTCTAATAAAAGTAGTCTTATTGACCCCAGCTACGACAAAATGGCCATTTTGGAGTTTTAATAGGATTATCAAATTAAGATCACCTAAAATTCTGATTAAAGCCATCTACCTCTTAGAGTAATCATAAATCATGGCCCAATGAGTGGCGCACTGTTTGACTAATTTTTTTTTTTTTTGCAGATGGATGATGGTGTGGAGGTGCCTTTGCGGTGTGTACTGCATGCGAGTGGTTATGCAGAACATGATGGTGATGCAGTGGCTCCATTTACTAAACAAACGTTGAAAAAAGCCGGGGACACAGCTGAAGCCAGAAAACAATATCAGATGAGTTCTAAATACCTTGCTATATGTGAAGTCATTAATTTTAACGCTGAACCACTGCCTCATTATGGCTTTCACAATGGCTGTTACAGTAAATTTACCACTTATCAGATACAGTCAAAGGAAAAGAAAACATGTTCCGATGAAAATATTCTTAAAACAAGATCTATGGTAAAGAAGCCACTAGTGACTACTATCTCAACTACTGGGTTGCTGGGAAGGAACTGTATTTCCTGCAATGGTCCTGACCGCAAGCATTTCCCCAGTGGTTTTGAAATACTACCTCTATGTGAGACTACACAAGCAGAGGACAGTATTATAAATGCCTCAAGGCAACTGAAAGACACAGACTTTCTTCGTGAATATGAACACATTGACTTCATAGCGAAGGAGGTCAAGTACCATAAGACATGAAGGAAAAGGTATATATCCAAGGCTGCTAATGCTGTGGCCAAACAACAAGGTGCAACGTCTGAGATCTTTCTGAAAGAAGCGTCCCAGAAATTGGTTGATATCAATAAAACCTTCATTGAATTTCTCAAAGAAGGATTCGATGAGCCTACCTCTGACCCATACCGTCTTTTGTCCAAAATCTCAGAACACTATGGCAGCAAGTTTCAAGTTGATCAAGACAGCAAGAAACAAGGTACCTATCTCTCTATTGCAAAGGATGCTATGGCCAAGGAAATTAAGAATGTAGCTTTGTTCCTCAGAGAGAAGATCAAGAAGCTCAGTGAGAATAAACTCCCAAAGCCTATTACATTAGAAGCAATCCATGATGGTCAGTGTCCAAATATACCTGCTGAAATATTAGAGTTTTATAGGATTCTGTACACTGGAACAAAAGATGAAGCCAGTCAGAGAGTAGAGCGGTATGTTGAATCTTCAGCTGAAGATGATACCTACAAAGCTACTGGTGGAACAGTGAAGCCATCTAAACACATGCTGCTGGGCATGGGTTTAAAGAGTATTACTGGTTCCAGGAAGATTCAAGAAGTTGTTAATCACTTTGGCCACTGCACAGGACAAGTATGTGAAAAGTATAAAGAATGTTGAGCAACAGGCAAGAGGTGCAAATGATGGATCATTTCACATAACTGGATCAGATCAGTTACGTCCTAAAGATTTCAGACATACCTTGAGATCACCAAATTTCAAAACTGCACTTATGAAGTTCTTCATGGATGAATGGAAAGATAACAAGTAAGCACCTATCACAAAACAAACGAGAGTTCTTGTTGCACATGAGGAGCAGTGTCTGCAATATACAGCAACTCTATCAGGAAATATAGAACACAATGAGGCACCTGAGTATGTATGCTCACACGTGGAGGCCGATACCATGCTGGTGTACCATCTCAGCGTGCTGTCAAAAACAAGACCAAGACAGAATGTTGTTGTCCGTGCAACGGACACTGATAGCATGGTTATTCTTCTTTACCATGCCAGACAACTCAAAGCCAACGTGTGGATGGACCTTGGGCATGCTAGTGACAACACCAGGAGATATGTACACGTCACTGATCTAGCAAATCACCTGGGTCCAGTTCAGTAGCGTGGTGGCCATATGGGCCAAACGGGTTTGGCCCGACCAGCGACGATTAGCTAAAGGGCGCCATAACAGAGGTTCAGGGGTCGCCACACCAGGGGCCAGATTTTAGAATTTTTAAAATTTTAAAATTATAAAACCAACAATAATAGTAATATGACTGCTAATACAGTATTACTAAAATTAGTAATACAAATTTTTAATCATAATCTTTGGCTATGATTTAAAATTTGGGGGACCTATAACCATTCATAAAGTAAAACAATTTTCAAATCCATTTTTCAAAAACACAACTTTCTATTTTAGAAAATTCATAAAAAAAATTGGAGACTGAATTTCTTCAAAATTGCACAGAACACAAAAGAAGACTTACTCTACAACATAGAAACCCAAATTGTTACAAATTTTTGAAGGGGGGGGGGGGAGTTATGCCCAAATTTATACCAAAATTGTATGGAAATTTTTAAAGTCAAATTTTAAAATATATATACAGTATATATTCAATGTCAAGAATTAAAAATTGATTTTGCATGCTGTGTCAAAAAAGCATACTATAGTTTTGCTTGAGTCACAAATTTTAATTTTTTAACCCTTGGGTATATTTATTTATTTTTAAATTAATAAAATAAATATTGCCTATATTTATTTTATTAATAAATGTATTTTATAAGAAAATATAACTACATTCGATTTTACAGATAAAATTTCAACATCAAATATTTTTCTTCTTGTTTTTGGTATTATAAACTGTCAAAACCAAAATAAACTAATTGGTTGAAACATAGAATCTAGTCCATATGCAATGGATAAAAAGAGAAATAAAAAATCTGGTGCTCAAAACAGAGCTGCTAAGAAACAGCGCACACAGGAAGAAGACTCTCTCAGGCAAGGAATGCAGGCATTTTTAAATATAACTGAGCCTAGTCAAGTGACACCTGCCACTGAAACACTGTCAGCTGTTACTGTAACTGAAACACTCAATTCTAGTCAAGCTGTTGAAACAAGCACATCTTTCACTGAAGGTGAAACATTGCAGTCTAGTCATAGTGATGACTCTGATGAGATAGATCACATTACTGTTACCAAAAAACTTCAGTCTGGTCAATTTGCTGAGTCAGCCACATCTGTCACTGTCAATTTATAAAATTCTAATGAATAACAGTCTCTTGTTATTTTTTCCTTAACTATAAAATATGTATATTAACCATTCCAGCTCTGATGATGATGGTGATGACAAAGAAAAACAACATGCAGTACATGTACCGAGTTGTGTACCTAATGCAGAGTCGATCAAGTCTAGTCAAGAAGCTGTTGATACAACAGATGAATCTATTTTCAAATCTGACAAAATTGATCCTACAGCACTAATAAATTCTAAGCACAGGTGATTTTATTTTTATCGTTCACTAATATTAAAATATAA
Organism: Bathynomus jamesi; assembly: GCA_023014485.1. Classification (NCBI taxonomy): domain Eukaryota; kingdom Metazoa; phylum Arthropoda; class Malacostraca; order Isopoda; family Cirolanidae; genus Bathynomus; species Bathynomus jamesi. The sequence goes on from JAJOZX010001207.1 coordinate 68,404, forward strand.
TTCCTAAAAATTATAATGTGCATAAATAAAGGTTATTTTGGCTATTTAAGTTCTACCTATCTTAGCCATAATATAAATAAAGGCAATTTATTTTTTCTCAATCTCAGGTATAGTGCTGATGTAAAACGACACGTGCTGAGCTGTGGACCTAATCAACCAGATGATAAGTACCTTTCGAAAAGAGGAAATGCCATTCGTGGTCGCAAACGTCATTGTTCACATGATGTTTTTTACAACACCAACAAGCTAGTTCGCCATTGGAAGATGCGCTTTTTGTATCACGGTCTAAACAAGGAAATTCATTTACAAATGCTGGTTTTTCTGATTGGAAGCACCAATGGGAAGGAGTAAGAAACATGAAACTTCATATAGTCATAGAATGGCTGTTGTTGCCAGATTGATGTTTCTCAGACATAGTTCAATCTCCAATGCATTGTTGAAGCAAAGTGAGTCTGAGGAGAATTTGAGAAAAGCTGCAGTTATAAAGAACAGGACGTTTGTGCATAGGGTTGTCAACGCTATACGTTACCTTGGTTATACAATCTTTGGCATTCAGAGGTCATAGAGAATCATTGGATTCAGATGAGAACAGAGGAAATTTTTTGGAATTGCTTGATTTTCTTGCTGTGTATGATTCAATTACTAGAGAGCAGATAGAAAAGGTTTTCATCAACAGCAGGAAACAGAATCAGGGCCGTGGTTCCAAGCTAACTTTTTTGAGTAATGATACTCAAAGGAAGATAATTGATATAATTGGAGAAGAAATAACAATCGAAATTGTGAATAAAATAAAATAAGCTGTTGCATGGTCCATTATTGTTGACACATCTCCTGATGTATCGCATCAAGAACACGTTAGTATTTGTGTTCGTGTTGCTGTGGATGGTGGTGTTTGTGAGCATTTGCTGTACCTACAACATGCTTCAAATATTACATCAGAAATGCTTCTGAGTTTGGTAAAGTCTGCTTTTTCTAACCGTAATGTTGACTGTTATGAGACTCTTGTTGCCCAGTCAGTCATATGATGGTGCTGTGAACATGAGTGGGTGCTATGGCGGATTACAGGCGCTAATCAGAGGCGATATCGGTGAGCAAGTTATATATGTTCACTGCAATGCACACATACTCAATTTGGTACTTTCAGATGTTTCGTCAGCGTCTGTTGATGCTGTTACTCTTTTTGGAACACTGGAGACATTATATGTTATGTTTACACAATCTAATCGCATACATTCACTTTTTGAAGATACACAAAACGAATCAGGTTTGGAAGTTAAAACATTGAAGAGACTGAACACAGTACGCTGGACGGCTCGTGAATTTTCTCTAGATGTATTCATATCTAGATACACATCGATATGTGGAACCTTGAATGAGATCACCACATCTCAAGAGTTTAGTCAGAAACAGCGTTCGGAAGCAGCTGGTCTACTTCACATTGTTCAGAATCGAGCATATCTGGCAACAGCTTGCCTGTTTCATAAAATATTCATGATAACAGGCCCACTCAGTCGCTATCTACAGACAGTCAATGTGGATGTTGTCAGAGCACTTGATATGATCTCAGCTTTGATGCAGCAGCTACAGAAGATTCGCGACGACCTAGCTACTGTTATTGCTGCTGTCGAAGAAATCGACGATAAAGCACAGTGGTCAGTCATACATGCACGTAAAAAGAAGAGACAGATCAATGAGAATGATACTGAAATCACTGAAAATAGTCAGGCAAAATGGACACGTGAAATATTTTATACTGTTCTAGACAAAATTAACTCGGCAATGAACGATCGATTTTCTGTAAATCGAAGTTTACTAAAATCAACACAAAAAGTTTGTCCAACAAATTTCTCTAATATTGGTGCTCAAATTTCCACATTGGAGAATGAGATCGATGAATTTTGCAGTAATTACAGCATCAATAGTCACGAATGTGCCTTGGAGCTCTATAGCTTCAGTTCCGTATTCCCTTTATTATCGAACACAAAAACGATTTACAGCGCCTACACTGTACTCAATCATGATATGGGTCTTACTGAAGCCTATCCAACTCTTTCAAAAGCATATTGCATATTAGAAGCAATTCTCGCTACATCAGTAATGGCTGAGAGATCCTTTTCAGCATTGAAGCGAATCAAAACGCGCATAAGGAATTCCATGTCGCAGGAGATCTACAGATCTACAGAAGCTAAGGCTAACAAAGACCCTAAGATCCACTCTAAGGTTAGCCAGAGAGAAAGGAAAGAGGAGGGGGTTAAAAGAGGAGAATAAGGGGTTAAGTAAGTAGTAAAAACTTATCATTCGTGGGTTAACATTCATTCAGAAAATGAGAAAGAAAGATTCCCCATCATCATCCGCCGGCCACTGCCGACAAGTCGGAAAAATAGTCGAAGAGAATAGGAGAGGGGTGAAAGATGAAAAGAAGTACAATAAGCACGCTTACAAACCATGCAAACACTGTCTTAACTCACTGTCATACCATGCAAACTACAGACATGCAAGTAAAGAGAGTTACAGACATGCAAGTAAGGAGAGAATTAAAAAAAAAAAAAAGTAGGTAGAGGATAACAAAAAGTGGGTTAGTTTCTCTACGAGCTACATCTACGTTCGTGTTAGTCTAAGTTTTCTTTTTTTTTCTGACATATCACACGCTGGCATGTCACAAGCTGGAATTGATCGTCAACAGACTCATCCTCGATCACCAGCCCCAGAGCTCCTGTTGCTAATTGTTTTTTATTTTAAACAACGTTATTATTTTTAAAATGCCTATCTAAACGGTTCTTAAACATATTAACGCTGGTAGAGTTAACGACTGACGCGGGAAGATTATTCCATTTATAAATTACTTTGAACGTAAAGAAGTTTTTAGCGATATTAGTAATGAAACGTCTGCCACGCAACTTAAATCCGTTTATTACGAGTATTGCTATTATCAAAAGTGAACAATTTGTCAAAATTTACGTTATCTCCTAATTTCGAGTGAATGCTAATCTAGCTCTTTAATCCTATATTCATAAGGCTTGTTGCGAAATGACGGAATTAGTTTCGTGGCACGAAGCTGAACCCTTTCTAACCTATCAATATCCTCACGCAAATACGGCACCAAAACTGAACGGCATATTCTAAATGAGGCCTGACTAGGGACTTGTAAAGGGGCAATATAATATCCTTCGATTTAAATTCGAAATTACGCGCTATGAAGCCTAACATCCTATTAGCTTTTGCGCAAGACTCCACGCACTGGTTCCTAACCTTTAAATCCTTAGATACGCGTACGCCTAAATCTACTTACTCGTCAACGCTCGCTAACTCTCTATCATCCATCGTGTACGTGTAATTATTGTTACGAGAACATATATGCAAAACTTTACATTTGTCTACGTTAAATTGCATCTGCAACTTATCCGTCCACTCCATAATCCTATTTACGTCGTCTTGGAGCCTATTTCTATCGTCCTTGTTAGCAACCTAACCGCCTATTTTAGTATCGTCCGTGAATTTTGACACGTTACTAGTCAATCCTTCATCTATGTCGTTAAGGTAAATTACGAATAGCAATGGGCCTAACACTGAACCCTGTGGGACACCGCTACCTACATCCAACCACCCCCGATTCACTACCATTATAACGACCCTCTGTCTCCTAGCACGAAGCCATTCCTCTAACCAGTTAGCTACCTGGCGGCGTATACCGTGCGCTTTAACCTTCGCAATTAATCTTCTATGCGGAACTGTATCGAACGCCTTTTTAAAATCTAATAAATAACGTCAGCCGCTCTGTGCCTATCGTATTCGCACACTATTTCGTTATAAAATTCTAACAAATTAGTTAAACAAGATCTATGGCGTCCAAACCCATGCTGACTACTATTAATCAATCTCTACTTTCTAAGTGATCGATGATACGATCCCTAACTACGGATTCCAAAAATTTACCGACAATTGACGTTAAGCTAATGGGCCTATAATTGCTAGCTACTGCGCAGTCGCCTTTTTTAAAAATAGGCGTGACGTTAGCTAATTTGAAGTCTTCAGGAATAATCCCCGTTTCGAGTGACTGATTAAAAATCTTCGTTAAGGGGCCTCCAATAACGTCTTTCAAATCTTTCAAATGTCTGGGATAAAAAGCGTCAGGGCCTGGAGCCTTGCTAACTTTTAGCCTATCGATATAATGGGCAATTTCACCCTCGTAAACAGTTATTTCATTCAAAATAGTCTCGCTACTAAATGGAACGATATTGTCCACGTCGGGGACATTATTTACGTCTTCTACGGTAAAAACTGTCGCAAAAAAGTTATTGAAAATACCCGCCATCGCCTGAGCGTCAGAAGCCAAAGCGCCGTTAACATCCACTAGAGGGCCTATGTTATCTTTTATCGGCTTTCGATTATTGACGTATTCAAAAAAACTTTTTGGATTATGTTTACTATCCGCAGCTATAAGTATCTAAATTACGCTTAGCATTCCTAACTGATCTTTTAACCTGACGTCTAAGCTCGATATATCTATTAAAGTTAGCTGCCGTGCCATTGCGCTTATTAAGTCTATACGCTCTGTTACGCTCGTTTATGAACTCGCCTATTTCTCTAGTCCACCACTTCGGCCTACCATGATTTCTAGCGCGCTTGGGCCTACGAGGAATAAACTCCCTTTCAATATTTATAAAACTTTCTTTAAACGCATCCCAATGCAAATTTGTGTCATTACCCATAAATAAGTTATCCCAGTCCACTACTCTCATCCTATCCGTAAAACTATCAAAATTGGCTCGTTTATGAACTCGCCTATTTCCCTAGTCCACCACTTCGGCCTACCATGATTTCTAGCGCGCTTGGGCCTACGAGGAATAAACTCCCTTTCAATATTCATAAAACTTTCTTTAAACGCCTCCCAATGCAAATTTGTGTCATTACCCATAAATAAGTTATCCCAGTCCACTACTTTCATCCTATCCGCAAAACTATCAAAATTGGCCCGACGAAAATCAGGGACTTTCTATTTGATGATCACTACATCCTAAACTCTCGCCTACTTCTAAACTATCGACTATATTTTCGCGCCGTTCGTCATCACCACATCTAAATATTGTCACCGCTCGTTGGTTCGGTAACCATCTGTCGTAAAAAATTATCCTCCATGAACTCAATCAATCTCAAACCTCATCATTACCAGTAAAAGTCTCGTAATTAACATTAGGGCAGTCATAAAGTCTCCGACAATTATACTATTCCGATTACCAATAAAGTTATCAAGAAGTTAGTAAAATTTAGTATCGGTATCGAGGGGTTGAACGGGAGGTCTATAAACAACAACAAAATTAAAACTAATACTTCGCGCCCTAACTCCAATGCATATCACAATTATTAATTGCTGCCGGAAAATCTATCTTAACCTCGATAGCCCTAAGGGAATTACGAATGTACAGCAAAACGCCGCCACCAATCCTATGTAACCTATCATTAGTAACGAGTTTAAAACCCGGTATATCAAATTCCCCCAAGTCCCGAGTCACGGTATTTAATCACGTTTCAGTGAGAGCAACTATATCGTAGTTGCCGGAATAAATTATCGCCTTAAATTCGTTTAATTTATTTCTAATACTACACGCATTACAATAAAAGACGTTTAAGTTATTTTTTTTACCACGGGCCGGCGTTTTGAACTATTTTTCACGTCGGGCCCGCGTTCCCCGAACCCACAACGTTTAAAGAAGGCTTCGACCTATACAGCTTTCGTACGTTTTCGTCAATTAACCTACCTAGCCTAACATTACCTATTTCTTTAAAATGTACCCCCATCTTTTATAAAAAGGCTAGGATCACTGACTTCTGACCACAGCTTTACGAAGGTATATTTTCCTCAGCACAAATCTCTTCTAATTTAGTATTCAAAAATATCGTTTTAGACGTAATCCTAAGACCCAAACCGTGCCTAGGGGTAATACCTAGAACTAAAGACCTATCTGACCTCGCCTTTAGGGACCTAATTATCCCCCTATATCTTTCCAAAAGGTCAGGCACTCTTGTATCGGGCCTATAGGATTCGTTGCCTCCTACCATCGTCACCAACATCGAGTGACGGGAGGCAACGTCAATCCTATCCACTTCGTCTCTAACTCTGTCAACCCTGGCCCCTGGAGACAGACCCTCCTCCTCTTGGTTGGATGCCGTTCAACGAACTCTGTGTCCATATGGCGCACTAAAGAGTCCTCAATTAAAATAGTTTCCTCCTCATTCATTTCCAATGGGCGAAAGGGTTCGAAACCTCGATAGGGAGGGATTCCTATCACCTAACGTACGCGGCCTAGCTCCACCCTTAACTTCTCTAAATCCCTCCCCATCTACTAATCTCGGACCAACCTTAACCCCTTCCTCATCTCTATCTAACCTTCCCGATAAGCTACCTAAACTAGAAACTAGGTTACGCACCTCACCCTTCAAATTACTAACGTCTTCAACGTTAGTATTGGTTCGGCTTTCGTCAACCGTAGCCATACCCCTGCCCTCATCAAGCGTTGCAAGTCTTTCCGTTACCTCACGTACACTGCGTTTTATGTCAACTATTTCCTCCCTTAACTCGCAAAAGAAACAAACTGATCTCTCGGTAATCGCCATAGGACCGCCGTTATAATCTTTAAAATCCGAATACCACCGGTTTACCCCACACCTAACACACGACGCTTTCTGCGACGGCATCGCGCACTTAAAATTAGTTTATAACCGTCACAAGTTTAAGTTAAATTAAGCCGGCACACTATAAAAACTTCTAAATCGCTAAAAACCATTAATATTCAATTACTTAACTATAACAATGTGAATATAAACACAAGTATATAAAATTCAAAACTTTCCAAAAGTAAAATTATTAGCAATATGCAAAAGTAGAAGCAATATCAGAGAGCTCAGGAAATGCGTCCGTTCAGTACAGAGTCTGCTGGGTACAATGCTGATGTCAATCGAACGAAATATAGCAAAGAAACTAGACACAGACCGGCTAATTGTTCGATTTGGTCAATCATCTAAATTTCTCTCGAAAGCCCTAATTATGTAGTAGAGACGTTAAATATTTATTTTTACATACATGACATACATGTGCTGTGCTTTTTATTGTTTTAAAACGTTTTGTACTTTCTATTTTTGTAAGAACTTTGTAATAATATTTTCTGCATACAAACAACCTATATTTCTATAAGTTTATTAACCGAAAAAATCTAACAGTTTGGTCCTGTTTATAACGTTCAAAACGAAAAAATGTAAACAAATACGTCTCAGTCTCAAAACGGTCAAAAAAATGCTAAAATTAAGTTTCGAATCATTTCGAGAGGGCGCCAAAATGCTCTCTGGCCCTACTAGCGATGAGAGTCCCACCACGCCACTGGTCCAGTTCTCTGCAAGGCATTGCCAGGTTATCATGCTCTGACAGGATGTGATTACACATCACCCTTTAGGAAGGGGAAAGTGAATCTACTGAAGAAGGCTGAAAAGAACCCGTTACATCTTGAAGGCCTCGGCAGCCTTAGAGAGAAGACCACCTTTGTTTATGAAGGAAACCACGTACAAAAATATGTGTACTCTATATGACCAGGGAACCATTTCATCGGTGAATGAGGCCAGACTGAAGATATTCCAGCAAAGGTACAAGCCAAATGACACAGACTCTCCTTTACAGAAAATTAAGGTATTGATGCAGGCATGCTTCCTCCCTGCAAAGATATTCTGGATCAAAAGTTTGTTAAGTGCAACTATGCGGCATATCTCTGGAAACATGCACATCTAAGAGATCCACTAGAGAACATGCGACCCACAGACCATGGCTGGAAAGAGGTTATTGGAATTTTTCTACCAGTCTGGTTTACCGGCAGTCAAATGCCAATAGCAGTATGACCGCAAAAGGAGAGTGCAAAGCAATTGCAAATGTTGATCAATGTTGCAAGAGGTTATGCAACAAGGGGGAGGGGTTATCCCCCAAGTTGCAATGAAGGGGAACTCCCCCCCGCAAGCTGGGGGAGTCCACCTAACCTCTTTGGGGGAGAAGGGGGGACGGCCTCACCCCCTAAAGGGTATACCTAACCTAAGAGAGAGTCTTTAGGGGAGAAGTTGAGACGGCCTCACCTCCTCAAATGGGATACCTTTCAGAGGGAGAGAAAGGAGGAGAGAAGAGTGTTCGCCTGGCAGGAGCCAAGCGCGTATTCAGAGTTCATGCGAGCGCCCGCTGTCTTATAAGATCCTAATTAGCCTGTTGGCTTAACTGATTGAGTTGCCAGATTGCGCTATTTATTTAATTAAAGCATATATTCTTAACAGTTGGCTTTCCGCCAGTTGGCATAATCCGTCAGTTGGCTTAATCCGCCAGTTGGCTTAACCCGCCAGTTGACTTAGAAGGCCTAACCAGCCATTTGGTATAATTAAATAATAATAACGTTTATATATACAACCAAAAGAATTAAATAAAACACCATCACATCACTCTATTTAGACGAATTATTGGATCCAATTTCATGAAATATATTGAAAATAAATATACAATCCGATACAAGCGAAGGAATATATGCAATGAAAAATAATAATAGCAAAAGAATTACGAACGAGGACTATATACATAATCAAAAAAATAATAACATACAAACCTGGACCTACCAAAATTGTTCATTCTAACGAAGGCCAAACTTTTCACCCCACCCTAGACGTACGGTTTAACGGGGAATCCAGCACCCCAGCATTTTCTCATTCTCTTATACAAAATGCCTTCAAAACATTTTTTATTCTAAAGACAAAAAATACCCGAATTGTTCATTCCGTCGAAGGTCAAGCTTTTAATCCCACCCTACACCTACACTTTAACGGGGAATCCTGACCTACCCGAATTGTTCATTCTGACGAAGGTCAAACTTTCCACCCCGCCCTAGACCTACGGTTTAACGGGGAATCCAACACCCCAGCATTTTTCTCATTCATCTCTTATACAAAAATGCCCTCAAAATAGGATTTATTTTTATTCCAAGAGAAAAAATACCAGAATTGTTCATTCCGTCGAAGGTCAAGCTCTTCATCCCACCCTAGACCTACAGTTTAACGGAGAATCCGGAACCTACACGAATTGTTCATTCTGACGAAGATGTAGCTTTTCACCCCACCCTAGACCTACGGTTTAACGGGGAATCCAGCACCCCAGCATCTTAACCACTAGGTCACCCAGAATACCCAGTTTATCCACCAACCAATTGTGCGGAAGCTGGGTGTGCTATGCTTCTAATAATAAAAGAAATACACAGGGCTATTTACACCACAATTTTTCACCCTATTATCATCACTATAAACGGAAGATATGATCTGCCTTAAAAAATCTAAAAATAACTTCTTATCAGTTCATGTTTTCAGCTTCAATAAACATCGATAAGCCACACACACACACATCGGGAGTACTCAACAATTGGAATTGACATATATATATATATATATATATATATATATATATATATATATATATATATATATATATATATACAGCGAGAGAGCCAAAAACTGAAGACGGCACACACACACACACACACACACACACACACACACACACACATTAGTGATTTGAAATCACTGTTAAAAATGATAATTATCAGAAATCAACTTAAAGGGCATGCATCAGACATCCGGTCAGTCGCAGAGCTCAACCCAAATGATGCATACAATTGTCCTAACACTTGTATTATTATTATTATTATTATTATTATTACGTGCGGTGATTTCACGATGCCAAGCTTATCCCCCCCTTCTCTCGAATTGGCCTGGTGAAGTAGTGAGTTGACTTCTTTTACTCTCCATCTCACAGGTACACCCGGGTCATCGGGGATCTTCTTTCCTATTCCATGGAATTTTAGATCCTCCCCTTTTCCGTAACGTAACAGTTGAAATTTATCAGTGTCAAACTTCATATAAAAACCATGCAACATCTCCTAAAACTTACATCATTACCCCTAACCCATCTTTCATGCATTAAAAAAGTTCTACTTTATCGGCAACCTTTGATTAACATCCCCCAAATTGTTCATTCTGATGAAGGTCAAGCTTGTCACTCCACCTTAGACCTACAGTTTAACGTTGAATTCTGCGTATTGTCAAAAACATTTAAAAACAGAAGATTGGGATCTTCTAACAATAAAGAATTATGAAATGCTCCGATATATATATATATATATAAGATCTACTAAGTCTTTTTTCATTGCATGAGCCGCGTGTACATGGCTATGTGCGGTGGAGAGCGTAAGATTGCAGCTCGCTCCTCCAACAAGCCAGGCCTAGAGACGTAGCCACCAGCTTGACCTCCGTGTGAAGAGAGGCCGAGCAGAAGGGGACACTAACAAATGGTCAGAAGACACAATAGGGCCTTTATCACCGAGAAATTTCAACTCTTGAGATATGATAGAAATGAAGAAATTAAACAGATTTCATATTAGGCCAGATGAGCCGGGTGTACATGGCTATGTGCGGTGGAGAGCGCAAGAGAGCGGCTCACTCTCCACCAAGCCAGTCCTAGAAGCAGGGACTATCAGCTTGACTTTCGTGTGAAGAGAGGACGACGCGCGGAAACGCATCGTTGTATATACACACATTTTATTCATGCAGTTATCCGTGATTCACGGTCGTCAATTGAGTTAACATGACCAACTAAATGTTACCATCATGCATTTATCTGTGATCGTGACACGGAGTTAACCGCGACTTGGAGGTGTTTATATTCGCGGGTCCTTCCCGCCATACCACCACAATGCGCATCAGTCAGTGTCTCTCAGCGCGGCCAAAGGCAATATTACGAACGAAGTTATCAAAGACGGAAAGAGAAAATCGGCGAGTGGTACCAAACCTCAAACCCAATATCCATCCAAACAAGCTAGACAAGAGGAAAGGCAGAATATGTAGTGTTCCCAAACTAAAGACCTGACAAGGGAACCTCCCCAACACTGAAAGAAATTAGCTTGGTTGTCAGGGGGTCAAAACTTATAACCAGCCTCCTAAGGACCTCAGAAACGTTACAGGGAATCAAAGTTGAAGTCTTCAAGAGAAGACTAGTTGCCAGGCGCAGGAGGGTACCAGATGAACCGGTGTACCTGGTTATGTGCGGCGGAGCAGCTCGCTCCTCCAACAAACCAGGCATAGAGACGGGGCCAACAGCTTGACCTCCGTGTGAAGAGAGACCGAGCAGAGGGGGACACTAAAAATGGTCAGAAATAATAATAAGGCATTTAACACCGAGAAATTTCAACTCTTGGGATATGGTAGAAATGAAGAAATTAAACAGACTGCATATTAGGTCAGATGAACTGGGTGTACATGGCTATGTGCAGTGGAGAGTGCAAGAGAGCGGCTCACTCCTCCACCAAGCCAGGCCTAGAAGCAGGGACCATCAGCTTGACCTTCGTGTGAAGACAGAACGACGCGCGGAAACGCATCGTTGTATATACACACATTTCATGCAGTTATCCGTGATTCAGGGTCGTCAATTGAGTTAACATGACCTACTGATTGTTACCATCATGCATTTATCCGTGATCATGGCACGGAGTTAACCGCGACTTGGAGGTGTTTGCATTCGCGGGTCCCTCCCGCCACACCAGCAGAATGCGTATCAGTCAGTCTCTCTCAGCGCAAACAAATCTCGTTTATTTTATTAGCTATCTTCATACATCATTTTCTCCGAACTTCCTCACTGACAATGAGAAACCTCCTGAAGGGGCAACTTAATTGTAGAATGGAAAGACTTATCTTGAAACTTAATATGTAAGAGCAATTTGACTACTCTCTCAATTAATTATCCCTTTTCATGGCCCTCTGCGACCAACACAGTGCTCTCATGTTTACCTATTTACTGCCTAAATCTTATTTTCACCTCTGTGCTTTTGAAATAAACGCTTCACTATTGAGATTACATTACAAAATGGGTACGTACAGCTGTTAGTGGGTAAATAACATCCCATTAAGCTTGATGTGTGCAAATGATGTGCTTATGTAAGATTTAATTGCATCTTTAACTGATGACTCAGCTACCTTGAGAAAGCCCCTTTAGCCACCCATATGCATGGTTAGTCCATCATGCTCTACATTGATTAAAATTAGAATTAGGTTTATTTGGTGTTAAGTCGTTCAAGCGAGACAGTGTTTGATTCTGTGTAATCTGCATGTTACACTGAGGTGAAGGAGCGAGATGCTTTCCTGCACTCTCTTCCATACATAACAAGGTACACCCGGTTCATCTGGCATTGTACTCAGACAAGCATCTTGCCTTCTTTGAGGACTTCAACTTTGACTGTTGTGCGGTCCTGAGAAAAGACCATTTAAGTCTCTGGCACTATCCCAGGATGTATCATAACGCCGTGGGCTAGTGTTACTATTGCGCTGTAGTATTACGGCTTTCCACTCCATACCGGGCGCATAGTGTCGACCTGAGTTACTCATGCATTTCACGCCCTTCACAGTTTCTAAGAATCACAAAAGGGACCTTTCTTAGCGATACTTTAAAATTTTATGTATCAAGTTTTAAGTATGACAAGATCCCCGATTTTATGATTATATATATATATATATATATATATATATATATATATATATATATCCCAATTGATGAGTACTCCCGATATGTGTGTGTGTGTGTGTGTGTGTGTGTGTGTGTGTGTGTGTGTGTGGCTTATCGATGTTTATTGAAGCTGAAAACATGAATTGATGTTATTTTTTAGATTTTTTAGGGCAGATCATATCTTCCGTTTATAGTGATGATAATAGGGTGAAAAAATTGTGCAGTGTAGAGAGCCTTGTGTATTTCTTTTTATTAGAAGCATAGCACACCCACCTTCCGCACAATTGATTGGTAGATAAAATGGGTATTCTGGTTGACCTAGTGGTAAGATGCTGGGGTGCTGGATTTCCCGTTAAACCGTAGGTCTAGGGTGGGGTGAAAAGCTAGACCTTCGTCAGAATGAACAATTCGGGTAGGTCCGGATTCCCCGTTAAACTGTAGGTCTACGGTTGGATGAAAGGCTTGACCTTCGGCAGAATGAACAATTCGGGTATTTTTTGTCTTTCTTCGAATAAATAGAAATGTTTTGAAGGCATTTGTATAAGAGATGAAAGAGAAAATGCTGGGGTGCTGGATTCCCCGCTAAACCGTAGGTCTACGGCGGGGTGAAAAGTTTGACCTTCGTCAGAATAAACAATTCGGGTAGGTCCGGATTCTCCGTTAAACTGTAGGTCTAGGGTGGGATAAAAAGCTTGAACTTCGACGGAATGAACAATTCGGATATTTTTTGTCTTTCTTGGAATAAAAAGAAATATTGTTTTGAAGTCATTTTATATAAGAGATGTATGAGAAAATATTGGGTGCTGGATTCCCCGTTAAACCGTAGGTCTAGGGTGGGGTGAAAAGTTTGATATTCGTCAAAATGAACAATTCGGGTAGGGTCGGATTCTCTGTTAAACTGTAGGTCTAGGGTGGGTGAAAAGTCTGACCGTCAGAATGAGCAATTCGGGTAGGTCCAGAATCTCCGTTAAACTGTAGGTCTAGGATGGGGGTGAAAAGCTTGACCTTCGACGGAATGAGCATTTCGGGTATTTTTTGTCTTTCTTGAAATAAAAGAAATGTTTTGAAGCCATTTTGTATAAGAGATGAATGAGAAAATGCTGGGGTGCTGGATTTCCCGTTAAAGCGAAGGTCTAGGGCGGGGTGAAAAGTGATCTTCGTCAGAATGAGCAATTCGGATTGATCCGGATTCTCCGTTAAACTCTAGGTCTAGGGTGAGATGAAAAGCTTGACCTTCGACGGAATGAGCATTTCGGGTATTTTTTTTGGAATAAAAAGAAATTTTTGAAGGCATTTTGTATAAGAGATGTATGAGAAAATGTTGGGTGCTGGATTCCTCGTTAAACCGTAGGTCTAGGGTGGGGTGAAATGTTTCACCTTCGTCAGAATGAGGAATTGGGGTAGGTCCGGATTCTCCGTTAAACTGTAGGTCTAGTGTGGGATGAAAAGCTTGACCTTCGACGGAATGAGCATTTTGGGTATTTTTTGTCTTTTTTGGAATAAAAAGAAATGTTGTTTTGAAGGCATTTTGTATAAGAGATAAATGAGAAAATGCTGGGGTGCTGGATTCCCGTTAAACCGTAGGTCTATGGTGGGGTGAAAAGTTTGAACTTCGTCAAAATGAACAATTCGGGTAGGTCCGGAATCTCCGTTAAATTGTAGGTATAGGGTGGGTGAAAAGTCTGACCTTCGTCAGAATGAGAAATTCGGGTAGGTCCGGATTCTCCGTTAAACTGTAGGTCTAGGGTGGGATGAAAAGCTTAACCTTCGACGGAATGAGCATTTCGGGTATTTTTTGTCTTTCTTGGAATAAAAAGAAATGTTTTGAAGGTATTTTGTATAAGAGATGAATGAGAAAATGCTGGGGTGCCGGATTCCCGGTTAAACAGTAGGTCTAGGGTGGGGTGGAAAGTTTGACCTTCGTGAGAATGAACAATTCGGGCAGGTCCAGATTCTCCGTTAAACTGTAGGTCTAGGGTGTGGTGAAAAGTTTGGCCTTCGTTAGAATTTGGGTAAGCCCGGGTTTGTATATTATTTTTTTGATTATATATATGCTCCTCGTTCGTAATTTTTATGCTATTATTATTAGTTTTGATTGCATATATTCCTTCGCTTGTATTGGATTGTATCTTTATTTTCAATATATTTCGTGAAATTGGATCCAATAATTCGTCTAAATAAAGAGTGATGTGATGGTGTTTTATTTAATTCTTTTTGATGTGTATATATAAACGATATTATTATTATTTAATTATACCAAATGGCTGGTTAGGCCTTCTAAGTCAACTGGCGGGTTAAGCCACCTGAAGAATTAGGCCATTCTAATAATTCGTCTAAATAGTGATGTGATTTTGTTTTATTTAATTCTTTTGGTTGTATATATAAACGTTATTATTATTTAAGTATACGAAATGGCTGGTTAATAGGGTGGAGCGTTTTTGGTTTTTTTTTCACAAGCTTTTGAAACGTGGTTCGTAATAGTGTAGAAAATGTGTTATAACTAGGGGTTGCAATCGATAAAATATTATCGATAATTTATCGATAAATGAAAGTCAACTATCGTATAATTATCGAGCAGATTTATCGATAATTTCAGATCACTTCCTGATTTTTTAAGTTTACGCTAAATGAACAAATTTTCTCTTGCAAATGATGCCTTCTCCAGTTTCCTTAAAGAAATATGCCACTTCTATATATTTACGACTGTTTCCTGAACCTCTTACGGATATAAGCAGTGCTGAAGAAACTCCAGATGAGGGCAACGTAAATGAAGACGACGAAGAGGAGGATTTCAAAAAATGCCTCTATCATGAGATGAGCAAATTGGAATCGAAAACTTCCGAGTCCTTAAGTAAGTCCTCTATGTTCAATGCAGGCAGTGAATTCGCATTGTACGAAGTAAAGAAAAAGAGAAGCGAAAATCTAGATCGATTGTACGATGCATTAAGGACCATCAAGCCTACAAGCTGTGAAGCAGAGCGTGCATTTTCTTCAGCGGGAATTTTCATAACGAAGATTCGATGCACTCTCTCTCCAGCCACTGTTAATGCCTTATGCTTTTTGAAATGTTACTTCCTTAATAAGGATAAAAAACTAAAATCTGTTTAAATAACTATGGCTGTCACAATGTAGAATGATCTCATTAAAATCTGTTATAATTTTGCGTTTTTCTTCTATTAATGAGACAGCTAATTTAATTAGAAAATTTATCGATAATTATCGATAATCCGAATTTTTTTCAATCATTTATCGATAAATGGACTTTCGATAATTTGCATCCTATAGTTATAACCTGAAACAAAGTGTGTATTACATTTCTAGTCTCCTACATTAATATCTTCAGGTGCCAATCTCACTTCATATTTCTGAATATATTGCGAAATTATAGTGATATTTAGAAAAAATAGACAACTGGAAATTTATTTGTAACTTTTGAATTATGGATTGTAATAGTGTGGATAATGGACCAAAACCTTAGAGTAAGTGCGTTCTAAAGTTATAGCACCTTAACTTAATGTCTTCAAGTGCCAATGTTACTCCAAATATGTAGATTTATGGCAAAAAAATAGCAATATTCAGTAAAAGGCATAAATGGAAAGTTCTATGTAAGTTTTGAATTAAGATTCCTAATAGTGCGCAAAATATGCTGTGACCTGATAGTAAGCACGTATAAAAGTTGTAGCCTCCTAAGGATACATCTCCAGGTACCAATGTTATTACCTAAATTTATGAATTTATTCTGAAAAAATGGTATTTTACAGACAAGTGATATAAGGAAATTTAACTGATTTAAATATTGAGTTTTTCAATGAACGGAAATAGCTTTTATATTATTGCATTGATTTTTTATTTCCAGATAATAATTGGTTCCATAAATACAGCTCTTCATTCACTCTGACTGTCACGTAAATTCATATACAGCCTGAATGATCCAGAACTCACCACGAGGAGGTGACTGTATGTTGAGTTCCACCCATGCCCAACCCTACCACCCAACCATATGGACATGATTTATGTAATGAAAACTTTAGTAAATATCTAATTATATTTGAAATTCAGATTTGGTTTCAAATGAGGGCATCATTTTCGTGCTACCATTCTCGATCGAATATATCCGTCTCTAGATCCTGCTCCACACACAGCAGACGATGCTTGAGTATGGCATGGCATCTTGTTGAAATCCTTCACTTTTCTATTAGCAATCATTGTACCAATTTCATCGTCGGAAACACAATCACGCGTCATTGGAGGTTCAGTTACTGCGATGTCATGCCAATTAATCATGTTTCTGTAGTCTGTGGCTTCGAAATTTAACTTTGGGATTTTAAAGAGTCTAAAACTTTTTCCACGATATTGTTCTCTAGTTTTCTTTATTCTTCTCTATCCAAGTACTCTTACATGGCTACGCTCATCTTGTATCATGCTCAAAAGTATGTTTTCTGGATGACCGAAAATGCATTTCTTTGGATCACTGGTTCAATAACTGCTCGAACAGAATCGTTCAACATTCGGGAATACTGAATGGTTTTGTAAACATTAGGAGCTCCATATGCAATTGATTTGCTTTGTTTGATTGTAACCAAACCAAATTTTTCAAATCATCAAAAGGTTCAGGTGTAGCTACCTATAATCTCAGAATACGATTTGCAATGGTTAACCACCTAGAGTGCACCATCTTGCCGGGATTTCGTCTTGATAGGTCAGTACTACACTCGCCAATTGAAACGACTTGATAAATATCAAACAAATACTTTTGATCCTTGCTCAAGTCGTCTTTGTCAATAGATGGAATTTCAACTTCGATTTTTTCGAAATGAACAACCGAAAGTGTTTCACATTTCTGCAATTGCTGGCCAATGATGCCAACAAATTCACGAGGTCCAGTGGTTTTTCCATCCAATTTCTCCATGAGGTGGCGTAAAGGAAGCTCATTTGCATGTAACTGATTGAGATGCATTTCCATAAGTCGAATGACTCCACCTTTCGCTCCTGTATTCACAGCAGTTCCATTACATCCCATAGCAACTAAATTTGAAGAATCAACGTTATGTGTATTAAAAAAATCGCATATTCCTTTCATATACTTTTAGATGTCCCAGATTCAGAAGTAAAGTGCCCTAGATACACTTGGTCTGGTTCTGCTGCCAAGGTTACATGCTCTTCCACAACAACTTTACGATAAAATTTAGAACCTTTCTGTTCTTGGACAATAGTTTTATCCTTGCGACCGTCAAAATAAATACTCATAGTTGTTTTCCTACGCTAGCATCCTGTTGAAGCTCATCACGTTGATGCTTCCTAGCTCTGCGCACTTTATTGCGATCTATTACCAGAGATGAATCAGGCTCAGATGTTTGTTTAATGTCGTGCAAAACAGGACTTGTTATTATGGCAGCTGCTCTATCTGAAATACCTGTACGATCAAAGCTTTTGCAAGTGAAGGGAAGCGTAATCGCTTCAGAGATTTTATGTTTCGACTTTTTCCGCGTTCGCTTCTGATGCGTTTCCGTTTTACGGAGATTGGCTCATCAAATGTTTCGTCAGATTCTTTTTCTGTATCTGTTGAAGAAGATATATCTTCAAACTGAAAACTTTCTGAATATGAAGTCGATGACATTACTGACAGTTGTTTTGAAAGATAGAAATCTCTACTGCTTTTTCTAACTTGTGCTAATTGTATTTTTTAGAAGCAGAAACATCAACTGATCCTATGGCCATTTTTCTTTTTGTTCTTTGGTCTTTTAGGAATTCTTGTTCATGTTTCGGTACTCGATTTGACTTTGGGCATTTGCAGGATTGAAAGTCTTTACATTTACAAGCGGCAATATCAAAAAGATTTTGAGCATCATCTTTAAATTTTTTGCACTTATCTAAGTAAGACTCCGTTTGTTTCATACCTTTAAGCTGTTTTAATATATATCTATATTTTGTATGATAATCTTTTATTTTCTTTACAACGCGGTTGAAGGATACAGTTGGAATTGATGCTTTATTGTATAATGAAATTAAGTTTTCTGCAACCGCCGATGATATTTCATGAACAGAAGGATCTTTATTGTTTAACTCTTCTTTCAGTCGTCTTCTTTCATATATATATATAGCATTTCATAACACCCTCAGATGTTGGTAGAATACGATGACTCAGTTCTTCTCCATTGCCAAATATGTGACAGTCCGTTGTTCTTGACTGCCGAGGCATTCTTTTAGTTGCTATGGCTGACCCGATTATAAATCTTTTACTATACAAGATTTATAATATATAATCCAAATTTATAAAAACAAGATCACAAAAGTGTAAGAGAATGTGCTGAAATGCAACATGAAATATTAAATAGTGAGAGGATCTGAAGTGATTGCGCAAGCGGACAGAGCGTAACACCTTAGCGCAGCAACAGCTGGTCTAACACTAACACATTGTGTAATGCTGGCCACACACGTAGGTGATTGGCGTGATGATTTTATGGCGATTGGCGTCAATATACCAATCGTCACCATGTGTGGGGTACTATTACATATAAATTTGTTTATTTACGGAGTCGCTGTATATAATTTTTTGTCAAAATAAAGAGGTTTTAAGTTTTTATTGGAAATTCATTGGCATATTGGCACCTGAAGATATTGTCTTTGAGAAAAACGGGTTTGTCACTTTGCATTCAACATACAATAGCACATTTTCCGCACTATTACTAATGTCATTTCAAAAATCAAGGAAATCGCCCCACCCTACTGGTTAGGCCTTCTAAGTCAACTGGCGGGTTAAGCCAGCTGACGACGGATTATGCCATTCCAATAATTCGTCTAAATAGAATGATGTGATGGTGTTTTATTTAATTCTTTTGGTTGTATATATAAACGTTATTATTATTTAATTATACTAAATGGTTGGTTAGACCTTCTAAGTCAACTGGCGGGTTAAGCGAACTGGCGGTTTAAGCCAGCTGACGGATTATGCATTCCAATAATTCGTCTAAATAAACAGGGTGATGTGATGGTGTTTTATTTAATTCTTTTGGTTGTATATATAAATGTTATTATTATTTAATTATACCAAATGGCTGGTTAGGCCTTCTAAGTCAACTGGCGGATTAAGCCAACTGACGGATTATGCCAACTGGCGGAAAGCCAAATGTTAAGAATATATGCTTTAATTAAATAAATAGCGCAAGCTGGCAACTCAATCAGTTAAGCCAACTGGCTAATTAGAATTTTATAAGACAGCGGGCGCTCGCATGAACTCTGAATATGCGCTTGGCTCCTGCCAGGCGAACACTCTTCTCTCCTGCTTTCTCTCCCTCTCTTAGGTTAGGTATATCCCTTTGGGGGGTGAGGCCGTCTCAACTTCTCCCCCAAAGACCCTCCTCCTTTCCCTCTCTTAGGTTAGGTATACCCCTTTGGGGGGGTGAGGCCGTCCTAACTTCTCCCCCAAAGACCCTTTCTTAGGTTAGGTATAACCCTTTGGGGGTGAGGCCGTCCCAACTTCTCCCCCAAAGAACTTACGTGGACTCCCCCAGCTTGCTGGGGGAGTTCCCCTTCATTGCAACTTGGGGGATAGCCCCTCCCCTGGTTGCATAAGCTCTTGCAACATTCCTCCCTCCCCCTTTGCAAAATTGATCATTTGCAATTGCATTGCACTCTCTCCTTTTGCGGTCATACTACTCCAACTGTGAAAAAACGTGGGTATAAAAGAACAAGCTCTGAAATGGAGCAATCAGCAACCCCAGGCACCTCAGCACCTTTCACTAGATCTGCGACAGAACCGTTGACAAGGGATCACTTCTTATGTCAAGAAGATGATGACCAGTGTCTCTTCACCGTACGAACTGAAAACGCGGGAAGGTACTTAGACGAGCTGTGGATATTTTCCAAGATCCAGTATTGATGACAAGACTAAGCAATGCACTCTCACCAAGTGATGCCCATGCGATAGATGTAAGATACCACAAACCATGCTGGACACGATATGTGTTCCATGTCCTGAGGGATGATGCCAGCAACCGGGCCAAGTCTACAAAGACAGACCTACCAATGCAAGTACCATGCTTCATTGAGCTGATCAATCTCATTGAATATCAAACTCAAAATAAGGCTCATCTACCCATGGATGCCATCGAAAAAACCTACATATCTATGCTTGGTGGTAGTGATGAGGCACAGAAGCACACTCCGACACTGACACGACAGTGGCTAAAGGACAAAATTCTTGCAGAGTTACCAAGTGTGAAGTCAGTGAGGCAGAAAGACAGAAGAAAACCATATCTTCTTTACTGTCCTGAAGCCTGCGAAGAAGATATGGTCTACACTTCCTTGATGCAAGATGCCACAAGTGAAATGGACAAGACAATGATGATATACAAGACAGCTAAGCTAATACGCAACAGCATTGCCAATTTCGCTGAGAAGGAAACACAATTACAGTATCCAGCACAAGAGAGGATGTCCCGACCGAGCTGTACAGCCTTATACGGTGGATTTTGGTGGGATCTGAGAGGAGCTGCAAACGGAGATGAGGAGCAGGACAGTTGACAGGTCAACATTGACCATAAGTCAGAATATTATGCATGCTTTCAAGACCAGGAGACAAGTGCACCACGTGCCCAAGAAAACCACTGACACATTTCGGACACCACACACACGAGAAAACCCACAGGTTGTAGGGTTGGCACTCACTGTACATCATGACAGTTAGTCATCACATCAGCATCAGGTCACACCAGAAGCAACAGAAACATGCACTTTGAAGACAATCACGAGGAGGCTGACACATTGATGATCTGCCTGGCAGCGGAGGCATCACAGCGGTGTCCTGATGCACAGCTAGTATTCTTCACTCCTGATACTGACTTTTGGTTCTGGCTGTGGCACACTATGACAAGCTCTGCAAAAAGACAAGACATCTATTTTGATGGTATCAGGTACAGTCGAAATAGAGTCAATCTGGAGAGCTTTGGGCAAAGAAAAGGCGCAAGCTTTACCTGTATTCCACGCATTCATTGGAGTAGACAATGTTGGAAAATTCTCAGGAATAGGCTAAACAAAATTGTTTCAGCAGTATATGAAAGCTGACATGCACTTAGAGCACTGATGAAACTACCGGAGAAAGGTGACCTAACACAGGAGGTGAAAGACGTATTGGCCAAATTTGTGTGCTCAAGCTATTGTCCCAAGGGTATTCACATTACAAGTATCCCTGATCTAAGATGGTATCTGTTTTGTAAACACCTAGCTGAAAGCAACAACTTACCTCCTACACTCGGTGCACTTGAGGAACACATCCAGCGTGTGCGGTTACAAAGCCGAGTATGGTGCCAAGCCAATGTTATGCAGCAACAGCCTTTTGACACCCTGAAATTTGGTTACTATCAGGACAAAAATGGCCAAATACTGCCAGTCACCACAAAGGTTCCTCCCGCCCCGCAAGCCATCATCGAGTTGGTCAGATGCCACTGCAAAACCAACTGTTCTACACAGAGATGTTCATGCAGAAGGAATAACTTGCCTTGCACAGAACTATGCTTGTGCGGCACAAAATGTGAAAACGATGCAGACTGCAATGTTGAATATGATACTGAGAGTGATGATGATGTGTAATGATGTGTCAAACTGAGACAGGAAATACGTCAAAACGTATGCTGTTGTCACTACCAACAATTTGAGTGTGCATTTTTTCATGAAATACAAACATAATTTCACAAACTTCTTCTTTTCTTGGTTTTTGGTGTTCATAATCACTAATTTGACATAAGCTTTGGATTCCTTGTGCCTGGAAACATAGGATTAGCATTTAGAATGAAGTTTCTATGTCAATTACAAGCTGAGATATTCGGAAATTCTTATTTTATGGCGGCCATTTTGAAAATCCAAAATGGCGGCTATGTAGACATCTGCGCAAATGTAAACATTGATTTTCAGATTCCTGATACCATAAGCTTTCCAAAAATGCACTGGTTTGCTAATCTCCATAAATTTTGAACGAAAGTGTTTTATTGACATAGTGAACCGGACTAATAGTATTTCCGATACTGATTCAGAGGACGAAGATGACAGTGATGATGATCTACAGATCTACAGAAGCTAAGGCTAACAAAGACCCGAAGATCCAATCTAAGGTTAGCCCGAGAGAAAGGAAAGAGTAGGGGGTTAAGAGAAGAGAAGAGAATAAGGGGTTAAGTAAGGAGCAACACCTATCACTCGTGGGTTAACATTCATTCAGAAAAAGAGAAAAAAGACTCACCATCATCATCCGCCGGCCACTGCCGACAAGTCAGAAAAATAGTCGGAGAAAATAGGAGAGGGGTGAAAGATGAAAAGAAGTAAAATAAGAACGCTTACAAACCATGCAAACACAGACAGTCTTAACTCACTGTCATACCATGCAAACTACAAACATGCAAGAAAAAATTACAGACATGCAAAGTAAGGAGATAAGAAAAAAAAAAGTAGGTAAAGTTAAACAAAAAGTGGGTTAGTTTACGCTACGAGCTACATCTACGTTCGTGTTAGTCTAATTTTTTTTCTTTTTTTTTAATAATTTTATTGCTGGCATCACACGCTGGCATGTCACAAGCTGGCATTAATCGTCAACAGACTCATCCTCGACCACCACCCCCAGAGCTCCTGTTGTTAATTGTTTTTTTTTTATTTTAAACGTTAATATTTTTAAAATGTCTTTCAAGACGGTTCTTAAACATATTAACGCTGGTAGAGTTCACGACAGGCGCGGGAAGATTATTCCATTTATCAATTACTTTAAACGTAAAAAAGTTTTTACCGATATTAGTAATGAAACGTCTGCCACGCAACTTAAATCCGTTATTACGAGTATTACTATTATCGAAAGTGAACAATTTGTCAAAATTTACATTATTGATGTTATTAACGATTTTGAAAACTTCAATAAGCTCCCCCTTAATCTCCTAGTTTCGAGTGAATACAGGTCTAACTCTTTAATCCTATCTTCATAAGGCTTGTTGCGCAATGACGGAATTAGTTTCGTGGCACGACGCTGAACCTTTCTAACCTATCAATATCCTCACGCAAGTACGGGCACCAAAACTGAACGGCATATTCTAAATGAGGCCTGACTAGGGACTTGTAAAGGGGCAATATAATATCCTTCGATTTAAATTCGAAATTACGCGCTATGAAGCCTAACATCCTATTAGCTTTTGCGCAAGACTCCAGGCACTGGTTCCTAATCTTTAAATCCTTAGATACGCGTACGCCTAAATCTACTTACTCGTTGTAGTGAATACTCTTATTTTAGTTTCAAGATAAATGTTAATTTTACCGTCTTGAATTTCGGAATAGCTATAAATTCATTTTAAATTAGTTACCCATCATAATTCAATTGTAAACCACATTAATACTAATTTTATGTATACTGTATTATTTTATTGTATGTAAACATAATTAATTATATATCACAATTGTCAGTTAATTATTTATATTCAAATAATTATTTTAATCTAATACCATGTCCATTTTGCAAATAAATAATAGAAATCCAAGGGTTATATTTTCCATCCTTGGTACTGTCGCAGTTTCGCCTAACGGACTCAATACGGCTAGTGAGATAATCACTGGTTGGCACTTAACCAGCGGCAGTGCTTATGGCTACATCATCCAGGTTAACCTATACCGGATAGATGCGCTACGGTCCCAAGCCGTAGCTTGCCTAGGCCCAACGACGACGACGACGAAAACCAACAATTGGTGACCCCGGAGTTGGATTCCCCCCTTTTACCCGAACGACTAGGACTAGACTGTAACGTCGTTCGTGCCCATCACCCCCTTCACCCGAGCGACTAGGACCAGACTGTAACGTCGCTCGTGCCCTCTGCCCCTCACCCCCTGCCCGTGCGCTCTGTGCCTGCGCTCGTCTCAACCTCCACTCCTTCGTTGGTAACTTGTCGTCTTGCTTGTACGTCAGCAAGCATAGGAGAAGATGCCTGACGACGCTGGTGCCATCTCCCACTTGAGCGTAAAGCTCCCCGTCTTCTGGCCGGGTGATCCATTTATTTTGTTCCACCAAGTGGAATCACAATTCAACTTGGGAAGGATCACCGCTAGCAGGACAAAATACGATCATGTTTTGTCCTCTCTACCAGCGAGCATCATCTCTGAAGTCCGTGACGTCATCGTGTCTACTTCCACGAGTGAGGACCCATACAACGATCTGAAGTCTGCCATCCTGTGCCGCACCACTGTCTCCGAGTGTGAGAAACTACATCAGTTAATCTCAAAAGAAGAACTTGGAGACCGTAAGCCCACTCAAATGCTGAGGGCTATGCAGTGCGCTCTAGGCGAACGCGCACAAACCTTCGATAAGGACATCTTTAGACAGTTGTTCTTGCAGAAACTTCCTCCATCAGCTCAGCGTGTCTTGGCCACTATGGATCCTGCTACTCCAGTTGATAAACTAGCAGAAACTGCCGACAAAGTAGTGGAGATTGACACAGCTCCGGTCAACAACGTGAACACACAATCGGAACTAGAGTTGAAAGTGGAAGAGTTAAGTCAACAACTCAACCACGTTTGTTCTCTGCTACAAAATCAACGGCAAAGAAGCCATTCTCGGTCAAGATTTACGAAGAGGCATCGTTCGAGTTCCGGGAAGATCTGCTTCTACCACTCTAAATTTGGAAAGAAGGCTAGGAAGTGCATCTCCCCTTGCAATTTTTCGTCGGAAAACCCCAGCAGCGAGTCCTAATGGCGTCTAGTACTCGCACTGCCAACCTGTTATTCATAAAGGACAGGAACTCTGGTGTCAATTTCTTGGTCGATACCGGAGCGTCAGTCAGTGTATTCCCTCAAAAATCTGGTCATACGCACTCGGAATCTCCGCCTCTATACGCTGCTAACGGTTCACGCATACCCACGTACGGTACTCAGTCGCGTGAACTAAACTTGGGCCTTCACCGATCCTTCAAGTGGATTTTCATCTGTGCTCAAGTGCAGCATCCCATAATTGGCGCTGACTTCCTCCAGCATTTCAAACTCCTGGTGGATCTTGACAAGCGACGCTTATGGACCAGGCCACACTGCTTTCTGTTCTTGCCAAACAGGTTGCCCTTCCGGACGCCTCGAACTCTGCACTTTCCCTCGTTCCCCCTAATTCCATGTACCAGTGCCTTTTCCAGCGATATCCAGGAATTCTTCAACCGATGCAGATGGGTGATACCATTAAGCACACCATTACCCATCACATTACAACAAAAGGTCCCCCTGTGTTTGCAAAACCCAGACGTCTTGCCCCGACAAACTGAAAGCTGCCAAATCGGAATTCCAGCTTATGATAGATCTTGGGATAATAAGACCTTCCAAAAGCAGTTGGTCCTCTCCCCTACACCTGGTCCAGAAGAAGTCAGGAGACTGGAGACCATGTGGGGATTACCGGTTTTTGAATTCGACAACCATCCCGGACCGATATCCGGTACCAAATGTCTAAGACTTTACTTCTCTTCTCCACGGCAAATCTATCTTCAGTAAAATAGACCTCGTTAAGGCTTTCCAACCACATTCCCGTAGAGCCTTCGGATATTCCCAAGACTGCAGTTTGTACACCATTTGGGTTATTCGAATTTGTGAAGATGCCGTTCGGGCTACGGAATGCTGCGCAAACCTTTCAGAGGTTTATAGATGAGGTCACCAGAGGCTTAGACTTTGTTTATGCCTACATCGATGATTTGCTTGTGGCCAGCTCAACGGAAGAGGAACATAAGGAACATCTTTCACTCCTCTTTCAACGCTTAGAACAATACGGTGTTACTATTAATGCATCTAAGTGTGTGTTTGCACAGCCAACCTTGGAATTTCTTGGTCACACGATTTCGCAGCACGGAATTACCCCCCTTCAGGACAAGTGTGAAGTGATAAAAAATTACCCTATGCCAAATAATCAGCGTGAGTTACGTCGGTTTCTAGGTTTGGTAAATTATTACCACAAGTTCATTAAAAACTGTGCCAGTGTTCTTGCTCCTCTACACGCTATGATCACACACAAACGCAAGGTAACGAAATTGGTATGGTGTAGCGATAGTTTACAGGCGTTCGACAATGCCAAAAATGCTATCAATAGTGCATTGTCTCTGTCATTTCCAATCAGTGATGCCCCCCTAACTCTGACGGTCGATGCATCAGATGTTGCCTGTAAACTATCGCTACACCATACCAATTTCGTTACCTTGCATTTGTGTGTGATCATAGCGTGTAGAGGAGCAAGAACACTGGCACAGTTTTTAATGAACTTGTGGTAATAATTTACCAAACCTAGAAACCGACGTAACTCACGCTGATTATTTGGCATAGGGTAATTTTTTATCACTTCACACTTGTCCTGAAGGGGGGTAATTCCGTGCTGCGAAATCGTGTGACCAAGAAATTCCAAGGTTGGCTGTGCAAACACACACTTAGATGCATTAATAGTAACACCGTATTGTTCTAAGCGTTGAAAGAGGAGTGAAAGATGTTCCTTATGTTCCTCTTCCGTTGAGCTGGCCACAAGCAAATCATCGATGTAGGCATAAACAAAGTCTAAGCCTCTGGTGACCTCATCTATAAACCTCTGAAAGGTTTGCGCAGCATTCCGTAGCCCGAACGGCATCTTCACAAATTCGAATAACCCAAATGGTGTACAAACTGCAGTCTTGGGAATATCCGAAGGCTCTACGGGAATGTGTTGGAAAGCCTTAACGAGGTCTATTTTACTGAAGATAGAAAATGAGTATGCCAGGATTGTCTGTGCCCCTCTATTGCGACGTATCAACAGCTGCTATTCGCCCTTATGTCCCTCCATGTCACAGACAAGCAGTCTTCACGGATCTTCATAAGCCCTCCCATCCTGGTATCCGTGCTTCGCAACACCTGGTTACCTCTCGCTTTGTTTGGCCCTCGATGCGGAAGGATGTCAAACGTTGGACCAAAACGTGCCTTGCCTGCCAGCGTGCCAAAGTCCAAAGGCACACCAGGTCCCCCTTTGACGCATTCCCGCCCCCATCCCAGCGATTTGAGGTAATTCATGTAGACATTGTTGGCCCTCTTCCAGTGATTCAAGGCCAACGTTATCTGCTCACCTGTCTCGACCGCTTTTCCAGATGGCCTGAAGCCATCCCACTTCCTGATATCCAAGCGGACACTGTTGCAAGAGCCTTTATTCATGGATGGGTATCAAGATTTGGATTGCCGACAAAAGTCATCACTGACCAAGGTCGCCAATTTGAGTCTTCGCTTTGGAAGAAGTTTACCAGCTTGTTGGGTACAGTACATGCGCATACCTGTGCGTATCATCCGCAAGCTAACGGCCTCGTCGAACGCTTCCATCGCCAGCTGAAGTCATCCCTTATGTGTCACGAAGACTCCCATTGGATGGATAAGCTTCCACTCGTGTTGCTTGGTATTCGCTCTGTATTTAAGAGTGATCTGAAGACTACAGCGGCTGAACTAGTCTATGGAACAACATTGCGGCTACCAGGTGGCTACTTCACTGCAGGGGATAAGTCATGTGATCCTACGGAATTCGCTCAAACATTTTCCTCTCACATGCAGTCCCTTCAGCCTGTTCCCCCTCGATTGACTAGCCAACAGAACATCTTTGTTTCCCCAGCCCTCCAGTCTTGCACCCACGTTTTCGTTCGTGTACCTGTCCCAAAACGGCCTCTCCAATGTCCATATGACGGGCACTATGAAGTTCTCCGACGTACGCGCAAATCATTTCTCATCCAGCGCGGTTCCAAGGTCGACAAGGTTTCTATCGATCGTCTTAAGCCTGCGTTTTTGGAATCAACCTTAAGCGAGGTACATGTAGCTACCAAAAAGGTCCAGGGGAAATCTGTGTCGTTCGGAACTCTTTGAACTTCCTCTCTGGTGGGGGAGTGTGTAGTGAATACTCTTATTTTAGTTTCAAGATAAATGTTAATTTTACCGTCTTGAATTTCGGAATAGCTATAAATTCATTTTAAATTAGTTACCCATCATAATTCAATTGTAAACCACATTAATACTAATTTTATGTATACTGTATTATTTTATTGTATGTAAACATAATTAATTATATATCACAATTGTCAGTTAATTATTTATATTCAAATAATTATTTTAATCTAATACCATGTCCATTTTGCAAATAAATAATAGAAATCCAAGGGTTATATTTTCCATCCTTGGTACTGTCGCAGTTTCGCCTAACGGACTCAATACGGCTAGTGAGATAATCACTGGTTGGCACTTAACCAGCGGCAGTGCTTATGGCTACATCATCCAGGTTAACCTATACCGGATAGATGCGCTACGGTCCCAAGCCGTAGCTTGCCTAGGCCCAACGACGACGACGACGAAAACCAACATCGTCAACGCTCGAAAACTCCCTATCATCCATCGTGTACGTGTAATTATTGTTGCGAGAACCTATATGCAAAACTTTACATTTGTCTACGTTAAATTGCATCTGCCACTTATCTGTCCACTCCATAATCCTATTTACATCGTCTTGGAGCCTATTACTATCGTCCTCGTTAACAACCTTACCGCCTATTTTAGTATCTATGTCGTTAATGTAAATTACAAATAGCAATGGGCCTAACACTGAACCCTGTGGGACACCGCTACCTACATCTAACCACCCGGATTCACTATTATTAACTACGACCCTCTGTCTCCTAGCAGGAACCCATTCTTCTAACTAGTTAGCTACCTGACCGCGTATACCGTGCGCTTTGACCTTCGCAATTAGTCTCCTATGCGGAACTGTATCGAACGCCTTTTTAAATCTAAATAAATAACGTCAGCCGCTCTATGCCTATCGTATTCGCGCACTACTTCGTTATAAAATTTTAACAAATTAGTTAAACAAGACCTATGGCGCCGAAACCCATGCTGACTACTATTAATCAAATCTCTACTTTCTAAGTGATCGATGATACGATCCCTAACTACGGATTCCAAAAGTTTACCGACAATTGACGTTAAGCTAATGGGCCTATAATTGCTAGCTACTGCGCGGTCGCCTTTTTTAAAAATAGGCGTGACGTTAGCTAATTTGAAGTCTTCAGGAATAATCCCCGTTTCGAGTGACTGATTAAAAATCTTCGTTAAGGGGCCTACGATAACTGCTTTCAAATTTTCAAATGTCTAGGATAAAAAGCGTCAGGGCCTGGAGCCTTGCTAACTTTTAGCCTATCGATATAATGCGCAATCTCACCCTCGTAAACAGTTATTTCATCCAAAATAGTCTCGCTACTAAATGGAACGATATCGTCCACGTCGGGGACATTATTTACGTCTTCTACGGTAAAAACTGTCGCAAAAAAGTTATTGAAAATACCCGCCACCGCCTGAGCGTCAGAAGCCAAAGCGCCATTAACATCCACTAGAGAGCCTATGTTATCTTTTATCGGCTTACGATTATTAATGTATTCAAAAAACTTTTTTGGATTATGTTTACTATCC
Source organism: Bathynomus jamesi (assembly GCA_023014485.1). Lineage (NCBI taxonomy): Eukaryota > Metazoa > Arthropoda > Malacostraca > Isopoda > Cirolanidae > Bathynomus > Bathynomus jamesi. The sequence continues at coordinate 98,405 of JAJOZX010001207.1, forward strand.
GCAGCTATAAGTATCTCTAAATTACGCTTGGCATTCCTAACTGATCTTTTAACCTGACGTCTAAGCTCGATATATCTATTAAAGTTAGCTGCCGTGCCATTGCGCTTATTAAGTCTATACGCTCTATTACGCTCGTTTATGAACTCGCCTATTTCCCTAGTCCACCACTTCGGCCTACCATGATTTCTAGCGCGCTTGGGCCTACGAGAAATAAACTCCTTTTCAATATTCCTAAAACTTTCTTTAAACGCCACCCAATGCAAATTTGTGTCATTACCCATAAATACGTTATCCCAGTCCACTACTCTCATCCTATCCGCAAAACTATCAAAATTAGCCTGCGAAAATCAAGGAGTTCTATTACGTTACTATCCTGAGTATTTTTTATCGCTAACTTAAACCTAAGAATTTGATGATCACTACATCCTAAACTCTCGCCTACTTCTAAACCTTCGACTATATTCTCGCCGTTCGTCATCACCAAATCTAAAATATTGTCACCGCGTGTTGGTTCGGTAACTATCTGTCGTAAGAAGTTATCGTCCATAAACTCAACCAATCTCAAACCCTCCTCATTACCAGTAAAATTCTCGTAATTAACATTAGGGCAGTTAAAGTCTCCGACAGTTATACTATTGCGATTGTCAATAAAATTACCAAGAAGTGTGTAAAATCTAGTATCTGTATCGAGGGGTTGAACGGGAGGTCTATAAACAACAACAAAATTAAAACTAATACTTCGCGCCCTAACTTCAACACATATCGCATTAATTGCTGCCGGAAAATTTAACTCTCGATAGCCCTAAGGGAATTACGAATGTACAGCAAAACGTCTCCACCAAACCTATGTAACCTATCATTAGTAAAGAGTTTAAAACCCGGTATATCAAGTTCCCCCAACAAGTCCCGAGTCACGGTATTTAACCAAGTTTCAGTGATAGCAACTATATCATAGTTGCCGGAATAAATTATCGCCTTAAATTCATTTAATTTATTTCTAATACTACGCGCGCTACAATAAAAGACGTTTAAGTTATTTTTTACCACGGGCCCGCGTTCCCCAGACCCACAACGTTTAAAGAAGGCTTCGACCTATACAGCTTTCGTACGTTTTCGTCTATTAAAATGCACCCCCATCTTTTATAAAAAGGCTAGGATCACTGAATTCGGACCACAGCTTTACGAAGGGTACATTTTCCTCAGCACAAATCTCTTCTAATTTATTATTCAAAAATATTGTTTTTGACGTAATCCTAAGACCCAACCCGTGCCTAGGGGTAATACCTAGAACTAAAGACCTATCTGACCTCGCCTTCAGGGACCTAATTAACCCCCTATATCTCTCCAAAAGATCAGGCACTCTCGTATCGGGCCTGTACGAGTCGTTACCTCCTACCATCGTCACCAACATCGAGTGACGGGAAGCAACGTCAATCCTATCCACTTCGTCTCTAACTCTGTCAACCATGGCCCATGGGAGACAGACCCTCCTCCTCTAGGTTGGATGCCGTTCAACGAACTCTTTGTCCATGTGGCGCACTAAAGAGTCCCCAATTAAAATAGTTTCCCCCTCATTCACGTCCCTTTCCAAATGGGCGAAAGGGTTCGAAACCTCGATACGGGGGGGATTCCTATCACCTAACGTACGCGGCCTAGCTCCACCCATAACTTCTCTATATCCCTCGCTATCTACTACTCTCGGACTAACCTTAAACCCTTCCTCAACTCTATCCAACCTTCCCGACAAGCTACCTAAACTAGAAACTAGGTTACGCACCTCACCCTTCAAATTACTAACGTCTTCAACGTTAGTATTGGTTTGGCTTCCGTCAACCGTAGCCCTACCCCTGCCCTCATCAAGCGTTGCAAGTCTTTCGGTTACCTCACGTACACTGCGTTTTATGTCAACTAATTCCTCCATGAACTCGCAAAAGAAACAAACTGATCTATCGGTAATCGCCATAGCACCGCCGTTATAATCCTTAAATTCCGAATACCACCGGTTTACCCTACACCTAACCAGAGCTGGGCACTTGCGTTTTTTTTTGCGGTACTGCGGTACTGCGGTACTACCGTGTTGGTCGGTACCGCGGAAAGTACCGCGGGAAATTTGAATGCGGTAGCGGTACTGCTGTACTTTCAGCGATCCTTTGCGGTACTGCGTTATGCGGTACCTGTTTGGTAGTGCGGTAGTAGTACCGCAGTACCGCAGTACCGCAAAAAAACGCGCAAAAAACCGCAAGTGCCCAGCTCTGCACCTAACACACGACGCTTTCTGCGACGGCATCGCGCAGTTAAAAATTAGTTTAAACCGTCACAGGTATAAGTTAAATTAAGCCGGCAGCTATGAAAACTTCTAAATCGCTAAAAACCACTAATATTCAATTACTTAACTATAACAACGTGAATTTAACGCAAGTATATAAAATTCAAAACTATCCAAAAGTAAAATTCTCAGCAATATACAAAAGTAGATGCAATATCAGAGAGCTCAGGAATGCGTCCGTTCAGTACAGAGTATGGAGATGATTAATTAAATGTTGTTAATGTTCTTATTAAATGTTAATAAACCATAATCACCTAAAATTCTGAAATCTCTGAATCTCTGATTTTGGCCATAATTGGCCAAAAAGTGTCCAAAATGGCCATTTTGTCGTAAATGGGGTCAATAAGACAGCTTTTTTTTAATCAGCACCCATTTTTACATTGAATACACTTGTCAAACCATCATCACTTAAAATTCTGAAAATCTCTGATTTTGGCCAAATTGGCCAAAAAGTGTCCAAAACAGCCATTTTGTCGTAACTGGAGTCAATAAGATAGCTTTTTTGGGAATCAGCACCCATTTTTACATAGAATACGCTTGTCAAACCATAATCACCTAAAATTCTGAAAATCTCTGATTTTGGCCATAATTGGCCAAAAAGTGTCCAAAATGGCCACTTTCTCTTAACTGGGGTCAATAAGACTGCTTTTTTTAAGAATCAGCACCCATTTTTACATAGAATACGCTTGTCAAACCATAATTACCTAAAATTCTGATTGAAACCATCTACCTCTTGGAATAATATGATCAATGAGGTACGTAGAGGCTGGATCAATCAAGTCAAAGTTACCCCGAACGGAGGTACGAGACTCAGACCGAGAAACCAACGGAGGAATGTAAAGACTGGAAATGATAGCGCGGGAGGGTGGTAGAGACGGAGGGGAACGAACAGGCAGAAGAGGAAGAAAGAGAACGAGGGGATGAGGGAATAGGGTAAAGAAGAGTGACAAAAAGGGCCGTCGCCGAGGGCTGGCGATGGACCGTTTAACGGATTGTCGGGGAGGAGAGGTGGGAGGAACAAGAAAGGGTAGAAGTAGAAGATATATAAGCCGAAATGGCAGCAAGGGTTTCGGGCGAATTGACAGACGGAGAGGATAACACAGAGAGGGAGCAAGAGGATATAGTGGAAGAGGATAGAAGTAGTAGTCTGGAATGGTTGCAAGGGTTTTGGGTAGATGGACGGACGGAGAGGATATCATGAGGAAAAAAGACGATGAGGAGGCCGACGCAATAGTTAGGAGTGGGGAGCTGAAAGTCGTGGATCGAGCAGGCCTGGAACGGGGGGAATGGGGAGAAAGGCTGTGCAGGAGGGACATGGGGAGCCCCGGGCGGGAGAGGGGCAGAGGAGCGGGAGAGACGTAAAGACTGAGCAAATAAGACTCCGGGACAAACGGAGGGGGAACGACCCCTTCAAGATGTAGACTTGCAGTGGCAGTGAATTTAAGGGATTGGTTACCCACAACGCGAGTGCGAGTAGAATTAAATGAATCCATAACGTTGAAGAAAGAAGAAAATGGATCCATGTATCGCGAGGAACTGCCTTCCGACGAGAAAAGGGGGGACGAACGCAAACCGCAGGAGACGAGGTACCTTGTGCTCAGGGAGTACACCGTCGTTACAAAGATGTGGGCCCGTCCCGTGTTTGTGCCCTAAGGCGCAAAGACCCAGTCCCCATCATCCCACCGGCCCCGAGAACCAACCATCCAGCACAGGGGATCCCTAAAAACGCCACCTCCAAAGTATACCCCTGGATACCCGTAATGGGAGCTAAAGATTTTGTGGTCCTTCGGTTATCCTAGCGGTTGTTCAGCATAGCTGACCCTCCCGGGAGCTGAGGGCCCCCTCCAACGTAGCCCGATGGATTAGCACACAAGCCCTCCTCCACTACAAGTGGCCAACTTGGGAAAGAAAGAGAGAGAGAGAGAGAGAGAGAGAGAGAGAGAGAGAGAGAGAGAGGTATTAAAGAATTAAAGACCGTGAGAAGACTTCCAAACATCTTTCAGCAAATTTAAAGTTCATGGAATAAACAGATACCACTCAAACTTAACTTGGCAGATTTCCAGCAACCTAACCCCAATTTAACCCGGTTGTACTCTCTGGTTACAATCTGCGAAGTTAACGTTCCGGCCAAACGTTTTATGAAGAGGATCACATTTCCACAAACTCGCTCTATGGCTAGCATTCACTTTCTGAACCACTTAAGGAATTTATTCAAAACTGCACATTAAAAAAACAAAAATTGTTAGAGAAAATTAAAATTTTGGCAGTGAACGGCACAAAACTGTTTTTCGATGATCATAAATTTTTATTATTATGCTCTTGCCTTTAAATTAAAAAGAATTTTTTCTTTAAATTTCTGCATTTCCAATAACAGTTAAGACTTAATATAAACAAATGTTCCTCTCTAATTGGTTTTATTTCCATACACACAAACAAACAAACAACACACACACACACACACACACACACACATATATATATATATATATATATAACAGGGCGTCCCAAAAAATGTATACACACTTTAACAGCTGATAGCTCAATTGATGTTTCTTTCTTTCCAAGTTAAACCCATTAGAATTAATAATGGCAGTCAGACTAGCTTTGAACAAAGGAAATTCATTCTAAACTGCTACTGGAAGTGTGAAAACGCAGTTGAAATGCAAAGACAGTTTAGGAGGGAGTTTCAACAGATCCACCAACGCGACTTACCATCACTCGAATTATAGATAAGTTTGAAGAGCCGATGGAACTGTTCAGAATGTCCACAAGAAGCGTTCCGGAAGACCACGGACATCGACAAGCCCCACAAAGCAAGAAAGAGTACTGGAAACGTATCACCAAAGTCCAAGAAAATCTGTGCGGCAAGCGAGTCGTGAGGTAGGAATTTCAGAATCGTCTGTCCAACGCATTTTGAAGCGCTGTCAATGGAAAAGTTACATTCCAAGATTAGTCCATGCTATTAATGAAGATGATGATCCGGACCGAAGAGTGGAGTATTGCGAGTGGTACTTGGCACGATGTGGATGTGGATTGGACGAAGGGGTTTCGTAGAATACCCTCCGCGTTCACCAGACCTCACACCACTAGACTTTTTTTATGGAGATACTTAAAAGACAAAGTCTACGCTATAAAACCTGCAACAGTCGCTGAATTGAGAGCAGCCATTGAACGAGAATGCACACAAATACCAAACGAAATGTTTCGTGATGTTTGCGATTCCATTGCTTCGCGTTATCAGCAGTGCCTGGACCAGAACGGACGTCAGTTTGAAAACAGGCGTTGACAAAACAATTAAATAATGTCTGTAGATTCTATTACATTTGAAAATGAAATGTATTTTAATAAACACTGCCTTTATAATTATTTAAAGTGTGTATACATTTTTTTGGGACGCCCTGTATATATATATATAATATATATATGAAAATGAAATGAAAATGAAAAGGTTTATTGGCAGACTATAGTCTATATGACAAATATTATTAATACAATCACAGTTCATATACTAAGGATAGAAATATATACAATTGATTAGAAATAATACTGTAATGTCGAAGTTAAGTGGAGCTACAGACACGTTTTCGTACCAAGAAGTCCATAGCTTAGTAGGAAGCTTCCAGGGGGTCTCTAAGCTTTTGGAACATTAACTATATTAAAATAAATTTTCATTAATTTTTTTTCTTATACCAAAATTCATAATTTTTTTTGTGGGGGGTATATGTCCGTACGGAATTAATATTTAGGGGTCCTTGGTGGTAAAAGTTTGGGAACCCCTGGCTTAGAGGATAAATGGCAGGACTCATGGATAGCTTGGATGATCGGGTTGGTTGATTTTTTAATTCCTTGCATTAGACTGTATTGAGCACGTCTTGTTACCTCCGGTAAGCTCGGGACATTGCGGGTAGCAAACATTTGCGAAGCTGAGCATCTCGGGGGTAATTTATGTGAGTCTAAAAGACCTGTTGAAATTTAGAGTTCTGCCAGAACCTTTTTTATAATTCACCCACAGTTGCTGTCCGTATATATTACTGCAGAAAGTACGAAAGAGAGTGTCTTTAGCTTCACTTGTACAGAATCGAAAGTTCCTTATGGTCATATTCGCTTTAGCACACAGGCTTCGAGATTGTTTTCTTATATCCGAGTCATCACTCAAGGAGCTGGTAATAGTTTGACCCAAATACTTAAACTCTTGTACTTCCTCAATTACTTCACCATTCATTTTAAACCTTATATCAGCTGGCTAACACCATATCATCAGCATAAACTAAGTTATTTATCCTTGTGTTATCTATACAACATCCCACTGTTGCCTCATTAAGTGAAGCAATTAATCCGTCGATATACACATTAAACAGCATAGGGGAGAGCAAGGAGCCTTGTCTCACCCCGCAAGAGGAGCCAAAACACTCGGATAGTACATTGCCCCACCTAACAGTGAAAGATTGGTGGGAATACCAAAATGTCAATAAATTTAATATGTACATGTGAACCTTCCTGTCTTCTATTTTTGCAAATAAAATATTGTGGTTCACCCTATCATATGCCTTACTTATATCTAGGAAACAGCTATAAATAGTTGAATTACTGTCAATGTAACCACGAAGGAACCACGAAGGAAAGAAAACACAAAAAGGTGCTCAAGCGCTTTCGTCTAATGACATCCTCAGGAACACTCATTAGACGTCATTAGACGAAAGCGCTTGAGCACCTTTTTGTGTTTCCTTTCCTTCGTGGTTTTATTTATCATAAATATTTTTCACGTGTTACTTTCGTGAAATAATTTTCATATATATATATATATATATATATATATATATATATATATATATATATATATATATATATATAACACCTTGGTTTTGCTTCCGCCGGAATTGTTCATTCTGACGAAGGTCAAGCTTGTCACTCCACCTTAGCCCTACAGTTTAACGTGGAATCCGAACTACGCCCCACTAGCAGCCCAACGTCTTGACCACTAAATTACCCAGGGTACCCATTTATCTATCAACCAGTTTTTTTGTGTGTAAAAGGACACTGAAGTGTATTATATATACACTCGTATATACTGTACAGTATATGCAAAAATTATTTCCAACCAGGATTCGAACCTGGGCCTTCTGACTGGGAGACACGGGCGTTAACCATTCGATTGTTACAGGAAAAAGTTAACCTGTCGACGTTTCATCTCGTTTCGCGCTCGCACTCGAGTCAATGGACAACGTTTAATTCAAATCTATCTGTCATACCGAGAGTACCATTGGGTGGAAATACAAATGCATAATCGCGCATTTTTGCATATGCAAAATTTAGCCTTCACCAGGATTCGAACCCGCCCATGTCTTTGAGTCAGAGGGCCCGGATTCGAACCCTGGTGAAGAATAAATATTGCATATGCAAACACGTACGGTTATTCGTTTGTATATATAAAATATATATATATACTGTATATACACAGGGTGTTTCAGGAGGAAAGGTCAATACTTCGGGAGGTGATAGGATCGGTCATTGTGAGAAAAAAAGTTCGTATGAACATGTCTAATTCTGAATGGTTACGGAGATAGAGCTGTTTGAATCTGATGCGCGCGCAGCTCTTCCTCCCCTTCCCTCCCCTATAACCTTGAACCATGTAAGCTGTAATGTAAGCTAAAGGTCAATACTTCGGGAGGTGATAGGATCGGTCATTGTGAGAAAAAAAGTTCGTATGAACATGTCTAATTCTGAATGGTTACGGAGATAGAGCTGTTTGAATCTGATGCGCGCGCAGCTCTTCCTCCCCCTTCCCTCCCCTATAACCTTGAACCATGTAAGCTGTATGTAAGCTGTAACAAATTTGTCATTTCTGTATCTGATACCATTCAAAATGCCAATGTTTAAACATTAAATGTTAGAACAGTAATTGGTTTCTCTTTCTTGATTATATTAACAATGTTTTGTATTTGTAGATTCAAACAGCTCTATCTCCGTAACCATTCAGAATTAGACACATGTTCATATGAACTTTTTTCTCACAATGACCGATACTATCACACCGAAGTATTGACCTTTCCTCCTGAAACACCCTGTATAATATAACATACTGAATGAACATCATATTTACACATTAAATAAAATCTATTTCATGTGTGAAATAAGCTCCGATAGAGTTAAAATAGCTAAGATGCATCACTACAGTAAGATTTTGTTTTTACTCTTGTCTTAAGAATTACACGAGTGATGTAGTAATCTTGACTATTTAATTCCCTGTGGTTCGGATCCCACGAAAAGCTGTACTGCGTAGGTTCCCTCCGTCATATGACCTCAGATGTTGTGAAGGAGGTTAAACAACTCTATCATCACATTTAACTACTTAATTTTCTAGCTGCGGCACCCAAACTGTCCAAAATTTCTTGTGGTACTCCACTGACTTTGACTGCCCGACGATAAATATGAAACAAATTACCCTTAATTATTATACTCGTAGTTATTCTAACAAAGATAATGTATCCTCTGACAAAGAACTTAGTAAAAACAAGAGTGTGTTCCCTTCTTAAAAAATAATTTAGCGCATTACTCTGAAATGACCCAGGAACATGATTTAACATAACGATGTAAACTTTCTCTCAAATATTGATAGCAAAGGAAACTCTTTGGAAAGTCTTTTTTAACTAAAACAAATAATTATATTATACGCCAGTGACAATTTTATGATGTATCATACTTTTAGAACTGAAAAATTTTTTATGCAGGAATGAGGAGCCAAGGGCGAATGCCGAAAAAGCGCAACCCCCATAGAAGAAGAGAGCCAAAGTCAAAGTCCGGGATTTTTGAGATGCCTAGATAATCTGCGTTTGAAAGAGGGGAGGTCATAGACGGGAGAAAAGATGGATTGAGGAAGATTGTTCCAGAGTTCAGCGGTTGAGTAGATGAAAGATTGAAAATACCGATTAACCCTTGCGTTAGAGAGTTGGACAGAAAAGGAATGAGAAAGTGTAGAAAGTCTGGTGCTGCGTGCTCTCCTTAAAGGTGGAGGCATGCAGTTAGAGAGTTCAGAAGAGCAATGTCCGTTATAATAGCGATAGTAAAGAGGGAGTGAGGTAACATTGTGGCGAAGAGAGAGAGATTGAAGACAGTCAGGAAGAGACTGAGACGAAAGCCTTTGATGAGACGAAAAGCCTTTGAGTCCACCCGGCCAAGTACGGCTGGGTTGAACCACCCCACACATGAGAAGCATACTCCATACAGGGGCGAACAAGACCCCTGTACAGAGACAGCAATGAAGAAACTGCGGAGGTAGTAGAGCACACCTAACCTCTTAGAAGCTGTTTTAGAAAGAGAGTATATGTGATCTTTCCAGGAAAGATCATGAGAAAAGGAAACACCAAGAATGTTAAGAGAAGAGGAAGGATTGATTTGTGTTGTTGAAGGTAAAGGGATAGTTGTGTGGAAGACTGTGTAGAGTAGAGAGATGGAGGAACTGAGTTTTTGATGCATTGAAACCCAAAAGGTTTTCTCTGCCCCAATCAGAGATAGTAGAAAGGTCAGAGGTCAGGTGTTCCATAGCCGTCCCACGCAAATCATAGCGTGACTGCTGTGAGGGACGCGTTGGGAAGCGGGTGGAGAAGTGGAAGAGTGGAATCATCGGCATAGGAGTGAATAGGACAGAAGTGCAAATTAAAAAAATATTGATAGATAAAAGGAAAAGAGTGGGTGACAGGACAGAACCCTGAAGAACACCACTGTTAATAGCTTTAGAAGAACAGTGGCCATCTACAACTGCAGTTATAGATCGGCCAGAAAGGAAATTAGAGAGGAAGGCACAGATAGAAGTATAGAAACCGAAAGAGGACAGTTTGGAAATTAAAGATTTGTGCCAGACCCTATCAAAAGCTTTCGATATATCTAGCGCAATAGCAAAAGTTTCACCGAAATCCAGAAAGGAGGATGATCAAGAGCCAGAGAAATATGAAAGAAGATCGTCAGTAGAACGTCCCTTGCGGAGCCCACACTGACGATCTGAAAGATTATGAGAAAAGAGGTGTTTAAGAATCTTCCTATTGAGGATAGATTCAAAACCTTTAGAACGGCAAGAAATCAAGGCAATTGCACGATAGTTGGAGGGTTGAGAGCGGTCACCCTTCTTTGGGAAAGAAACGTACCAGATGAGAGACAAAGACGAAAGCGTTTTCTAGGCAGAGTGTCAGCACATAAGCACAGTTCTTAAGAACAACAGGAGGAACACCATCAGGACCCTTCGCCTTCCTAGAGTTGAGCCCAGATAGGGCAGAAGAAACATCTTCAGAAGAGATTCTAATTTCAGACATAATAACGCCAGAGGGAGGAGATGGAGGAACAGCAACGGAATCGTCCATGGTTGATTTGTAAACGAAAGTTTAAGCGAAGAGTTCAGCTTTATGAGGAGAAGAGACGGTAACTCAGCAGTCGGAATGGAAAAGAGAAGGAAAAAGAAGAGGAAGTAAAGTTCTTGAAGAGGTTCTTACTGTAGTGTTGAAAACCGGTTGGTAAAAACCGGTTTTCAACCAGTTTGTAAAATTCCCCTACGAAAACCGAAAGAAAAAACAGGTTTTATCGATTGATTTTTATTTGGCTCAAACTTGCGCGAACGTGCAGCTACGCGCTACAGCGCACAAAAAATAACTTCGAATACATTACATATTAAGTTAAATTGTGACAAACTGGCAACTGCTCTTCAGTATAATTTTTGCCTATCTGGCAACTCGATCTTCAGTTTGTCTCATCATGTAGGCTGTAGTGTAGAGTCAGTCGACTAAAGCCCTATTCGCAGTATAAGACCCTTAATGCCCTTTGTTTCTTAAGATGTCATTTCCAAAATAGGGATAAAATCTAAATTAATTTATATATTTTTTCTTACACGAAGAGTCAATTTTCTGTTTTCTAGGTAAAGTTTTTTTTATTAAAAAATTTTATTTCAATGTTTTTTCCAAAATAGAGATAAATTTTATTTTTATTCTTTATAATTTTTTTTACAAAAAGAAGTTTATTTCTTTCTAAGTATAGATGTTTTATTTTAAAAAATTATTTCAAATCTAAATTGTTTGAATAATGTATTATTTTGGCTAAAATAAAATATGTCAAAGTTTCATTTTCTTATTCATATGCATACATATGATGCTGCATTTTTGCATTCTTTTGACCAAAAAATAGGCGATAAGCTATGCTTGTTAAGAGTTAAAGTCAGTACCTTTCAATTGTGGCTTTTAAAAATTACTATACTTTTCGGTCATAACCGGTTAAAACCGGTTTTCAAAAACAGATCGATTAAAAACCGGTTTGTAAAGTTTCGATTATTTTTCAACACTAGTTCTTAGCCAGATGCCAGAAAGAGCGAGAAGAATTTGAATTGGATAGGTTTTCACATTTTTGTCTGATGAAGGAATTTTTGGCGAGTCGAAGAACAGATTTTGCACGATTCAGGGCAGAAATATAAGCTGAGTAAGAGTCAGGAGTTGGATAATTTCAGCAGAATGACAACTGTATTGAGGTCCATTTTTTCGTCTTGTAGTTGCTTGCTGGTCACATTGAATCTTTCAAGAATGGTGTGACATAGATCAATGAGAATCTCGGTTTCCAATTTACACATTGTATCCATCAAACCTGATGCTGCGTTTCTATTCTCACCTTTCTCATCCTCATCACTAGAAATATCCTCAAGGACATCTATAATCTCAGCTTAGCCTGTAATGCTTTTGTGGCATCTGCATGAGAAGACCATCTAGTGTTTGATAACTCCCTTGGCATCAGGAGGCCCTTAGCTTTAAGTTTATCTTTCAAAAGTTGCCAACGGCCTGTTGATTTTTAAAAGGTGTAAAGCCTTTGCACAAAATCGAAAAAGGCCACCACTCCACCACAACAATCAACAAAAACCTGCCCAACAAGATTTAATGAATGTGCAGAACAAGGAATGAATGTCGCCAGTGGACTTTCTTGTGTAACAAAAGTTTGCATCCCATTGTATCGCTCACTCATATTGGCTGCATTATCATAGGATTGACCACTGTAGTTTTTTTTATATCACTGCCGACTATTTCAAAGAAATAAAAAAAAAGATGATGCTGACTTCTGACCACTTTGACCACGACTGTTCATAAATGTTAAAATTCTTTCAACAGGACCATCAGCTTCCAAATATCTAACACAACAAGTGAGCTGATCAGTACTGCTGCTATCTGGAGTAGAATCCACAGATACAGAAAATATTTTGATGATTTTATCCATGAAACAATAAGTGTTGAGAATTTTCTTGCCCATCAGCCCAGTGAACTCTTCAGAAATGGTTGACAGATAACTTATATGTCCACTGACTTTGTTCGCAGATTTCTCTATATGTTCTACCAGCAAAGTGTTAAATTCAGCTATAACTTCCATGATACCCAAGAAATTTCCATTCTTTGTAGAATCCACATTTTCATCATCACCACGGAAAGGAAGCCCACGCTCTCCAAGGAACCTGATTAAAATTACTTCGCTCTGAAGTATATTTTTCCAAAGCTTCACCTCCAGTAATTAATAAGGCCTAGGTACTTCGATCCACGTTTTGAATGGGTCTTCCCTACCGGCACAATTTGACGGCCTATATATAAATTTTCCTCAAGATCTGACTAAAAGTAAACAACTGAGTTTCAAGACTCGGTTAGAACTAAGATCAAACCTTATAAAATCGAGGGACTAATCCACGTTCGTAGCCGTTGAATATTAAATGAGTCGAGTCTAGTATACACTTGTATTCTTGTAAATAAGAATGATACCAATGGGTATCTGGAAGCTACGTTGTTTAGAGTGGATTTGATCCGAATGGTGGAAATCTAGCGGTGGTAATACTAGGCTTCAAAAGCAATTAGGCCCAGTGCGTCGACAATATATATATATATAATATATATATATATATATATATATATATTATATATATATATATATATTATATATACATATATATATATGTTAAACCATTCTGAATTTGTGTGTATATATATATATATATACACACACTGTGTATATATATATATATATATATATATATATATATATATGTGTGTGTGTGTAAAAATGAACAATGAACAATTCCTATACCATCATTATATGGATTCATTGTCTTCATGCAGTACTTATGCTTGTATGGTTTTTATGTTTGAATGTTCATTTTTACATAAGAAACCAAAATCGCCTAAGCGAGTTTTGGATAGAATTTCGATTTGTACTTTTTTATTCATTACTGTATTTCTCTAATTCATCTTTTCTAATAATGACTTATACTGTACGTATGACATAATGTGAATAACTATGACGTCATAAAGTAACTTAATTCTCTTCACGTTTTCTATACCGCCAATACTGAATCACCCATTTGGTATGTGGATATCCTTCATGTTCAATGTATGGTAAATTCTTTAATAATAATAATAAAAAAACTCATTCTCTATACGTCATTATTTATATGTTGTGTCCTACCTATTGTCTACTGATGCCTATCAACCTATCAGTCCATATTTTACGCGTGTCTATATTATGCACACAACCTATTGTGTTACGTACCAATATGTGTACAAAACTTGTGCATTTGTACATGTCCCCTGATGATTACGTACATCGTTACGTACATGTACAATTGTACATCCGTTCACATGTATTCTTTTTATTTCTTTTCTTTAAATTAATTAATTTCTCGCAAGATATTCATAAATGCTTAGGCGAGTGGTCGAATTCCGCTAATCAGCATGAATTGAACATCTGAAAACGAAAAATCTCCTCTCGCTCTAATTTCAATTTATAACACGTTATCATGCGTTATGTTAAATCGTGTGTGTCATGTATATATGAATATATACCGTATGTGCCCATGTACTTTGTATTATATTTCTAACATCTTAATTGTCTATTAATATGAAACACTGTAAAAAACAAAACAAAATTATAGTAACTGTTTAATTGTAATTAACTGTAATACTTTAATTTAATATAATGTAATGTACTTTAATGAAACTGTAATTAATGATAATAGTTTAATATATAATGTAATAATAGGCTGACCATATTTCCTTGAGACAAAAACGGGACATTGGGATGGCAAAAAAGGGACGGGGGTTATGTAATATTCTGTATTCATGAAAAAGTAAGTACATAAACATATTGAGCTTACAATTATTCTCCAGTGACAGAACCCATACAGAACCCATAAAAAAACGGTACTGTCCCGTTCAAAACGGTACGTATGGTCAGCCTTTGTAATAATGTACTTTAAATGGAATTGTAATTAACGATACTAAGTGAAATGTGAATTAATCCATAATCATAATCATAATTGTAATAAACCAAAATTGAAATGTACTCAGTAATGTACTTAAATTGTACTTATGTACTACTACGAAATTATATCGCCTTCAGAAATGTATACTCGGCGAAAATACGATTAGTTTCTATTTTGTTTTTTTTTAATTTTTATTTGGAATCTTTCAAACATCTGATCATGTGTTTAAAAGGGGGAAACTTAACCTTCAACTGTATTCCCCCAACATTTAGACTTATATGATACATGTAATTGTAAAATTAACTTCACTTCATTACGGCACTCTTCTTTGGTCACTACTACGAGACTCCCTTGTTAGCAGCCTCGCTGCGAGGAGGTACTAGGACAATATCTCCCCTAGGACAAAATCCCCCGAGGACAAAATCCCCCCTAGGACAAAATCCCCCAGGATTTTTATCTAGCAACTAAGACAAAAAATTTATCTACCAACTAACGCTAAACTTTTTCCGCAGCTTCTTCCGATTTATATAAAAAGTTTCTATGAATGAAACCTAATATTCTGTGACCAACCAACTAGTTTATTTCCAAAAGTTTATCCAAAAGTTTACCTCGATTTACAAACAGCTTTAATTTTAGTTCGCATTCTGCTTTCACCCATAGAAGATGGAGTTCGTTAAAAGTAAGAGAAACACAAGAAACCACGCAACAGATTATCACAGAAGCTTGTGTATCAATATCGGAAGAAGTAGCGACGAAAATACCTTCCCTGCATCATCTTCGGCGAGATGTTAGACGCTACAGACAGAAGAATAAGAACCATTTACCTTTGCCAACATGTGCTCAGGATCTTGTTATACCTGAAAATTTTATCCAAACGGCTGATGGTGAAAATTTTTTGTTGCTTGATTCAACGTCTGGAGGTAAGAGAATTTTAATATTTGGAACTGCTAAAAGCATAGAATTTTTAGCAAATTCCTCTCATTGGTTCTTTGATGGAACATTTAAAGTAGTTCCTGAAATTTTTACTCAACTGTATACAATTCATGCCTTAACAGAGCAACATACAGTACCCTGCATCTATGCACGTTTACCTGATAAAACTCAAACAACTTATACCAAACTGATACAAGAGGTAAATAATATGACAAATTGTACTCCTACAAGTGCAATGGTTGATTTTGAAAAGGCGATGCTGAATTCTTTACTAGATAGCTTTCCTGAGTTACAAGTCAAAGGATGTTTTTTCCACTTATGCCAGAATATTTATAGAAAAATACAGCAGTTTGGATTTCAGAAACAATATCAGGAAAACAATGATTTCTCTCTCAAAACGAGAATGATAGCAGCCCTTGCCTTTGTACCCCCTGAAGATGTTGAGGCTGCTTTTGAACAGCTACATGATCTTCTACCAGTAGAAGCCTTGCCAATCCTAGATTATTTTGAAGATAACTATATTGGAAGACCATGTCGACGAGGACGCCGAGAGTCAACATTTAGTATATATATATGGAATATGCACGCAAGAACAAATGCTGAGCTCCCACGGACAAACAATTCTGTTGAAGGTTGTAATAGGCGCTTTGCTTCTTTTTCCGGGTGTTCTCATCCAAATATTTGGAAGTTTCTAAATGTCCTTGAAAGAGAAATAAGTTTTCAAAACGTTCAAATGGCCCAAAGTATTGCCGGCCTCTCAACTGAACCGCCAAGAAAGGAATACAAAGCTTCTGCATATCGTATTCTAACAATTTTACAGGATTATGAAAATAGAACAAATTTAGATTTTCTCAGAGGCATCGCATTTAATTTAAGTTTTTAGTCTTCGATTTTACTTTATATTTGTCATTTTGTTTTATCATTAAATTGTTATCAATAAATTGTTTTATTATTAAATCGTTTTACTTTTGACTTCGGGGGATTTTTTCATATTGATTATCCTTCAATTTTTTTAAAATTCGATGGGGGATTTTGTTCTAGGGCGGATTTTGTCCTAGGGGGATTTTGTTCTCGGGGGATTTTGTCCTCGGGGGATTTTGTCCTGATACCCTGCGAGGAGGGGGAAGAGGCCCCTTGCCTCCTTAATTTTTAGATTCCGGCCTGAGCCATGGTCGAAAGAGGTCGAACCTCTACCCCTGTAAAATTCAGAGCACTACCTGTAAATTTTTTAGAAGTAAACTACAGTAAGAGAAACTTTTTATTTTCCTCTTCGAGTTGGGCTCTCTTCAGACGAATTTAGTCAGTAAAGTCGATAAGTTTAGTACCAAGAGAAAGTATCAGAGTATTATAGAAAGAGAAAAATTAACAACTGTCGACCCTATAGCGAGAGAGAAGAAAAAAAATTAGAATATTATAGAAGAAAAGTATCGCGAGAAATATCCGTGCTGCCTCCCAACCAGAACCCCCGTCGATTCGAACCGCCCTGGGCCATAGACGGAGGAGTTAACATATATATATATATATATATATATATATATATATATATATATGTATATATATATATATATATATATATTTACAGGAAGTTTATTCCGTTTCAAAGTCAACATTTTTATACATTTCGTTATTACATAATTTTACCATTTCTTCTGTAGGATTGAAGTTAGTGCAATCCATCTCGTCTTTCAGTCCTTCTTTCACAAATATCATGGATGCTACACCATTCACTGTGAATCTGTTTCTATGATTTGTTTTTATTAAAGACACCTGCGAAAATATCCGCTCAACATCAGCATTGGCTACAGGGATTGATAGTAGGCCTTTAATTAGGCTACACAAATGAGGATATTTTTGCGTTTTATTAATTTCTCCCCAAAAGCTGTCAATTAAAATGGCAGGATTTTTTTTCAAGATATCTGAAACATCATCCAATAATTGCAACCCACACTATTCACTATCCAGTGATTTCATCTGCTGTTCATTTTCGATGATATTTGGGAAATGGTTAGCAATTTCTAGTATTGCACTCGTAGTCATTTCCATGTTGAGTATAACCTGAGGATCAATACAATCCAATTTTTCCAGGAAACTATTTTCGAAAGGCAAACGATTCTTTAACTGACATGAGAGTTCAATTAAGAACTCCTGAATTTTTTTCATAAATTGTTGCTTTTCATTGACATAGGACATCAAGTTTTGTTAATTCATTTGATGCCGCCACACCAATAAAAATTTCATGAAGGGGTAGGTAATTTACATTTGATTTAGGGTCCAAATCCTTTAGGGAAGTTAGTCGCACATACTTCATTTTCATAAAATAAGACAGCAAAGTTTTATACATTTTTCTTAAATCTTTGTATATTTTATGAATATTTGAATGACTACTTTGGTAAGGGATATTAAATTTTGAACATAATGTCAAAACTGAGGTTAGAACCAAAAGATACATTTTTGTAAAAGAATTAGATAAATGGTGGAACAAAGTTTCTGAGACCGCAAGTCGATCAGTAAGTCGCTGATCTTGAAAATATAATTTTAACGCATTCTATTGTTCCAATATTCTAGAAAAGCAAGAATGAAATGACAGCCATCTGATGTCGTACATTTTGAGAATTCTGTGATTTTCAGTTTCTGTAAAATCTTGAAATGCTTTAAAATCACGCTGACGTTTAGCGCTATGAGCAAAATAATTACGTACATCCCGAACTATTTGTTCAACATACCTTGGAAGTTTCAATGTTGCATAGCTTACAGCCTTTGTTGTTGAATGGCAAACACATTTCATAAAAAGAGAATTAAAAAGACCACTGTTTTCTGAGACGACAGGAATGAGATTTATAAGTTTAGTCTTAATCATGGAATTTTTGTCCGAAAAGTATTTGATCACAACCGCAAGTGTTTTTGTTGCGCTCGAGTCAGTCGCTTCATCAGTAATAAGAGAAAATTTTTGCTGTGGAATTGACTTAACATCCCGCATCATTTCTCCTTTAAATTCTTGAGCAAGAACATTATATGCTAATGCTGTGCATTTAGTTCTCTTGCAGGAAAATTCTTTTCCAATTGCCGAGTCATGAAAAGCAGATGATAATATTTCAGAAACGTGGTCCATCACACGAAAGGGGATATTATGCTCAACTAAATCTGCAGTAATTTTTAGCTCTGCCTTTTTTACTTCCTTTGAGACTGAATAGTTTTTAAAATATTTTGAAACAGAAATGCACCCTCCAAACCCCTTCAATGCATTCACGTGTTTCTCTGTCACAGCATAGGCCTTCAGGGTAGCTATATGTGGTTGTAAATTGTACCCACATGCCTCGCAATGTGCTTGCTTCATTTTTTCTTTCCCAAAAGCAAACCAAAAAATTTTTATTATATATTATATTCTACAATCTACATATTACAAAATTCTCATGAAAATGTAATTTTAAAGTGGTGTGAGAATTAGAAAGAATAAAAATTCAACATTCCATTATTAACTTTTTGCCTCTTGCCTTATGCTAGTATATCCAAAATGATATTTACCTGCAGAAGTTGATGTCAGCCATGAAGACATTATTATACATAAACAGGCTATAATCAATATGATATTCACAGATTAGTAATAATTATGTAAATTCAAAAGTTTGGTCACTAGTATATAATTTACATAAATCACCACCATCAATTAGCAAACACAATCATTTACTGACATCTGACTCACAGAAACAAAGACTATGATGCAGCATATTTTCGTTATTCATAATTTTCGTTATCATTTTGAACTAATTGAGAGTATCATGATTTTTTCTCAACTTCTATAAAAATAAAATACTACATATTTACTGATAAACATCCCGAATTTACTAAAAAATTACTAAATATCCAGAATTACTAGAAAAAATACTAACTAATCAAATTTTCATGAAAATTTACTAACTTAGTAATAAAAATACTAGATCTGGTCACACTGAAGAGGAGAGAGTGAGGCGGAGAGACGTTACTTTCGTTGTGACATCTCGGAGCATTTTGATTCCTTCCCTGAACTCCCTGGACGGCTTTGGTTCATTTGGCTTAGATACCAGCCATGACACAGCCACTCGTATGGCGTAAGTGGCTCACAGCCAGTTTGTTTAGATGGTAAGCAGTTAGGGACACAGCCAGAGAACACAGCCAGTCGCGTTAGTTTAGAAACATATATATATAGGGTAACAACTGGAGCGGCACCTCCTCTCACAACAAGTTCTTGAAGTAAAATGTACCCTGCCCGAACTACCTGGATGGCTTCAGAACCCGCCAGTCGGCACAGCCAGTCGTATATGGCTTAGATACACATACACACACACACACACACACACACAAACACAATCATGGCATTTACACATACATATGAGAGCATAGCCAATCGTATATGGTTTAAACACAATCATGGTATGTACACATACATATATACAGTTATTTCTTTGTATGTACATTTGTCAAACAGTGTAAAGGAGAATTACAATTACATTGCTCTGTTTACTTAGCATATATCTGTACTACTCAAAAAATAGCAAACACACACACACACACACATACACTCTCTGTATCATTTATATATACACCTTTCTCTGTATATAAATGGTATTTATACACACACACACACACACACACACACACACACACACACACATATATATATATATATATATATATATATTATATATATTATATATATGTGTGTGTGTGTGTGTACAGTGTATATATAATGTATATATACACACAGTAATATATACATATGCACACACACACACACACACACATATATATATATACAGGGTGTACATAAAGTCAGGATCTATTTTTGTGAAGCACTTGGAAATTATATGGAATTCAATCATAAAATGATAAAGTGGTAACATTTATTAAATAATTAAGAGTAGGATTCGACGTGACGCCCATCAGTGTCCCTGCACAGCTCAAATCGTTCCGCAACATTTCTAAACACATTCTGGAGCATTTGCGGGGTTATGTTATCTGCAGCAGTTCGTATACGTGTACGTAAGTTTTCAAGACTCGTAATCTTCGTCTGATAGACGTGCGACTCGATAAAGCCCCATGCAAAGAAATCTAAAGGGGTTAAATCTGGTCATCTCGCGACACAAGGTCTGTTGCTTCCGCGTCCGATCCAGCGATTTGGAAAACGTCCATTTAGATAATCCTGAACAATTTTGGCATAGTGACAAGGAGCACCATCATGTTGATTCTAAGGGGATAGGATTCGTGTCATAATATGACGTAATCAGAATCTATAAATAGATCCACAAATTGTTTAAACTTCATTCTCTTCATTGGGATTGCATTGGAGTGACGTGTATTATTTACTGGTCAAGATGTATCGAAGAAGGAAGTTTGTTCCTCGAAAAAGGAAGTACGTTCCTCGAAGGAAACCTAAATGGCGTTCGAAGGAGAAGATAGTTACAGCTTCAATGAAATTTGTTTATTTATCTAAAAATACTTTTGGTGTTAATAGTGATGGGTTTTATACTTTGTGTTTGGATCTTCTAAATAATGAGTCTAAATCTACCATTTTAAAATTTAATTATTATCAAGTAACAGGTGTATCATTTCATAGTATTCCATAACTTAATATGTCTGGATATGTGATTAATTTTGAAGATTCAATAGGTCGTAAGAAGGGGGCTAGGGACAGAATTGAGGGACCTAATGTAGGGGTATCCCCATCTCCATATTTAATTGTTCCACATTGTGTTTTGTTTGAACCTAATCTTGACTCCTCTCATAGTGCAGAGCAAGTAATGAATCATCCAAGAACCAAGTGGTTCTCACCTTTTAAAGAGTTTAGATTGTATCGTAGATTGAAACAGGTGTGTGAGTTAGGTGATGCCGTAACTGCCCAATTCCCTAATACTTTAATTAAAATATCTACAAATGATTTAGGTAAACCATTAGGTCGTATATATGTTGGTAAATATACCCCTGAAGGATCTAATAAAAATGAATATGCATCTACATATGTTAATCGTATTGTATTTTATGTTAAGCTGTACGGTATGAAACAATAAAGAAATAGAAAAAAATTTTTTGGATTACCCTGTTAACACATTTTGGGATTACCCTGTGTGCACAATCGCATGCCTAGTATTACCTAGCATGTCGATTGTGTGTGCCTAGACAGGAAGAGTAAATTGACGTCATAAAGCGTGGATGACGTCATACATTTCTAATCTATCTGTACATCCGGTTTACGTTTTATAATACCAATGATTTTGATAATAATAATGATGGTAATAATTAATTTGATTAGCTTAGTAAGAGAACGAACGTTGCGAGACGTGAAGTTGACCGCCCTTAACATTAATCTTTTGGCATTGTCCAAAGACTATCTCAGAGAGTTAGAGCCTCGCAGAGTTAGCGTTAGGTGTTTGGCCAAACAATATTAGTTATTTAAAATTTGAAAGCAGAGTCAAGTATTCATGTGTGTAGAGTACGTAAGTTTTCAAGACTCGTAATCTTCGTCTGATAGACGTGCGACTCGATAAAGCCCCATGCAAAGAAATCTAAAGGGGTTAAATCTGGTCATCTCGCGACACAAGGTCTGTTGCTTCCGCGTCCGATCCAGCGATTTGGAAAACGTCCATTTAGATAATCCTGAACAATTTTGGCATAGTGACAAGGAGCACCATCATGTTGATAGACGACGGGGATAGGATTGTTAGTACTGTCGTCTATCAACATGATGATGCTCCTTGTCACTATGCCAAAATTGTTCAGGATTATCTAAATGGACGTTTTCCAAATCGCTGGATCGGACGCGGAAGCAATTGGCCAGTGAGATCACCAGATTTAACCCCTTTAGATTTCTTTGCATGGGGCTTTATCAAATCGCACGTCTATCAGACGAAGATTACGAGTCTTGAAAACTTACGTACACGTATACGAACTGTTGCAGATAACATAACCCCGCAAATGCTCCAGAATGTGTTTAGAAATGCTGCGGAACGATTTGAGCTGTGCAGGGATACTGATGGGCGTCACGTCGAATCATACTCTTAATTATTTAATAAATGTTACCACTTTATCATTTTATGATTGAATTCCATATAATTTCCAAGTGCTTCAAAAAAATAGATCCTGACTTTATGTACACCCTGTATATATATGTGTGTATGTGTAAAAATGAACAATGAATAATTCTTATATTCATATATTCTTATATTCATTTTTGCATATAGAGTCCAAACTTGCATAACGCTGACGCAAGTTGGATAAATTTTTTTATTTTTGCTGAATAATTATTTCTTTTTAAATTACTTAATCATTTTTTTTAGATTTAGCTTAATAATGTAATCATGTTAAATTCTGCAATGTTCATTTTCTTTATACATTCTCTCTTCGTTGTAAAAGATGAAGTCATGTCTTGCTTAACACTTAATTTTAAATTTTAAGCATTTAATTTTGGCTCATATGCATGTTAAGTGTAATTCATAATAAAATGCCTATTTCAATTTCCATTTTTAGTTAACTTGGCAGATCATGATAACATCAGATCTGTCAATGTGCGGTTTAAAATAAAAATATGCCTTCATCTTCAAATATCTTGCTTATCTCTCTAGACATTGCTCCAGCTAAAATATTTACCTTATCTTTAAATAGTTTTCAAAATAATTCAGCCTATTGAGAATAAAAAACAGAACAGGTCAACATTAAATAATAATGATGTCACCGAAAATTCAGTATACAAAGTCAAACAATTTTTCAAATTCTCATTCTGATTTGTCTGATCTGACTTACAGGCTGATCATTATCTGTAACAGTTTAGCAGTAAACTACAGTTGGAGAATATCTTTGTCTTCTCCTTCGAGCCTTGTTTTCTACAGAGAATTAGTCTTAAAATAGAGAAAAATAATTTCCCGATAAGCTAAAAGAAGAATTGGAGAATTCTTAGAGAATTTAGTAAGCTTCACAGAATCCTCCGATCACCTACATGAAGAAATCGGAGAGTAGTATGAGGAACAACTGCGATTTCCTACACGGTACCAGCTACTCCAAGGTAACAAATCCGTTGCTGCCACTTAACCAGAACCCCCCGTCAACCTCGAACCGCCCAAGGCCATAGACGGAGGGGTTCACATCTGGCGACCATGCCAGGATATATATATATATATATATATATATGAAAAATTATTTCACGAAAGTGACACGTGAAAAATATTTATGATGAATAAAACCACGAAGGGAAAAGAAACACAAAGGGGTGCTCAAGCGCTTTCGTCTAATGACATCCTCAGGAACACTGAAGTACATAGAAGGTTACAGCCTATATATAGGTTACATATATATAGGTTCCTGAGGATTCATTAGACGAAAGCGCTTGAGCACCCCTTTGTGTTTCTTTTCCCTTCGTGGTTTTATTCATCATATATATATATATATATATATATATATATATATATATATATATATACATACACTTTTAACAATAAATAAAACTCGCTCCCCGTCCCTTCAGAAATATTTTTCTTCCAACGTAAAAAATTAGGTTGGCCTATCACCCGAAAAATCTCTCGCATCTTGTTTACCATCCCATTCGCAAATCTGGATACAATCTGTGGCCGACGCTTAACTCAAAATATTTCGTTTACTTTAAAAAGTAGCTTACTTTAAAATGATGTTTCTCGATAATAATACGGCAGAGATGTGATTTTTTTATATTTATCTGATCCATAAATAGTAAAGTATATATATATATATATATATATATATTATATATATATATATAAGAACGACAATGGTAATATTAATAAAAGCCTCATTAGTGAAAATAATATACAAAATCCTCTTTCTCTGTGCACACGGACATACACTCACGGGAATAAGGCCACACACACACACACACACACACATATATTATATATATATATATATATATCTTAAATTTATTGTACAGTGCTTACAATAAGTCTCGCGCCTCTGTCTCGTCCCAAGCTAGTCTGTTGGGTATAAAATGGGCGGTCCTTATGGCAGCGGAGGTGTGTTCGGATTGGTGCACATAATTGCTCTAACCCCATCAATGACGTCCACATTATCAGTGTCGATCACTCTATCTATTTATATATACAGGGTGTCCCGTAAGTCTGGACCCATAGGGATTTATAATATATTTTTTTTATTATGTTATTATTATTATTTTATTATTATTATTTTTTTATTATTTTTTATTATGATTTTTATTTGTGGGGCCACTTGAAAGCCAAAGTGTACGAGGTCAAACTTCAGAACATTTTCCACCTTAAAGCACGCATTGTGGAGGCGTGTCAAGAAATTTCTGCGACTGTGATTCAGAAAGTGCTGTCGCAGTGGAGATTGCGTCTTCAACTATGTGTGCGACACAACGGCGGACACTTTGAACAGATTATGTAATAAATTTTTGGACTATTTTGTAATTTTATTATTTTTCCCTATGGGTCCAGACTTACGGGACACCCTGTAGAGACATACTGTATATAGATATATATAGAGTATGCAGGGGATAACGTGTCTCAGTCCCAGCTATGGTAGTTGTCTTACAATTAACAGTCCCAAGTGCAAGTTACGTTAACACCTCCAGATAAACTACCCTGGACTAAAATAACATACGTGAAGCCCTTACCCACAAACCATTTAAAAGGTGTGATTTAAAAGCTCTCTCTCTGTGTCTCTCTCTGTGTCTCTCTCTGTGTCTCTCTCTCTGTCTCTCTCTCTGTCTGTCTGTCTGTCTCTGATCACACCGCATGGCAATGTATCCATATAACGTTAATATTAACCGAAACTCGAGAAAATATACTCTCTGCCTTCCGCTCTATCCCAAATCCTTTTCTCTTAGTAACCTCTTAATACAAACTAATCTATCATATTTTGCGACTTTTTAACTCTGGTAGGATTCAATTCCATTCCTATAGTGTAAGATACTTAAATTCATGTGTGTATTATGCCATATAATGTGCGTAATAAATAATCATTTTTAAATAGTTGGAGCGTTCAAGATCATGTAATAATCTATAGCAGTGGTGGCCAACCATTTTTTGATGCGTGCCATTTTTAGGTTAGGTTTAATTCGGATGCGCCAAAAAAAATTTGTGAAAAAATTACTAATAAAATATAATATAATATTTACCTTAAATAGAAATATAATGTGAAAAATATTTACCTTAATGAGATTACATCTTAACTGCTTAACTGCTTAACTACATCTTAACTGCTTAAATCTTTGATTTTTAATATTTAGTGTTAGAAGTGAAAATTTAGCACAATTCATACTAGACCTCGATGCGCCACTTCAAAGTACTTGATGCGCCACCTTTGGCGCAATGCGCCGCGGTTGGCCACCACTGATCTATAGACTACTCATCAAACCCACTCTCAACGCTTAGATTCCCCTAAGACACAGGCGTCTTCAAGTAACATGAATGCGTAGAGATCTAAGGTGTTAGATTCCATATTATATAATTTATGTGCTAGGTTTAAGAACGCTGGCATTGAAGGATGGAAGGAAGGGACTGTAAAAGCGATAATAGGTTTAATGAAGGAAGTGGAATGAGGATGGAGGTAAGCGTTGCTATGTCGAAGGAAACGAGGTTGGGTGGGGAATTACGAAGGGAGGAGGAAAGGGAGCCAGAGATTATTAATCTAATTCTGCCACCACGTTCTCCTGATATGAATCCGATTGAAAACCTTTGGGCAATAATGATTAACGAATGGGAGCAACGCAATGGAAGAACATTTGAAGTACTTTTAGCTCACACGAGGAATAGTTGGGAGAGCTTACGTCGAACACCAAACATTCCCTACAATCTGGCCTCCTCTATGCCGCAACGATTGCAAGAAATTATTGATGCCGGAGGAAGCTATACGAAATACTGATGTTAAAGCCATGACGTAAATGTGTATTGAATATATATTTATGTTAATATAGAATTTTATTATATTTTTATGTTTGACATCTATAAAAGTATATATTGTGACCATGAAAGAACTTTACTTATCCTTAGTTAGAATCTTTTCTTGCAATGTCTACGCTCGTGGAGATGATAATATATGCATTGTTGAAACAAACTATGAGAAGGTAATAATAGTTTCAGGAAAAAAATAAAAACTGGCAACATCGAGGCCATCACGTGTTTATGGGAATTGTCATATGATATGCTACCAATAAACTCTTATATACTACTATATACAGTATACTATATTACGTAATAATTACGATGAACAAATCAAATGCAAATTTCTCTGATTCACGGCCCACCAGTCTTGCTTTAGACCAGTGCTCTTCAACCTGGGCGGTACCGCCCACTAGTGGGCGAAGGATCTCATTAATCTAAAGGTAATTGCAATTAATTTTATTGTTTTATGCAGGGTATATAACTTTTAGTTTGAGTTTTTGCATTTTAATTTTGGTGGGCGATACGGAGATTCAAAAGTTACAAAAGTGGATGGTAAGCATAAAAAAGTTGAAGAGCACTGCTTTAGACTAATGACTTTCATAAGATGGAATAGGTTACCACTTAAAACAATGGATAAACTATCTATTAGTGAGACGACCGTGACTTCCTCGAAATGCGAGCGCGTGAGAGGTTCACTGAGGAATTTGGTCATTAGATTCTTCACGTAGGATATGTATCACAAACAACAATATTGACAATAATTCCCAACAATTACTTAATATCAATCATTGCATTTGAGCAAATAATTTAGACCTGCGTCAAAATAACTTAGGTATCATGCCATGATTTGGGATATTTGCCGAATTAGTCGTTCTCTATAGTCTACAGTATATATTGAGACGGTATAATGTAATGCCCAGCTAATATTGTGATGACTAGGATTGCTCCATAACCATCCCAACATCCCGAAACTTGGTCATTCTGCTTCTTAATCATTTGTATTTTAAACACTAAAATGTAGCAGAAGTGACGTAATAATGGACGTCATTGATGGGTTAGAGCAATTATGTGCACCAATTCGAACACACCTCCGCTGCCATAAGGACCGCCCATTTTATACCTAACAGACTAGCTTGGGACGAGACAGAGGCGCGAGACTTATTGTAAGCACTGTACATTATCTTAATGTGAGAACCCTGTAAAGCCTAAAACTTAACCACATATTAAATAAAATAAAATAGACTAACTGTGTTCGGGTGAGAAACGCGTATAAAAAATTTCAAATCAGAACCTATTTTCTGAAAGTGGGCGGAGCCTGTATTTTACTGATTATATAAATAATGTTACTTAATAATGTATCAGATTATAATAAACTGTTCGAAACATTTAAGTGATTCATTTTTCACTTGAGCAGTTATTTGGAGAGTGAATCCGACATCTTCCACGGATTATTCAAAAGCAAATTTTACGGTCACATATGTATATTAATTTAATCTTATTATAAGTTAGACTTCAGTTTTAAGGGATACTTCGATATTTTCCAGCTAAAAATCCGTTATCTCTTGTACAGCGAATAGAAAATATCGCGCTCACTTACAACCGATAGCCTACTAGTATAAAACAAATTGCGACATAAAATTATATTTACTGAATGCAAAAAATAACCTTTTATTTATCGTACTTTTCGCGCCCGGGGTGATTAACATCGTTAGATGTGATAGCAATTTATTATTGTCGTGGTTTTACAATCAAAAGTACAGTACAACCTTTAATAATCACATGTGTACCCCCAATGACTAGTTATAAATAACGAATATAGTCTCCTCGTCACTGCTTCTAGATTTGGGATCTATAAAATATATCGGAGCTCAGTTCAGGCTTCTATTACTTCATTGCCTGACTCACCAAACCTAGTGATAATTAATAATAAATTAAACAGCATCAAATAAACACGTATGTTTTAAAACCCCATTCTTTATGTACACAATTAAAGAAAACTACATAACGGGTTTTGCGAGGAGGGTAACATTTTTATTATCTACAGATTTATCTTATTAATTTTCACTTGGATTCCTTCCTCTGTACTTTAAAATTTTCACTTTATCCTTAAATTTTTTTCCCACCTTTTAGTCCTTTTTCTCTGCATTTTTCGCGCGTCTTTAAATTTTCATGCTTCTCTCAATCTTCCTTCCTTCTTCAACAGACAACCTGATGCTGATTGGCGTCCTTTGTATTCCTTTTGTATATAATTAATTTGGACATGCCTTTATGAATATCTATTTTCCACGGTTAGAGAAATATATAAATCAAATTCGTGATGGTGGACAGATTACACCGGTCTGCATGAAAATCGATTTCTTTATTTTGAGTTGTGATTCTGAAGCAGTTCGCTGCGCTGAATTCAAAAATGCTACCAGTTTTTTTCTATCACCCACAGTTTTAAAGTTATTAGCAAAACAATTTTGGGGCGTTTTGTAATTTTTTACCTTTTTTATCTTTAATTAATCTCGTGTTTTCATATTTTTCAGATGGATAATTCTAACATTACGTCTTTAAAATTTTAATAATGGCTTCTAGAGGATGTACCATAGTCCAGACATATTTTGTTATATTTGTGGTCGGTATGTTGTTGTAAAACAAAGGACAAATGTAACGACCTTCATTAAGAGAGCTTATCATGCTTATTTTGGAATTAAATTAGGAGATCAAGACAAAAGTTGGGCTCCACACAAGGTTTGTCTTACGTGTGTTGCGGCACTAAGGAATTGGAGCAAAGGTAAAAAGAAAAGTTTGCCATTTGGGATCCCTATGGTATGGCGCGAGCCTAGAAACCATACCGACGACTGCTACTTCTGTTCTTGCAATGTTAAAGGTTATAATGCAAAGAATAAAGAGAGCCTTCAATACCCAAGTCTTCCATCTGCAATAAGGCCGGTACCCCATGGTCCAGAAGTTCCTATTCCCCGCCCACCCGAGAGTCTGGATCAATACAATTCAGATTCTGATTCAGCTCCAAATCCAGACAATGATGATGTTTATGAACAGCCAACAGCTGACCGAGATCCTCCTAAACCATTAACCCAAGCCGAACTAAATGACTTAGTCAGGGATTTGAATCTGCCTAAGGACTCTGCAGAACTTTTGGGGTCTAGATTGCAGGAGAACAATTTATTGGCATCCGACACATACTTCGCTTGGTACAGAAATCGTGAGAAAGACTTCGTGCCTTTTTTCGAAGAAGATGGTCCCTTGGTATTTTGCAAGGACATCACAGGATTAGTGTGCAAGCTAGGCATCGAATACCAAACCAGTGACTGGAGGTTGTTTATAGATTCCTCTAAAACCAGTCTAAAAGGAGTGTTACTGCACAACGGTAACAAATATGCATCAATCCCAGTGGCCCATTCTACTCATTTAAAAGAGACCTATGATAACATGAAACTGCTTCTGGAAAAAATTCAGTATCAAAATCACAGATGGATATTGTGTGGGATCTCAAAGTCCTTTGCATGTTACTTGGGCAGCAATCAGGATACACTAAGATGCCATGTTTCATCTGCGAATGGGATAGTCGAGCACGTGACCAGCACTGGAAGAGGAAAACTTGGCCTCCTAGAGAGAATCTTACCCCAGGATCAAAGAACATTTTACATGAACATCTAGTTGAACCAAATAAAATCCTCCTACCACCCTTGCACATTAAGTTAGGCTTGATGAAGCAGTATGTCAAAGCATTGAATAGAGAAGGTGAGTGTTTCAAGTACATTTGTTGAAAATATCCAAAGATTAGCTACGAGAAAATAAAGGAAGGTGTTTTTATAGGTCCTCAGATTAGAAAGTTATTGACAGACGATCATTTCCTGAACACAATGACCATAAAGAAAAAGAAGCATGGCTTGGTTTCAAAGATGTTGTTGAAAACTTCTTGGGAAACTACAAAAGCCAAAATTATGAAAGACTGGTGGAAAATATGCTTAAAAAGTTTTGCGCCTTAGGCTGCAACATGAGCCTGAAAGTTCACTTCTTATTTTCGCATCTTGACCGTTTTCCCGAAAATCTCGGAGATGTCAGTGAGGAGCAAGGGGAACGATTTCACCAGGACATCAAAACCATGGAAAGAAGATATCAAGGAAGATGGCATACAAATATCATGGCTGATTACTGCTGGTGTCTGCAACGAGATCAGCCTAACGCACAGCATAAGAAAACATCAAAGAAGCACCGGTTTAGTCGTCATTAGTCAGATCTACCTTCGTAGTCTTAAGTCTTTGGAATAAGTCCTGAAATGTTTGCAAATAAAGAAGGTAAATATATTTTGTTTCTTTCAGTTATTTTTTTATTCTTTCATAAACAAGCAATATGCTTGTCCAAGAGCTAGGAGCTATTTAATTCTGCTTTAATTAAGTTTTACTCTATCACCTAAAGATTTCGTGCTACAAGGGGTGTTGTAATACCTCATCTGTCCCCAAATGTTAACCACCCATTGATAGGAGGGGAGAGAGTATTTTGCTGGGAACGGGACTGGTTGTTATATATATTTACCCTACATTATTATGTAAGCGTTACTGTAGTCTATAACAACAAAATTTATGGTTTAGCATGTGCAATCCAATGTTGGTCTCGATAAGATGGTTCACATTTGGGGATAAGTGGGGATTTATGACACACCCTCTAGTAAGAAAACCATACGTGATAGGGAAAAACTAACTATATTTTTGAGATCAGCGCACTCAAATTATATAGAATCACCAACTAGTTTGTAAAAATCGATCGACAAGTTTTCAAATGTGTACTGGTGTTATTTTTGGATACAAATTTTTAAGCTCGATGCTGAGACATGGTTTAAAGAGTATTTTATTTAAGCTTCCAAGTCAATGATTTGTTCCGTAATATCGCTAACAAATCTAAAGTGTAAGGTTTTAATAAACAGAATAATTACCCCATTTTCGCATTTGTGTTAAAATTAATGCAGCAACAGAAATTGTAAATCACACACACACACACACACACACACACACACACACACATCTCCCCCAATTCTTCACTACATATACTCGAAACCTACACACTGCATAAATGAAAAAACGCTTGGGCAACTTTGAACAGTTTTCTCGGAAAGCGAATTAAGAAAACTTCAATAGAAATTATTTATTATTATCATAAAGAAAGAAATTTATTTATTATAAAGAAATTTATTTATTTATTATAAAGAAATTATTTACAGGACTAATATAATTAATCTTACATGAAATCCATGAATAAATTACATTCCGCTCAGGGACAGCGGAATTCAATTTATTCATACACTATTTACACTATTTACCCATTTTTATTTAAAAATATTTTTTTCTGCGAGCAGAATTGAACGGTAATGGTCATAGCAGCGGCTGGATCATTAACTAAGGTCAAACTTGGAGGATTACGAATCAGCCGAGCAAAACACCAGATCTTGATAATATATATATATATATATATATATATATATATATATATATATATATATTATATATATATATATACACTACCAGTCGAAAGTTTAAGTACACCCTGAAATATTCATAAATTTCAAATTTTGTTTACAATTTTTTATTTATTAACTAAGTTATCATGACACAAATTCATAAGTACAAACATGGGAACTTAACAACAAATCAGGACAATTTACCAAAAGGAAAGTCTAAATTTTAGATTCATCAAAATAGCCTCCTCTAGCAGCAATTACAGCAGAACAAATTCGAGGCATGCGCTCAACAAGAGAAAGAAGATAGTCTGGAGAAAGCTGTTGCTAGCACTCTTGTAAGAGTTCCCAGAGCTTCTGAGCACTGGATGGCTTCTTGGCCTTCACTCGTCGATCCAGTTCATCCCACACTAGCTCGATGGGGTTCAGATCAGGGGACTGTGCTGGCCATTCCATAACTGTGAACTGACGTTGCCGTTCTTTCTGCTTCAGGTGATTTTGACACAGCTTGGAAGTGTGTTTAGGATCGTTGTCTTGCTGCATTATGAACTGTTGGCCAACTAGTCGCAGTCCAGATGGGATGGCATGGCGCTGTAGAATGCTGTGATAGCCACGTTGGTTCAGTATTCCAGTTACTTTGTGGAGATCTCCAACTTGCTCCCCTGCAAAACATCCTCAGACCATCACACTTTCTCTATTGTGCTTCACTGTTGGCACAACACACTGCTGTGTCATTCTTTCACCCGCTCTGCGCCGCACAAATACTCTGCGTTTGGATCCCAAAACTTCGAACTTTGATTCGTAAGTCCAAAGGACAAATTTCCACTGCTCAACAGTCCATTTTTGGTGTTTTTTTTAGCCCAGGCTAAACCAGCATTGGTTTCTTTGCTGCAGTTCGTCCTTTTAATCCTGCCTCTCTTAGTCTTCTCTGAACAGTTGATGTTGAAACTATTGTACTTCTGGAGTTGTTCAGCTGGGCTTTGATTTCAGGTGCTGTGAGGCGTCTGTTCCGCAGACTGATGACTCGGATATACTTGTACTCTGATTCTGTTGTGGTTCTTGGTCGCCCTGACCTTTTTCTGTCCTTATTTTGACCGGTTTCTTCGTACCGTTTAATGGCACAAGCAACCGCATTCACAGAAACTTTTAATTTTTTTGCAATTTGCCTCAGTGATTGGCCCCCATTTCTCAAAGTTACAATCGACTGTCTTTTTTCTGTTGTTAACTGAGCTTTGGCACCCATTTTTGCTTTTTGAAACAGAAATATACCTTAAACTACACATTTAGCTCTTCTGCAAGGATTTTATATGTAAAGACCTGCAGCGCATGTTAATAACTGAACACATGTATTAACATACTCCTGAAGAAACACTACCCCAGTAAAGACTTTTAAACTGTTTTGGGGCCTTTGTGCAGAGCTAATGGCATTAATTTTAGGTTGCATGCTAGACGTAAATTAACACAATTTGAAGGCTATTTTGACGAAGCTTCTGTGTTACAACACGCTGCAAAACATTGGAAATTAGTAGGTGTACTTAAACTTTTGACTGGTAGTGTGTGTGTGTGTGTGTGTGCGCGCGCGCGCGCAATGAATCGGCTCTATTAAGGCTGGCATCCTGTGATCGGAGGAAGAGCGCGAGACCAACACACTCCTCCAAACCAAACCTTGTCCAATTAATTTTTCTTTCTACGTATCTTTATTTGTTTTGACATTTACACAATACTAAACCACAAGTCTCTCTTTCTCTCTCTCTCTCTCTCTTTCTCTCTCTCTCTACGGACATAATAGATCGAAAATACAAAATACAATTTATGTAATTGATATAAGTAATTTACGTAATTAAACAGAATATTACATATATATATATATATATATAAGTGGGAATCCAAACTTAGAATATTATGTTCTCTAGAGGGTTCCTTGACCATTTGAAAAAACAAACTTTCGAGCAAACCTTCTTCGAACAATCAACGAACGGGATTAGGCTGTAAAACGCCAATCGCTGTAAGGTAAGTTAAGATTGCCCATAAATATCGTAACATGTTCGCTAGTTACACCAAAAATTAGCTCATGAAGCCTGTTATCAATATCGATAGGGTGAGGGGTACCCCTACCTACTAAACCTATAATTAATTTCTTTCGCAAGTCGCCTTTAATTTTAACAGTTTCTTCTTCGACGGGTAGTCGTTTAGGCTACATATATATATATTTTGTGACGTTAAGACATGGCATCAATTTTAGTATATGTTCTTCAAAAGATATATGTATGAAAGCGTGCCACCCGTAGAAAGGGGTATCGCTCTTTGTCAATCTAGCGGGTCCATTGCGACGAAGTATGAGCTAAATCGTAACACGTGAAAACTGTTATTATATGGATAATTAATCACCTGTAAAATGCATTTATTCCTTCCTCTCTCGATCTATCTCAAGTTTATCAAACTGCATCGATGTTGAAAAGAAAAGGCAATGGGTTACATTTAGAAACATTTCATGCACCGAAGTAAGGATGTTATCCTTCATCTCTACAAACATTGATAAGGACCACGAAGAATACGCTGTGCAGTTCTGGTACCCATCTTTGAGAAGAAACATACAAAGGCTTCAAAATGTTCAAGTCAGAACGACGAGGCTAAACTTGGGAGCACGACACTCTTCCTTTTCTACTTTCCACTGTTGTTTGGGGAGTTACAGGGTTCAGAGTAAGATTAGGGACTGGTTTCTCCATTATTTTCCAAGTGTAAATAATGGTGTATCTCTCTCTCCTCCTTTCCAGTGAATATATATATATATATATACACAGGGTGGGCCGTAAGTTTCCATACATAGGAAAAATTAAACGTTTGTTTTTATGTTTCAGATACCCTAAGAATATGCGTTTGACGAAAGAGCAACGAATTGAAATCATACTGATGGCTGGGTCGGGAAGCAGTCGCATGGTTGCAATGAACTTTAACAGACAACATGGAACGAACATCACACACTGGCTGAGTCCGACGAAGATGCAAGGTGCCGGTAAAGTGATGGTGTGGGCCGGGATATGGGGTGACAGAATTATTGGACCAATTTTTGTCAGTGGAAATCTTAATGCCGAAAGGTATCTTAACATGTTGCAAGAAGAGATTTTCCCATCCCTGCTAAACGAGGAAGGTAACTTCCCAGTTTACTTCCAGCAAGATGGAGCTCCACCTCATTATGGTCTTCACGTGCGTCGGTATTTGGATCAGCAGTTTCCGGATGCTTGGATTGGTCGGCGTGGTCCTGTGGAGTGGCCTCCCAGATCCCCAGATCTCACCCCCCTTGATTTCTATCTTTGGGGGCACTTGAAGGCCATGGTGTATCAGGAAAAGATACGAGACATAAATCATCTAAAGGAACGTATCACCAACGCCATTACAAGCATAACGTCAACTGTGCTAATGCGTGTTCATCAACAGTGGGGAACACGTATTGAAATGTGTTTTCAAAACAATGGCAACCATGTAGAGCATATTATATAAAAAAAATGGTTGTCCATAAAAAAATGTTTATTTTTCCTATGTTTGGAAACTTACGGCCCACCCTGTATATATATATATATATATATATATATATATATATTTGTCAATTAAGGTGGGTGCAAAAATCAGTGCGAAAGAGTATACAAAACTGTACCTTTTTATGTCAACATCTGATAGTTGAATGGATAATACAACGGCTCCGAGATTTCACGTCTTCTATAACAAAGGTTCGAACTCTAAACAGATAATGGAGAGTTATTTATATATTTAATGTTAAAACTTACGTTGTTATGTAATATGTCCTGGATTAGCACAAAATAATTAACTTGCATGTAATTGGGCTCTGTTGATGAAAATTAACTTAAGTGGAATATAATCGAAATTTCCTCCAATAGTTGGCGCCACTCATTCAACAATATAAACTGTATTTTTAACAAGCTTCGTTTTGTTAATCAGGCAAAGAATGGCTTCTAACTGCCGACATTGTAACCTTTGTTCGTAGGAAATGTCAGTCTAATAAAATAGTGAGTCTTATATTAAGAGAGACACATTTGTAACGGAATTGACATAGATGGCTTTGTCAGCTGA
This sequence comes from Bathynomus jamesi, assembly GCA_023014485.1. NCBI lineage: Eukaryota > Metazoa > Arthropoda > Malacostraca > Isopoda > Cirolanidae > Bathynomus > Bathynomus jamesi. The sequence continues at coordinate 134,368 of JAJOZX010001207.1, forward strand.
TATATAACCATGCCACCCTTGATAAAAATACTCATTTCTTCGTCAAAATAACAATATGGTTTTCTGAAGCGTCGCTGGCTAAAAATTCACTGGCCCTGAGTTCGAATCCCGGTGCAGCCGGCGTATCAACTTATGTTGGGTTAAAGTTATTACACAGCTTTACCTACTGAAGAAGGCACCGGGAAACCACCCTGGTTATTTCTTCCTAAGTATTTAACAAACCCTTTTACATAAGCAGTTATAATGCTTATTTCATATATATGATAATAAAGTTTTCATAAACACTCATGATATATATAAAAAAATAAAATCCCAACGTTAAAAAGAGTTAAAACGCTAAAAATCGCGAAGGTTTTCGAGACCAACTCTTCTCATCGTTCAGGCGGCTAAACCAAAAAATAAAAGTCATACACAAGAAAGGTGCATAATATAACATCATGCATCAGGCAGCGCAAGCCGACCGAGAGTACTCCAAAAATAGGAGATTTTGAGAGTAAGAAATTGGTCGTAATATCAAGTGGAAAAGTTCTAAGCCTTGAATTGAAATTATCAATATTTTTTATGGTGAAAGATTCATTGTTTTTGTTTGTTTTTATTATTAGTATTTATTATTAATTTTTAAGAGTAACTGGGCGTTATTAATATCAATGTTATGTTCATTATCTAACTATGCCTATGTAAGACGGAATTTTCGTTACCCGTGTTTAAACTATATTTATGCTAGTAAAGCGTCTTGCTCCTTGTTCTCTCCTATGCTTTTTAATGTATATATTGACGGGTTAATTGCTTCACTTAATGACGCAATAGTTGGATGTTGTATAGATAACACAAAGATAAATAACTTGGTTTATGCCGATGATATGGTGTTAATAAGTCCCTTTGTTAAATGTCTGGATCGGCTGCTAAAAGTTTGCGAATTATATTCGCAGAAACACGATATTCTTTTTAATGTTACGAAAAACTAAAGCTATGCAATTCCATCCTAAAAGCTCTAATCAGCCAGCTGATATTAAGTTTAAAATGAGAAGTGAAGTAAGTGAGGAAGTACAAGAATTTAAGTATTTGGGTCAAACTATTACCAGCTTCTTGAGTGGTGATTCAGATATAAGAAAACAATCTCAAAACCTTTGTGCTAAAGCGAATATGACTATAAGGAACTTCCGGTTCTGTACAAGTGAAAGTAAAGAGTCCAGAGCTGGGCACTTGCAGCATATTGCGGTACTGCGGTACTGCTGCACTACCAAACCGGTACCAAACCGGTACGCGGAAATTTGAATGCGGTAGCGGTACTGCGGTACTTTCAGCGATCCTTTGCGGTACTGCGTTATGGGGGCCCGGGGTGGTAGTGCGGTGGTACCGCAAGTACCGCAGTACCGCAAAATATGCCACAAATGCCCAGCTCTGGTAAAGACATTGTCTTTCGTACTTTCTGCAGTAATATATACGGACAGCAACTCTGGGTGAATTATAAAAAAGGTTCTGGCAGAACCCAAAATTTGCGACACAACAGATCTTTCAGACTCCTACATAAATTGCCCCCCCCCCCCCGAGATGCTCAGCTTTGCAAATGTTTGCTACCCGCAATGTCCCGAGCTTCCCGGAGGTAACAAGACGTGCTGAATACAGTCTAATGCAAAGAATTAAAATATCAATCAACCCGATTATCCAAGCTATTCATTAGTCCTACCATATGTCTTCTAAGGTATGGAATTCATGGTATGAAAACGTCTGTCTGTAGCTCTACTTAACTTCCACATTACTGTATTATTTCTCACTAATTGTATATATTGCTATCCTTAGTATGTGAATTGTCATTGTATTATTCATATTTGTCATACGGACTATGGTTTGCCAATAAACGTTTTCATTTCATTTAAAGTCAATTGTTTAGCCTTTGTAACTCTTGGAACAGCCCTTGCAAAGAATTTTATATACAGTATTCTGCAAATTAATGTGGAAATAGAACAAAAATATGATTTTTCATTGTTTTCAATGAAAAAACAATGAAAGCTTTTACAATGTAATTTTATGAATAAGTTTAGTTATTTATGGTATACACTACATTATTGTATCATCTGAAACATTATTGCAGCAGCTTTTAAGGCTACATCAGTAACTTTTGAAGTCGAGCTTGTCATTCAGTTTCTGCCTAATTTAGTTTAGTCTTGCCAGTCATCAGAGTCAGTACGTGTAACTTCTGTGCTCTGTGTTTCAGACTTGAATTTGGACATTATATCAAGAAAAAGAAGTAAAATAATCACCTTGCATGAACAATTGAACATACATCGCTTACACAGAGAAATTGCCAAATGTCAGCAAGATTATTATGAAGAAACAAACCACGGGCTCAATATCCTCATCAAAGAAAGCCAAATGCGGAAGAAAGGGGAAAAACAACACAGAGATGATGCAAAGTTAATACGAATGAACAAGCAGGATCCCAGAAAAACTAGTGACATGCTTAACCAGGAATTAGCAGCATCATATATCCAGGTATCATCTAGGTATATCCAGCAATAAAATTATTATTAAAAAAAAAAATTAGACAACCACGAACGTAGATGTAGCTTGTAGCGTAAACTAACCCACTTTTTGTTATAATTTACCTACTTTTTTTTTTCCTTTCTTATCCTCTCCTTCTTGCATGTCTGTAACTCTCTTTACTTGCATGTCTGTAGTTTGCATGGTATGACAGTGAGTTAAGACTGTGTTTGCATGGTTTGTAAGCGTTCTTATTTTACTTCTTTTCATCTTTCACCCCTTTCCTATTCTCTTCGACTATTTTTCCGACTTGTCGGCAGTGGCCGGCGGATGATGATGGAGAGTCTTTCTTCTCTTTCTGAATGAATGTTAATCCACGAATGATAGGTTTTGCTACTTACTTAACCCCTTATTCTCCTCTTTAACCCCCTCCTCTTTCCTTTCTCTCGTGCTAACCTTAGATTGGATCTTCGAGTCTTTGTTAGCCTTAGCTTCTGTAGACCTGTAGAACTATAAAACGTCGATTGCTGGAGTTGGGACGCAAAGCCGAGAAACCTATGGAAAACAATTGCTAACAACAATAATGAGGACAAAACGCCATGCGTGGGGCAAGAAATATGCTGGTCGATCAAAAGATTGGTGCAATGTATTATTTTCAGACGAGAGTCATTTTTCTTGTTCAAGGTCAACAAAATCGACTTGTATGCCATTCACCTGGTGAACACACAACCAGTTCCAAAATAACCAAACTGTGAAACAACCAGAAAAGAAAATGTTCTGGGGTTGTTTTTCTGCACGATGAACTGGCTCATTAATGCCTGTGGAAGGCATGATGAATAGTAAGCGATATATTGAGGTTCTACAACGCCATGACAAACCAGAGCTGCAGAAACTGTTCCCAAAGGGGTTATCCAGCAAGACCTGGCTCCATCTTATACATCAAAATGTGTTAAGAAGTTCTTAAAGATAAACAATATTAGATGTTTAGACTGGCCGGGAAACTCACCATATCTAAACCCAATCGAAAATCTATGGGACATATTTAAGACTCGACTTCAGAAACTGGACTGTACAAATAAAGCAAAACTGATCGCGTCTGCCATCCAAGTCTGGTTTCATGATGAAGAATTAAAGAAAATCTGAAAAACTGGTACAGTCTATGCCAAAGTGTGTTCAAGACGTTATTAAAGCTAAAAGGTAGCTAAATCAAATATTAAGGTTTTTTGTCCTGTTTACATTAATTTGCACAATATTGTATTTTAGAATTAAAAGAAGAGTTAGATAATATAATTGATTTTTTTTAAAGACCTTGAGTAGAGTAGGAAATCTGTGACACCAGATTATGTTGAGGGGAGACGACAATTCGTAATGACTGCGTATTAAAAGGAACTACTAAAGCATCCCGAAAAGTCTTGTTTTGGTAGTGTTACTATAAAATTTCTTTATAGCTGCTCGTAGGGTCTTAACAATAAATTGGGAGGATATCCCAGTTTTGTGAAAAAATTCTTAATGTACTGAATAGACTATGGGAAGAGAACCAATGGACATAAACATTAGAATGGGTAGCTTTTCTAAAAAAGCAAAAGTGGGTCTATCGCTAAAACTTCTAATAATTTGGATGTCAAGTAACGAAAACGTTGAATTATGTTCCAGTTCAACCGTAAAATTGATGGACGGTAAAACGCTATTTAATTTATCAAGTATATGAGTAGGACCTATGTCAGGAGGAAGTAATACGAAAATATTGTCAGCACATCGATACCAGGGGGATCTCGGAGGCAATGATTTCCGGAAGAAACATTTTTTCCAAGAGCTCCATAAAAGTGTTGCTTAGTGTAGCAGATAAGGGAGAACCCATACCAATTTCCATGCTCAATAAAATAATTATTACGGGAAAACTAGCATTTATTTATTTATTATTTCGCGTATAACACGGAAAAAAATGAAGGGTGGGACTCAGTGAAAAAATTTATTATTTTTACCCAATCATCCGCCAATCAACATCCAAAACATCACCAATGAGCTTTTGACATTTACATACATATCATACATAGTTATTTGAAGATACCACAACTTTCCTCGCGACTGTATATCCACTGTATAATTTTTCTTTTATTTTTGCTGAAATATTATAGCCTGTTGAACTCCCCGTCCCAAGGCACTAAAAGTTCTGAACCACTGATTTAATTAACTTTACGGTGCAGTGACTGCAGTAATCAGTTTTTTGTTGAGGTAATATAAATTAATTTGTAAAAATTTGAGAATATATAATATATATATATATATATATATATATATATATATATACACCTTACCTTATGAACCTTATGTTGTTTCGTGCGTTGGTCTCTCTTCACACGGAGGTCAAGCTGGTGGCCCCGCCTCTAGGTCTGGCTTGGTGGAGGAGCGAGTTGCTTTCTTGCGCTCTCCACCGTACATAGCCAGGCACGCCCGGCTCATCTGGTACCGTCCTGAGCCAGGCATCCAGTCTTCTCTTAAAGACTTCAACTTTGACCCCCGTTACGTTTCTGAGGTCCTTTGGAAGCTGGTTGAAAAGTCTTGGCCCCCTGACAACCAAGCTATTTTCCTTCAGAGTTGAGGAGGTCCCTTGTCGGGCCTTTAATTTGGGAACACTACACATTCTGCCTTTCCTATTCTCCAGCGTTGTTTGAATGGTAATTGGGTTTAGTTTTAGGTTTGGTACCAGTTTTTCGATCATTTTTCATATGTAGATTATAGTGTACCTCTCTCTTTTTCTTTTCTTGGAGAATATTGTTTAACAATGATAGAACAGAAAGAAGGGGTGGTGGTACAGTAGTATACGTTCGGTCACATTTAAAACCCATAATTAAAAACATTGCAGAAATTGATAATATAAATGTGACGGTTGTTGAAATTAAAGACAACTCACGAAAGAAATTAATTATAGGTTCAGTATATAGGCCTCCCTCTCAGACTGTCGATAGTGATAATAGATTTCAGGAACTAATTTTTTATTTAAGTAGCGAACATGTTGCCATAATTATTGGAGATCTTAATTTACCTCGCAGGGATTAGGATGGTCCTTTACAGTTTAATTTCGATCGTCAACTGTACGAAAGTTTGCTCGAAAATTCACTTTTTCAAATGGTCAAGGAACCCATTAGAGAACGTAATATTATAGTTTTAGTTAAATACAGACCAAGATTTAATTGGTAATATCTCCGTAGGAGACTACTTCTCCGCCAGTGATCATAGGCAAATAACATTTGAAATTAAAATTAATGTTCACAATTCGGAGAGCCTGGAATACGTTTTGGATTTTAAAAGAGCCAAATTTCGTGACGTCAAACTGCAACTTTCGACCCATAATTGGGATGAGGGTCTATTGTGTGATGATATCAATGGCACATGGACTTCTTTTTATAATTATTTTAAACGTTTAGAATCAAGCAATATCCGGAGCAAGTGTAGTGTACGTCCCCCTGACGCAAAAGGAGACACAACCTACACTAGGTCAAAGTTGGGTGCGTAAACTACACTAGGATTTTCAGGAGACATTTTTTAAATAAATCCATCAAATAAAACGTTAAAACTAACGAAAATATTACGACTTAACCTAACCAATCGTCAATATATATATATATATATATATATATATATATATATATATATATATATATATATATATATATATATGACGATTGGTTAGGTTAAGTCGTAATATTTTCGTTTGTTTTAACGTTTATAAACTGACGATTGGTTAGGTTGTCGTAATATTTTAGTTAATTTTGACATTTTATTTGATTAGGTATACGCGGACAAAGTTGGGGAACGCAAACTACACTAGGATAATGTAGGGGAACGTAAACTACACTAGGATAATATAGGGGAACGTAAACTACACTAGGCACCACAGGGGACGTAAACTACACTTGCTCCCAATATCCCATTAAGTAAAAAGAGACTGGCGAAGTCTGTTAAACCTAAATGGTGGAATGCTGAAATTAAAAGTAGCTTAACGTTAAAAAGGAACGCTTTTTTTTTAATTTAAAGAAACAAATAATTTGTCTGATGAAAATGCTCACAAGCTGTTGAGAAAGTGAAGCAAAAAACTTATTGGAAAAGGTAAGCACAACTATGGGATCACTTTAACATATTGCTTCCCAAAGCATTCGGGAAGCAATATGTTAAAGTGATCCCTCCTGGGAAGCAATATGTTAAAGTGATTAACACTGGGAAGCAATATGTTAAAAAGAGAAAGGTTGGTTGATTAGAAAGAGGTTGGTAATCTAGAGCCTAGGCGATAACCTACCAACCGTAAACAAAGCTATAAATGTTAACAAAGTTATAAACTTGCTCAGTTCTTTCTTGGTATTATACTCTACAAGTCGGTTATAAAAGTTATAAAAGTTGTGGACGATTTGAAAATTATTGAATGCCCGGTTAGGTTAATTGGATGCCCAATTAGGTCAACTGTACGCCCTTCACGATTGGTTAGGTTAAGTCGTGATATTTTCGTTAAAACTAACGAAAATATCACGGCTTAACCTAACCAATCGTCAAAGGCGTACAGGTGACCTAACTTGGCGTACAGGTGACCTAACCGGGCACTCAGTTGACCTAACCAGTTGGTTAATTTTTACATTTACGTCTTATTCTAAAGTTGCTTAAAATTAATTTTTTACTTTGTGTGACCATATAGCGCAACAATTCTAATAAATTTACTTTCAATCTAATATTTTAACATGTTATGATTTACTTTTTATGCCTTTACTTTATTAAAGCGAACATTTTTTATCGTACTCCTTATCCTAAATATTGGGAGGCTATATGTTAGTGATATACACTGGGAAGCAATATGTTAGAGAGGTTCCTGGGAAGCAATATGTTAGTGATCCCAACTATGAGCTATATATAGTGAACCAAATTAAATCGAATCCGGAAAAATTCTATAATTATGTTTGGAATAAAAAAGGGACCTAGTATGTTTCATGGACTGCTCTCGATTTTCCTACGAAATTGCAAACAAGGGCAGTCGATGACCCTGATTTTGTTTCTGCAATCGGTTTTCTTGAGAAACCTAACCTAACCTGACATAATCGAGTTTCTTATACTATTGTTTTTTGCAAGATATCGCACTAATTCTTGTCATTTTTTGTGAATTTGTATGGCGTAAGGGCCACACCAGCTCGGACTTATTGAAAAAGATGTTGGAGTGTATTGCGTCGTTTCAGTAAATAAAATTATTCAATATCCAATAACATTTTTCTTTATCATTTCTCAAGAAAACCGATTGCAGAAACAAATTTTTCATTTTTTTGAAAAAATTAATAATAATTAACATCAAATAGCTTTCATTTTTCCTCTCTAGACAAATTGTATCTGTAGACAAATTATTGTAGACAAATTGTATCTGTAGACTAATTGCTGTAGATAAATTGTTGTAGACAAATTGTTGTAGATGAATTGTATCTTTAGACAAATTGTTGTAGACAAATTCGCCGGACACCTCGCAAACTATTGGTCCACTCATAGGTGAAAACAACCAACAAATTTACGATGACTTACAAATGACGGAAGTTTTAAATAAATTCTTGTCTTCCGTCTTTACCAACGAAAATATGAACAACATTCCTGTTCCCGTACTCATGCTCAGTGATGATCATTTAAGACTTCATGATTTTAGCACCAGTGAAAGTGAAGTACTCTCGGCAATAGGTAAAATTAATCCTCCTAATGTATCACTGCACAGATTTTCAATTTATCACTGCACAAATTGAAATTATTACTGCGCAAATTGGTTATCACTGCACACTAAAATTAAGTATGATTAGAGTTGATGTTTATATTAGAATCTACACTAATATTTGTGAGGGTCCAACTGCCTGCGAACTTTCTTTTTGTTTCTTATGGCCGGCCAAACCACTGGCCAGATTTGGATGAGACTTCGGGGATAGGGGTAACTGAGGCCAGGGAAGAATATAGGCTCTGTGGCGTCGGCCTCTGAGGTTATCTGAGGCCGCTGGAGGCCTCAGTATTCCGGATTGGTTGAAAGATAGTGACATCATAGACACGTCATAAAAGATAGTGACATAAAATGGGCGGAGCTCTAGCATATATATATATATAAGAACATAGGCTATGTGGCGTCGGCCTCCGAGGTCATATACTATATATATATATATATATATATATATATATATATATACACAGTGTATATATAAGAACGTAGTCTATGTGGCGTCGGCCTCCGAGGTCATATATATCGAAACCTACAGTAAAATTATTGAATACCCGGTTAGGTCAACTGTACGCCCTTGACGATTGGTTAGGTTAAGTCGTGATACTTTCGCTAAAACTAACGAAAATATCACGACTTAACCTAACCAATCGTCAAGTGCGTACAATTAACCTAATCGGGCATTCAGTTGACCTGACCTGGCGTTCAGTTAACCTAACTGGGCATATATATATATATATATATATAGCGTTCAACTTTACCCGGGCAACGGCGGGTCGCTCAGCGAGTAAGGAAATAAAATTATTTGAAACAGGATATTTTTCATTTCCTTTTTCCTCTTTATATAAACAGTTGTTCGGAATTAGATGAAGCTGAAGGCCCCAGCACCGCAGGTCTAGTTAAATGGGCCCGTAGGGCCCACTTTAGCTAGTAATAGGAAATCATTACAATCTGGAGAAGTTCCGTTCGATTGGAAACTTGCAAACAGTACGACAATATTTAAAAAAGGGGACAATTCATTTCCGGGAAATTGTCGTCCCATCAATCTGGCTTCAGTTGTTGGTAAGCTTATGGAGACGATCGTTCAGGGCAAAATAGTTAATCACTTTCAAATTAATAAATTAATCAAAGATTCTCAACATGGCTTTCGACGAAATCGTTCTTGTCTTACTAATTTGCTCGATTATTTTAAAGATATTGTAAATATATATGACGAGAGTAAAACAGTAAATATATATATTACGAATTTCAAAAAGCGTTTGATAAAGTGCCACATTTATTTGCTAAACTTCATTCTCACGGAATTGATGGTAATGTTCTCAAGTGGATCGAAAATTGGCTTTGTGGACGTAAACAAAGAGTGGTCATTAATGGCAAAGCGTCTAACTGGGAAAGTGTAACTAGTGGCGTGCCGCCTCAGGGATTAGTTCTGGAACCAGTTCTTTTTATTATTTACATCATTGACATCGACGTAGGAATTGACAGTATAATTTCAAAATTTGCGGATGATACAAAACTACGTGGACGAACAAAGTCAGTGGTAGAAGTTCGCGGATTCAAAGAGACATTAATAAATTACTCGGGTGGCAAATGAACTTTAATATAGATACTACAGGGTGTGGAAACATAGGAACTATGCTTTTCAATGCAAATATATGAGGGGTCCCGCGTCTTAAGGTACCTAAGCGCCAAAATTAAAATTCACCAGAAATCGCCTCCAAAGTTCAGCAATATTCTTGCAATATTATCCGTTATTAATTGAGCTAGAACGTTCATTTTTGGTTAAATTAGAGTTCTAAGTATGCTAATGAAGATGTTAATGAGTGTTTGGAATAGATTTTCATATTTTATATTTTATATTTTATATATATTTTTTTTATTTTTTTATTGTCTTATTATGCCGAACTTTGGGTAAACTTTTGGCTGGTGATAGAGGTGAAAAAAGTAGTTCGCTTCATAAGGTTTTCAACCATACTTCTAGTGTCGTAAGGTCATTATAACCCAAACCACGCGATAGAGGAAGGGTGAAAATAGTGATATCCATCAAAAACACGTTTTTGCCTGTGGTGGCGCTTAGGAACTTTAAGACGCGCGACCCCTCAATGTATATTTGCATTGAAAAGCATAGTTCCTCACCCTGTAAATGTAAAACGTTACATATCGGTAGAAACAATGTTAAAAGGAGTATTTTTTGCGCGACAATACAATAACGAGTGTTGCGGAAGAAAGATTTAGGTATTATAGTTGCCGACACTCTTAAACCGAGTAAGCAATGTATCGAAGCCGTTAGAAAAGCAAATAGAATCTTAGGATTTATTGGTACATCATTTGAATTTAAGTCGGAGAAAACAACGCTAACATTATATAATTCCTCAGGTCGCCCCCACCTGGAATACCGCGTTCAGTTCTGGTTCCCATATTTACGACAGGGCATAGACAGAATGGAGAGAGTGCAGCGACGGGCTACTGAGATGATTCCTAGATTTAGAAACAAATCATGCGCTGCCCGTTTGGAAACGATAAATTTATTCGCGCTTGTGAAAAGGCGAATTCGAGGAGATTTAATCCAGGTGACTAACGGTTTTGATAATGCCGATGCCGAAAAATATTTCACCTTCACAAATGCAAACAGAACTCGCGTTAATGGTCTTAAATTAGTGGGTAAATATTTTAATTCTAATGAAGCTAAACATTTTTGGTTCAATCGTATAGTTAATTTGTGGAATGGATTGCCAGCCAGCGTAGTTCAAAGTAAATCGGTCGAATCCTTTAAAAAGAGACTAGATGCTTATCTTGCCTAAAACCCCGAGTTTGAAGTATTTGTTAGCGCGTAGAAGTATTGTTGAATTTCACTCTGATTCCCTCCTCTTCATTTTAAAATTTTCACTTTATCTTTAAATTTCTTTCCTTCCTTTCAACATCTTTGCTTTGCTTTAAAATTTCACTTTCTTTAAATTGCCTTAAATCTTTTAACCTTCCTTCTTAAACAGACACCCTCGTAGGTACCAGCCGGTCTGTTGCTATTTGGTGTCCTTTGTATTCCTTTGTATTCTTTTGTGTGTGTGTGTGTGTGTGTATATATATATATATATATATATACATACACACACACACACCTTTCTTTTGGTGGCCATGAGCGGTCATACTTTGAAACTAAAAATATATGTATATATATATATATATAACGTAAAGAACGACGCTTGTATAGGAGATATTCCGCGCAAGACGAGAAAGAGAAAACAACAAATGAAAAAATGAAGTACCACCTGGGAATCGAACCCGGGATCTTCCGATTGCCGGTCAGACGCGATAACCACTACACCATGGACTTCACTCTTCCAAATGCCGTAATTCCTCTACATACTCGCAGAAACCAATGCCCCAAGGGGGCACCTTCCGCATGCCGTAACATTATACATTCAACTGCAAAGAACACGCAGTATAAATAACGTAAAGAACGACGCTTGTATAGGAGATATTCCGCGCAACGAGAAAGAGAAAACAACAAATGAAAAAATGAAGTACCACCTGGGAATCGAACCCGGGATCTTCCGATTGCCGGTCAGACGCGATAACCACTACACCATGGACTTCACTCTTCCAAATGCCGTAATTCCTCTACATACTCGCAGAAACCAATGCCCCAAGGGGGCACCTCCCGCATGCCGTAACATTATATACATTCAACTGCAAAGAACACGCAGTATAAATAACGTAAAGAACGACGCTTGTATAGGAGATATTCCGCGCAAGACGAGAAAGAGAAAACAACAAATGAAAAAATGAAGTACCACCTGGGAATCGAACCCGGGATCTTCCGATTGCCGGTCAGACGCGATAACCACTACACCATGGACTTCACTCTTCCAAATGCCGTAATTCCTCTACATACTCGCAGAAACCAATGCCCCAAGGGGGCACCTCCCGCATGCCGTAACATTATATACATTCAACTGCAAAGAACACGCAGTATAAATAACGTAAAGAACGACGCTTGTATAGGAGATATTCCGCGCAAGACGAGAAAGAGAAAACAACAAATGAAAAAATGAAGTACCACCTGGGAATCGAACCCGGGATCTTCCGATTGCCGGTCAGACGCGATAACCACTACACCATGGACTTCACTCTTCCAAATGCCGTAATTCCTCTACATACTCGCAGAAACCAATGCCCCAAGGGGGCACCTCCCGCATGCCGTAACATTATATACATTCAACTGCAAAGAACACGCAGTATAAATAACGTAAAGAACGACGCTTGTATAGGAGATATTCCGCGCAAGACGAGAAAGATTCCCAGGTGGTACTTCATTTTTCATTTGTTGTTTTCTCTTTCTCGTCTTGCGCGGAATATCTCCTATACAAGCGTCGTTCTTTACGTTATTTATACTGCGTGTTCTTTGCAGTTGAATGTATATAATGTTACGGCATGCGGGAGGTGCCCCCTTGGGGCATTGGTTTCTGCGAGTATGTAGAGGAATTACGGCATTTGGAAGAGTGAAGTCCATGGTGTAGTGGTTATCGCGTCTGACCGGCAATCGGAAGATCCCGGGTTCGATTCCCAGGTGGTACTTCATTTTTTCATTTGTTGTTTTCTCTTTCTCGTCTTGCGCGGAATATCTCCTATACAAGCGTCGTTCTTTACGTTATTTATACTGCGTGTTCTTTGCAGTTGAATGTATATAATGTTACGGCATGCGGGAGGTGCCCCCTTGGGGCATTGGTTTCTGCGAGTATGTAGAGGAATTACGGCATTTGGAAGAGTGAAGTCCATGGTGTAGTGGTTATCGCGTCTGACCGGCAATCGGAAGATCCGGGTTCGATTCCCAGGTGGTACTTCATTTTTTCATTTGTTGTTTTCTCTTTCTCGTCTTGCGCGGAATATCTCCTATACAAGCGTCGTTCTTTACGTTATTTATACTGCGTGTTCTTTGCAGTTGAATGTATATAATGTTACGGCATGCGGGAGGTGCCCCCTTGGGCATTGGTTTCTGCGAGTATGTAGAGGAATTACGGCATTTGGAAGAGTGAAGTCCATGGTGTAGTGGTTATCGCGTCTGACCGGCAATCGGAAGATCCCGGGTTCGATTCCCAGGTGGTACTTCATTTTTTCATTTGTTGTTTTCTCTTTCTCGTCTTGCGCGGAATATCTCCTATACAAGCGTCGTTCTTTACGTTATTTATACTGCGTGTTCTTTGCAGTTGAATGTATATATATATATATATATATTTAGGGCAGTTCAAATAAATGAAAATTAAAAATTCAAGCAAGCATGTAATTTTTTTTATTAGACTTAAGAACATAAAACTCTGAGACGAATTTGAGTGGAATCCGAGAGTATTTACTCGGTGCTCAAGCATTAGAATATGTACAGTGGGTGAATTGGATAAATAACATTTAGATAACCAATGAATTCGCACAATATAACGTTCAGTGATGGCACAAATGCATTGATATCACCTTACTATCATACATGAAATCTAGTCGCCTGAACATTTATCGGTGGTCAATGTCGACTTATTCTGGTCAGGAAATTAGTGCCCGTGCATTTCCACTACGTGTAAGAGGAACTGCTTTTGAGTCTCGGCTTTGGTAATGGTTGCATTGAAATTCTTTATCATGGACACGCCCCTTTCAGCACTGTCGTTGATAACATTGAATCTTTACATGGATAGGAGGGATCGTCTATCGTCTTGGTGATTTTTCCACTCATCAGGAGATGTCCTAAGAACCCTCGGCTGATCTTGAAAGTATCAAATAACTTGAATGACTCCGAATCGACAAAGTCTGAGAGATCCATCCTCTCAAATGAAACGTTTCCTTTGTATTTTCTCCGATCTTTCTTTAGTGTTCCTCTCTGTAATAAATTAGCTGCCTCAGCCATTTTCATCTTTGTTTTCCGACAAGGTTTCAAACGAAACAAAGCCAAACCAGGAGGAAATTGTAGACACCAATCGACCAGGGAAGTACATGACCGTAAATTTCCCTCAATCGGCGGGCTCGGAAAATTTAAATACCAGAAGCCCCATACGACAAATCAGCAATCTAGGAGTAATCGAACATGAGCTTGAGCACCCACTGAAAGTTTTGCTACCAAGTAGAAATTTGCCATGAAGATTTTTGTAAACAAGTAGAATTAAAAAATCCACATGCTCATTGCTCAGTGACTTGCCTGCAATCAAATTTTTCACCCCTATTACATGAACAGCCATAATATATATATATATATATGAGTGTGTGTCTGTTGTCCTTTAAAAAAGTCATGGAAGTGTTGTTTATATATCCACACGGACTTACTTCCTCTGCGCTAGAAACTGCAGCACTGTCGTGAAGTATCTTTATGCAGTAAATATAAATATGAGAAGGAGAGCTTACCTTTCCTTGAGCCACGAAAAGAGTCGTTAGGGGGCACTGTCTCACTTTGGGCTGACATCCGCGCGTGCGCAAGGAGATTTCTGTCACTGTTAATGGAATCAACAGCGTAACGGAAAGCAATTTGCTGTTTATCATCCGTTGAATCGAAAAGACCACCTGTTCGAAGTAAAGATATGAGAAATATATTAGATACGTTTTCAAGAGAAATAGAGATGTGTTTGCATTAGGGATACTGAACACGAAAAGATTGAACAACTTTTGAATTTATAGTGCTTCCACCCGAATTGTTCATTTTTACGAGTGTGAAGCTTGTTGCCCCACCTTAGACCTGCTGCTTAACATATTAACGTGAAATCCGAACCACGATCCACCACAGGTGGTCAGGAACTACAAAGTCCTCGCCTGGACTTGTTCTCACTCAATCAGTCACCCAGCGTCTTAACCGCTAGACTACCCATGGTACCCATTTATCTTACAATATATATATATACATATATATATTTCTTGGCTAGGTTTCGCAATTAAATTCATATTTCACTGATTACGCGGTTCCTACAGGGAATATTAAAAAACAATGGGGACTTCTTTGGTAAATAAGTTGTTCGTCTTCTTGAGCAGTTGGCCTTGTATTGTAACTTTACATTACAAAAAGTAATTACTGTTTAAGGTGAGTAATTGAACATGTAGTGGGTATGACATAAAATTAAAGTTTAACATAATTAGGTTAGGTGTGGTTACGAGTAATAATTCAATTATATTGGCTAAATATATATTGGGTAAAATATTTTTCCGTTAGATTAGAATAAGTGGTTTGAATTTGATTACGTTAGTTAGAACGTCTAATTTTGCTTCGAATTAGAAAAGAACTTACAATAGTTACCGGTAACTTTATGTTCGTATTACGGGTGAGTATGCTTTTATTATTGTTATTATTATTATTAAGCAAGAAGAAAATCTTTTTGAGCCGGCCGGAAACAAAGAGTCTTTGTCGAAAGAAGAGAATGTGTTGATCGAGTGTTTGTATGAGTAGTGAGACAGTTATCACATATATCATATAATGATGAAGCATCGACGAAGAAACATCCCATTATTGGCACTAAAGTGACCTGACAATTTTGAATAAGCAGTTTAAATGACAAATTTCGATATCGATATCAATATCGTTTCAGGGTTGAAACTGAGTCGATGTAAATTCACTATTCCGTAAATAGAGAAACAATAATTGCATATTCCAGCCCTTGAGGAAAATGGATTTCGAAAATGCTAATTGCACTTTGTTATATCAACATATGGTTGCATCAGCACTACATCAATATTAATTTGCTGTGACAAACATTAGCCTTATTTCAACGATATCAACTATGCATCGAGAGTAGATAGCTCAATCGTGTACCTAGCATATACATAGGGTGGCCCACTTTTCAATTTTTTTTTGAAAAGTATAGGTGATCGTGGTTTTTCCCATTATTTGGCACTATACTAGCACATTGGTACCATTTTTTAAAAAATTGATCAATATTTAGGGGTCTCGCATCGACCTTGAAATTACTAGTTTTTTTTAAAAATGCGTACTTTTTAACTTTTTACTGAATCAAGATAAATCATTAAGTAGGGATGTTTTCTGAATCCTCTTGATGAGAGAAGTCGTTTGGTGTGCCTGCTAATGTCATACGACTAACGGTTTAAAGGTTGTGCCTGTATACAGGTAATACCAATGTGCTAGTATAGTGCCAAATAATGGGAAAAACCACGATCACCTATACTTTTCAAAAAAATGAGTCACCATACCCAGGCGGAATGTATAAAGGTAATTAGAAAATGCACTATGCCTGTGCCAGGTACCTAACCTATTTCTTTTTTTGCAGATCATAACATTTTGAAATTCTGTCTGAGTTCCTCATCCTTTGTCATGGACAAATCGATGGTAACCATAACTGGAAGAACTCTTGAAGATACAAATAGAGAGTCATCAAAAGGAAAGGCGAAAATAACATCGCTACCTTCTCTAAGATCGGCCTCGGAAATTTTTTTAGTTGGCCAACCGTCGTCCTCCATCAGTGGTAGCAAATTGCCAACAACACGGCAGGTTTTGCACTACTTCTTCAGTGTTATCCAGTACACTGCTAACAGGAAAGACGCATTCAAAGAAACCGTAAACAACGTCTTAAAGTTTTGGAACATGGCCCGCATTAAAACAATCACAAAGCTCAACTGCGAACGGAAGCTAGAGGCATTGTGGAAAGAGTGGCACTTACTCCAAAAGAGCAGAAAACGAGAAACTGACGCCGGAGGAAAACGGCAGAAGTTTTCGGACAGTGTGGACAAGCTGTGGGATATCGGAGCATCTGACGCTGTCGAAGATATAAAGAAGAATCGACTGCTGTCCGACAAGGACAAGAAAGAAGACATTGACTTCTACCTCGATCAACGTGGTCCTCGGGTGGCAACGATGAGCAGGGGGAACGCTAGTTCTGTCTCCGACTCTCCTGACATGCCAGTATCATCATTCTCCATGGCCTCATCTCCGGTTTCGTATGCACACTTTGAGGTTTGCGGCTCCTGGCGAGGACGTTTTCTTCCTTCCTGTAGCTTTCTTTTTACAGCGAAAACTTTATCGTTCCCGCTCATCGTTGCCACCCGAGGACCACGTTGATCGAGGTAGAAGTCAATGTCTTCTTTCTTGTCCTTGTCGGACAGCAGTCGATTCTTCTTTATATCTTCGACAGCGTCAGATGCTCCGATATCCCACAGCTTGTCCACACTGTCCGAAAACTTCTGCCGTTTTCCTCCGGGGTCAGTTTCTCGTTTTCTGCTCTTTTGGAGTAAGTGCCACTCTTTCCACAATGCCTCTAGCTTCCGTTCGCAGTTGAGCTTTGTGATTGTTTTAATGCGGGCCATGTTCCAAAACTTTAAGACGTTGTTTACGGTTTCTTTGAATGCGTCTTTCCTGTTAGCAGTGTACTGGATAACACTGAAGAAGTAGTGCAAAACCTGCCGTGTTGTTGGCAATTTGCTACCATTGATGGAGGACGACGGTTGGCCAACTAAAAAAATTTCCGAGGCCGATCTTAGAGAAGGTAGCGATGTTATTTTCGCCTTTCCTTTTGATGACTCTCTATTTGTAGCTTCAAGAGTTCTTCCAGTTATGGTTGCCATCGATTTGTCCATGGCAAAGGATGAGGAACTCAGACAGAATTTCAAAATGTTATGATCTGCAAAAAAAGAAATAGGTTAGGTACCTGGCACAGGATAGTGCATTTTCTAATTACCTATATACATTATACATTCCGCCCGGGTATGGTGACTCATTTTTTTGAAAAGTATAGGTGATCGTGGTTTTTCCCATTATTTGGCACTATACTAGCACATTGGTATTACCTGTATACAGGCACAACCTTTAAACCGTTAGTCGTATGAAATTGGCAGGCACACCAAACGACTTCTCTCATCAAGCGGATTCAGAAAACATCCCTACTTAATGATTTATCTTGATTCAGTAAAAAGTTAAAAAGTACGCATTTTTAAAAAAAACTAGTAATTTCAAGGTCGATGCGAGACCCCTAAATATTGATCAATTTTTGTAAAAATGGTACCAATGTGTTAGTATAGTGCCAAATAATGGGAAAAACCACGATCACCTATACTTTTCAAAAAAAATTGAAAAGTGGGCCACCCTAATATACAGTATATACCTAGCATATATATCGAATCGATTAAGTTGTCTCAAAATTATATTAACCAAACTAAAAAAGGGTTAATCATATGGGCCGAAACGTATTTACTTTATTTTTGTCTTTCCACTGTTCTGATTTGTGGAACCGTTCTCGCGGTTATTTCAGGTTTAGTATTTTTTTGTATATAAACGTATACATAAGCATAGATACACAGACACTGACACACACACACACACACACACACACACATACACACACACATTATATATATACACACACACACTCGTATTATATATATATATGAACTGCAAGATCTTATAAACTGCGAATCTTCCGTTTGATAGTAAAAGTTTTGACGGTGATCGAGGGAAATGTATGTTTCATTACGGTATAATCGTACAGTGACTCCGCGTGTATACTTTTTGTGTCATAGTTAGTAATAGTTACATAATTAATGTGAAAAGATGCCTGAGCATCGAACCGTTGGTATCCCGAGCATAATTTAAAGGGACGAGAAGTGGGACCCCTTTCGTAGTTCCCCCCCCCCATCTCCACCCCTAACCACCCCCACCAGCTACGCTCCCCCGCAAACCGTTACAGATACAATGGGGTCGTCTTCTGTAAATCTTGTAGAAAATCCATTGTTATGTTTTATATTTGACAAAGTAGATCATATTAGGTCAGACCTTCTTGTATCTGTCTGTCATGATTTTTATGATTCAGAAGAAATAGAACATGCGAGGGTACAATTAAACACCCTGTTCAGTGCTACCTTCCCAACTCGTAGAGGTAATTCTAGAAACGAGAATACCCTGAAAGACATTATAAATAAAGTGTCGACCCTCCGGGATAATGAGAACAATATTACCTTTTACGTTACTAACTTCCATAGAATTCCGGTAATCTCTTTGGGTAACGTAGACGTCTCGGTGCTCCTCAAACAGTATAATGAGGTACAAAAGTCGATAGTTGAACTGAAACACCAACACGTGGTGTCAAATCAGAAAAACGCGATTTTGCTAGAACAATTCCGGTCAGAGTTAGATGCGTTGAAAGAGACGCTCCTCCCAAAGCCCAGTTACTCGGAAGTAGTTCAGCAAGCCAGATCTCCAAGAAGCGGGTCGGGCAGCGAGGGAAACGAAATCCCCGCCTCCAACTCCCCCCCTGAAGGTAGGGTGGAAACGCAGCATGCAGGGATAGCGGTCAACCCCCCTCCCGTTCAGGAAAGGACCCCTGCTCCCGATTTCACAATGAGGAACAGGGACGGCACAACGCCGAGAGACGAGGCATCATTGCCCTCTTCCCTGCCTCCCACTGCAGATTAGAGGTGTTCGATTACGCCTCGATTGGAGCGCAGTTTTCCCCCCTCCCACCGAAGAAGGAGGGGCACGCGCGGCCGTCAGGTTATAAACATCGCTAACAGACCCTCACCAAGCCACAGAGTAAGGGAGGGGCCTCCTATCCCCCAAATGTTGCGCCACCCATCCCCCAGGCAGGCGAACCCTGCCTCAGGGAGATCGAGGGAGGAGGACGACGGGTGGGTAACTGTTAACAGGCGCCCTTCCCGAAGGTTTCCTCAACCGGTCTCCGCGGCGAGGCCACCGATGGGGAATCTCACCCTCTTTGTGTCGCGAATTCAGCTCTCGAATGAGGCAAGCGATATTCGACACATGATGGAAGAAGTCATTGGTGAACACAGTATATTGATAGTTAATAAACTAAACACGAAATCTCCGTATTATAACTCATTTAAAGTAATAATTAAAGGTGTAAATGCGCATTTCAACCCGTATAATATGAGTCAATGGCCAGCCGGTATTATTGTTAAGGAGTTTATTCACTTTTCCAGGAGATGTGATAACAGGCAAAATAATAATAATAATAATAATAATAATAATAATAATAATAGGCGCCCTAACGGTAATGCCTGAAAGTTGTACTGTGTAAACTAATAATAATCTTACTAATAATAAATTCTCTATCAGTCATGGCGGATAATTTGTTGAAAATAGTCTCATATAATGTAAGGTCAGTGAGGAATTCAACTGTAGATGTCCATAAAATCTGCGACAGTGCAGATTTGATACTCCTGCAGGAGCACTGGCTACCTAAGCAAGAGCTAAAATTCCTCTCTACCATCCATGATGACTTTATGTACCATGCGTCATCAGCAGTAGACTTGTCAGATGAATTAATGTACGGTAGGCCTTTTGGTGGTACTTATGTACATAGACACGTTCAGTCATTTTACACACCAAAATACATTTTTTTAGTAGTATTTGATGTGATTTGTTCAAATCTGACCTCCGTTTCCCTCGGAAATGAGATCCAACAAAGTTATAGTACTTTGAAGTTTGGCTCATTTTCAAGGGAAATGGGGTCAAAATCTAAGCAAAACACATCAAATATTATTGGAAAAATGTATTTGGTATTTACCAGAAAAGTTTACTCTCGTCATTTTCGTTTAAACTAACGAAAATATCACGACTTAACCTAACCAATCATCAAGGGCGTACAGTTGACCTAACCGGGCATTCAATTAACCTAACCAGGCATTCAGTTGACCTAACCAAGCATTCAGTTGACCTAACCGGGCATTCAATTAACCTAACCAGGCATTCAGTTGACCTAACCGGGCATTCAATTAACCTAACCGAGCATTCATTTAATACGTAATTACCGTAAATATTTCTATTGCTCGGGAGTCATTAGAATGCACTTCGTATATTAAATCCTCAAAATAATATTCGCACCCTTCACATGTCATCGCGACCAACATCTATGAAAAACTAACATAAGTGGAAGTAGTAACCTAAAAAGCCTAGCTCATATATCATGTTTTCATGACGTCACCAGGCAAATATTGGAAGGGCGGGAAAAAATGCCGCAAAAATGTCATAATATTCAAATCTACATAATTTGGTAAGAACGCATCTGCGAACATAGTGACTTATATCAAAATGATGAGAAAATTATGCTTTAATATTTTATAATTATATTTGCTTTTGATATTCTGAACGTGACGATACTCATATTATCCCTTTTGGTGGTGTTGTTTTCTTAATAAGGAAAAATTTGTCAAAACATATAAAATTTTTAACAAGCGATAATGTAAGGTTGTTAGGCATTGAATTACAAGTGAATAATGATTGCAAATTAATTGTAAACTACTATTTACCATATAACAACGGCAGTAATCTAGATGAATACATTGATTTGCTGTTCAAAATTAAGTCATTATCAGATAACCAAAATATTCTCACTATATAATAATAGGGGACTTTAACGCACATGTGAACTCGGAATTCTTTGTAGAATTGGGTAACATGTGGAGTCGGCCAATTTAATTATAAGTGATGTAGATGTATTAGGGGTAGCCAGTGGTAATTTTACATACGTTAGTGATATGAGTGGTACCACCAGGTGGATTGATCATTGTCTCACTAGTAATAATCTAAAGGATCGAATTGTTAGAGTTCATATTCTGCATGATTTCCTTCTTTCTGATCATAGACCATTAGAAATATTAATTAACGTTACCAATTTATGCGCAACACGACTTAACAAGAACTCAATAGGTAAGAATAATTGCGTCGATTGGTCCAATGTTACGATGCAGCAGGAAGCCCCCTGATTAAATCTTACAACTATCATACTAAGATTATTCCTGGATGGAATGATTTTATTGCCCTGAAGAGGGAATCGAAAGACGCCTATGATTTGTGGTGCTTTCAAGGTAGACCCAGATTAGGACCAGTATACTTGAATATGTGTAGAAGTCGGGGTCAGTATAAGGCGGCCATAAGGCGATGTAAACAGGAAGAAGAGTCTATTCGAGCATCAAAAGCCTGTGAAGCTCGCATAAATAACGATAATAACAAATTTTGTAAATTTGTTAAGAATCAAACGGGTGTAAAAAATGTCCTCCCTCCGACAATCGATGGGGTGTCGGGGGAGGATGAAATTGCAAAGCTGTGGAAAAACTAGTATTCTAACACTCTTAACAGTGTGAGTAGGGATAATCTTAAGATAGATTGCAGCGAAACGATTGTGGGAGGGACAAGGGAAAATACTTTGATATCATTTTCTGAAGTAAAGAGGTTAATTAAAGAGTTAAAGACTGGTTCTGCGTCAGGAGTAGATGACTTATCGAATGAGCACTTAAAATATGCAAATGACGTAGTATGTCTGCATATATCATTGCTCCTATCAGCCATGCTGGCTCATAGCTATATCCCTGCAGACTTCATGAGGGTACAGTATATATTTTGCCCCTGGTCAAAAATAAGTACGGAGACATTCTGTCCAGCAATAATTACAAGCCTATTGCTGTCGCTTCCTGCTTCTCGAAACTACTAGAAAAACTCTTGTTACGCCGATTAAATGATTTCCTATGGACATCTAATTAGTTTGGCTTTAAAAGGTCCCACTCAACTGATCTGTGTATCTATGTACTTAAAGAAATAATATCTAAATACATTGACAGTAATTCAACTATTTATAGCTGTTTCCTAGATATAAGTAAGGCATATGATAGGGTGAACCACAATATTTTATTTGCAAAGCTAGAAGACAGGAAGGTTCCCATGTACATATTAAATTTATTGAAATTTTGGTATTCCCACCAATCTTTTACTGTTAGGTGGGGCAATGCACTATCCGAGTGTTTTGGCTCCTCTTGCGGGGTGAGACAAGGCTCCTTGCTCTCCCCTATGCTGTTTAATGTGTATATCGACGGATTAATTGCTTCACTTAATGAGGCAACACTGGGATGTTGTATAGATAACACAAGGATAAATAACTTAGTTTATGCCGATGATATGGTGTTAATAAGTCCCTCTGTTAAAGGTCTGGATCGGCTACTAAAAGTCTGTGAAGTGTATTCGCAGAAACATGATATTCTTTTTAATGTTACAAAAACTAAGGTTATGCAATTTCATCCTAAAAGCTGTAATCAGCCAGCTGATATAAGGTTTAAAATGAATGGTGAAGTAATTGAGGAAGTACAAGAGCTTAAGTATTTGGGTCAAACTATTACCAGCTCCTTGAGTGATGACTCAGATATAAGAAAACAATCTCGAAGCCTGTATGCTAAAGCGAATATGACCATAAGGAACTTTCGATTCTGTACAAGTGAAGCTAAAGACACTCTCTTTCGTACTTTCTGCAGTAATATATACGGACAACAACTGTGGGTGAATTATAAAAAAGGTTCTGGCAGAATTCTAAATTTGCTGTACAACAGGTCTTTTAGACTCTTACATAAATTACCCCCGAGATGCTCAGCTTCGCAAATGTTTGCCACCCGCAATGTCCCGAGCTTCCCGGAGGTAACAAGACGTGCTCAGCACAGTCTAATGCAAAGAATTAAAAAATCAACCAACCCGATCATCCAAGCTATCCATGAGTCCTGCCATTTATCCTCTAAGCTATGGACTTGTTGGTACGAAAACGTCTGTCTGTAGCTCCACTTAACTTCGACATTACAGTATTATTTCTAATCAATTGTATATATTTCTATCCTTAGTATATGAACTGTGATTGTATTAATAATATTTGTCATATGGACTATAGTCTGCCAATAAACCTTTTCATTTTCATTTTTGTTTTTATTGGATATGGAGACGATCACTAGGCGCGAGAGAAATACCGGGCATCCTGAAGAGCGCGAACATAGTCCCAATATATAAAGGAGGATATCGGTCCGAGGCCAAAAACTATAGGCCAGTGTCGCTTACATCTCATCTCACTAAAATATTTGAAAGAATAGTTAGACAGAAAATCTACGACTTTTTGGAAACTCAGAAAAAATTCAATGCTAACCAACATGGGTTTCGGTCAGGCTGATCATGCCTATCACAACTAATGGAACACTACAAGAACATTATTGATACACTGGAAAGTAATGAAAACTATGATGTAATATACACAGACTTTGCCAAAGCGTTCGACAAGTGTGACTATGGAATCATAATACATAAATTGAAATATATGGAAATAACAGGAAAATTAGGGAAATGGATATATAATTTCCTTAATGAGCGGTTGCTAGTCGTTACAGTACAAGGAGTATCTTCATCAGAATCAGAAGTCCTCAGCTCAGTACAACAAGGAACAGTATTAGCTCCACTACTCTTCATAATCATGCTAACTGACATACATGAGGACGTTACCAGAGACAGCACAGTAACATCCTTTGCCGATGACGCAAAGATCAGTAGAAAAATAAGAAACCCAGAAGATATAGGATTTCTACAAACCGACATGAACAGAATCTACAAGTGGACGGAAGACAACAATATGAAGTTTAACACTGAGAAATTTCAGCTGTTACAGTGCAGAAAAAGAGAAGACCTAAAATGCATGGAGTATTATACCCCAAATGGGCAGGAAATTCAGAGAAATTCCAGAGCAAAAGATTTAGGGGTTGTAATGACTGAAGATGCGAAATTTGAAACACAAAATAAGATAGCCGTAAACAGAGCAAAGAGAATAACTGGGCAGATACTGAGAACCTTTAAACGAAAGGATAGGAATATAATGATTCCTCTCCTGAAAACACTGATCATACTCAAATTGGAGTACTGCTCGGTCCTAACATGTCCATATAAAAATGAAGACATTAGACAGCTAGAAGGGATTCAGAGAAGCTTCACAGCCAAGATCAAGGGGTGCAAAGAACTAAATTACTGGGAAAGGTTACTCGAACTAAACCTATATTCACTGGAAAGAAGGAGAGAGAGATGCACCATTATTTACACTTGGAAAATAATGGAGAAACTAGTCCCTAATCTTACTCTGAATCCTATAACTCCCCAAACAACGGTGGAAAGTAGAAGCAGTAGACTGTGTCGTATTCCCAAATTGAAGGTGAGAGAGGGAACATCCTTAACCCTGAAAGAAAATAGTTTTGTAGTGAGAGGACCAAAACTGTTTAATCACTTGCCCAAAGACCTAAGAAACACGAAGGGAGTTGCAGTGGAAATCTTCAAAAGAAGACTAGACGCCTGGCTCAGAACAATCCCCGATGAGCCGGGCGTACCTGGCTATGTGAGGTGGAGAGCGCAAGAATCCAACTCACTACTTCACCAGGCCAACTCGAAAGGAGGGGCGACAAGCTTGACCTTCGCGAAATGAGAAATCATCGCGCGAAACCTTTGTAAGGTTGTAAGGTAAGGTGTATATATATATATATATATATATCTAATCTAATCTATTTTCTTTCAGGGTTAAGGATGTTCCCTGTCTCGCCTTTAATTTGTGAACACGACACAGTCTTCCTTTTCTACTTTCCACTGTTGTTTGGGGAGTTACAGGGTTCAGGGTTCAGAGTATTAATGTTGTTTTATTTCACGTGAAATGAGCTTCTTTCGCACAGTATTTCAAGTTTTCGCTTATTACTTATTATTAATTTTTAACTGATAACATAATTACCGTTTCAAATATAATAATAATGTTTGCGGTTGTTTAACCTCCTTCATAATCGCGAAGGTTACGTGACGAAGGGGACCTACACATTTACGCGAGATCCGAACCGGGAGTTGCTACATCACCCGAACCCATAGAACTACTAAACGAACGAAATGTCACTTAAATCTCGCTAATCGAACTGGAAATAGCGTTGCAACGTGGCTAAGACGCGGCTCTTAAAATTTAATAAATTGCAAAATAAAAATTATATGATAATGATAATGATAAGCTTTATTGGCAGGGTATAAATCCCATAAAATAGTACAATATTCTTGACTGTAATAAACGATAAGATAATTGAAAAACTAAAAATTAGGTCTAAAAGATAAATAAAAATATGACACGTACTGAAACAAGTAATAATAAAAAGTACCCACAGCTAACACTGTAAAAAGAAAAAAAATAAATAAAAAGAAAAAATACACGTAGTAAAAATACCAACATATATGTGGTAATAATGATGATGACAATGATAATGTTTTTTTTTGCAGAAGACAAATCCCATAAAAAAGGTACAGTATCCAGTGATTAAGGTAATCAACGATACAACTAATTAAACAATAAATTAAAAACAAAGACCACGGTAATAAAGACATAACAATGATACACGTAATAAAACGAGAAATAATAAAATTAGTAATAACAGCATCCCAAAGGTAGTAAGTAGTAAGAAGTAAATAAATAAATAAATAAATAAATAAATAAATAAAAATAAAACGTACATGTAATGGAATGGCCAATGTAGGAGTTAAGTGGAGCTGTAGACAAACACTTTCATACCAAGAGGTCCATAGTCTAGAACAGGGGTTCTTAACCGAGGGGAAATTTTGGTAAGTCAGTGGGGAAAAGAGAGCGTTTGAATTTTTATATTCCGCATAAAACTGATATTGCTTTCAGCTTTTTGAATTATTAAATTTTATTAGAAAATGTTGATAGAAGCGATGACATATACAATTTGTTAACATAAGCAGTAATAAGAGTGTAGTTAAAAGGATATGGAAGTGTTTGGTAAAATCTGGATTTGCCGCTCAACCAAGCAATGCGAAGTTGCCACGAGTTTATTTTTTTTTTGCCATTGTTGTCCGATATACTCAACTTCCTCTTTTATTTGCAGTTAGTAAATTTATTGGAAAAAGAAAACCTACATAAGGTTATTGATCAACTAGTAGCGAACAAGCAAATCCAGAAATGTCATTGAGTTGTGTGAAAATATCAGTACGAAAATTATGCTCATAACACTGACAGTGCATCCATATTAAAAAGGCTGTTTGCCACTTCATATTATCTTAGTATTTCGCACTATTTTATTGTAGCATTTTGTATCTTTTCAAGCTCATGGCAAAGCATTTTGTTTTTTACTGTCATATATATATATATATTATATATATATATATATATATACATATATATATATATACACACAAATTAGTGAATTAGTGGTGTATATATATATATATATATATATATATATATTTGTATCGTTCATCATTATAGCTACACTGGCAAATGTAAATCTTAGAGTAATAAAGATAAGATCGATACAGATTTTTCATTATATAACTGTCCTAAAGTGTGTGGGTGAGGGGAAATAATGGTTTTGTAATGGCAAAAGTGGGAAATTGTGAAGAAAAGGTTAAGAACCGCTGGTCTAGAAGAAATAAAGCAGGACTGATGGATAACTTTGACAATTGTATTGTCTGCGTTTTTAATTTTTCGCATTAGACTGTATTGAGCACGTTGTGTTATCTCAAGGGACATTGCGGTTAACGAACATTTAAGAGGCTGAGCATCTTGGAGGTAACTTATGCAGCAGTATATGAAGAGCTCATTTCCAAAAGGTGCTAAGTCCATTTTTGGTCAAAGTTGAGTTTGTACCACTAAAAAACAGTTCATGCTCATGTGCATCGATTAGTTTCAAAACGTATTATATCCCTTTCATAGGGGACATAATAAAATGGCTTTGTTTCCAAAAGGTGCAAAGTCCAATTCACTTTGTTTCCAAATGAGTTTAAATCCATAAATCCACCAACAGCGCCCTCTATAAACTACACTGTTAGTATAATTATATGTACCTACATCTACAGTGAGAGATAAATGAGGATGTGTGGTGAACACTATGTATGCTGAGTCCAACACATGTGGCATGGCATGGGCTCAACAGTGGTGTGTGTGTGTGTGTGTGTGTGTGTGTGTGTGTGTGTTTCATCATCAGGATGACATTTTGGCTTGATATAATTTGATATGATTGATTGAACTGGTAGAGATATTGAAAAAAATAATATTGGTTTTGTACGTCTGATTTTGTGTTTGTTTTGGTGTAATCCAGAAGTCTTTTGGACATGTCTGAGTGTGTTCCGAAAGGTGCTAGTCCACCACCAATTAGAAACAAAATACGTATTTCCAAATTAACCCTGTGTACTAGATTTTATCCAGACATCTTTTTTGCTTAATGGCATTCACTCCCAACATTAATGTGAAAAAAACTACTTTAAGGACAGACTATAGTAAAAAAATATAAAATGTGCCAATACCTTACAAACTGGTTTTATGGAGTTAGCGCATTTTGGAAATCAGCTCTTCATATATATATATATATATATACTGTATATACAGTATATATATATATATATATGTGTGTGTGTGTGTGACTGTGTGTGTGTAAGAATGAAGAGGATGAACGTTCTTTAAATAAACTTTCAAAATCTTCAACAAGATTTGCCGCAAACCATCCCATTAACCTTTCCTCCTTTGAAATTATAAACATCGCTAATAATAACCAACTTGCTAATCTCTACAATTTAGAATCTTTATATGATATATTTGTAAAACTAAACCCATTCTGAATGATTACGACTCACCATTTGATCTCATAATTACAGTATAATGTTTATGTTTTTAACTAATTATTTTAAGTTTTTATAGCCTCTGTATTTTAGTATGTTAAATGCCAATATCTACATTCTACAGTATACTGATGTACACAATGGTAACATATCTTTAGTAAGTCTTATTGTCTTAGCTCATTTTAATCTGTCTATTTTAAGATTTTTTAAAGTTTTTAATTTTTAAACCTTTAACCTTATAAATTTGTTTTTAAACAAATTATAAGTTTTAACATGGTAAAGTACGATATTTTTATAGCACTGAGGATGGAAATGTATTTCCCAAACATCTATCTGTACCTTTCACATTTTCCAAATAAGAATATTGTATACCTGGGTTTTCCTGTTCATCCTTAAGTTACGCTTCCTTAAGAAAAGTCTCTGAATGAAGTTACCTTTCAACCTTTCAAATGTTCCGTGCGATGATTCCTCATTTCACGAAGGTCAAGCTTGTCGCCCCTCCTCTCGAGTTGGCCTGGTGAAGTAGTGAATTGGTTTCTTGTACTCTCCACTTCACACAGCCAGGTACGCCCGGCTCATCGGGGATTGTTCTGTGCCAGGCGTCTAATCTTCTTTTGAAGATGTCCACTGCAACACCATTCGTGTTCCTTAGGTCTTTGGGCAGCTGATTAAACAGTTTTGGTCCTCTCACAACAAAACTATTTTCTTTCAGGGTTAAGGATGTTCCCTGTCTCGCCTTTAATTTGGGAACACGACACAGTCTTCCTTTTCTACTTTCCACTGTTGTTTGGGGAGTTATAGGGTTCAGGGTTCAGAGTAAGATTAGGGACTAGTTTCTCCATTATTTCCCAAGTATAAATAATGGTGTATCTCTCTCTTCTCCTTTCCAGTGAATATAGGTTTAGTTCGCGTAACCTTTCCCAGTAATTTAGTTCTCTGCACCCCTTGATCTTGGCTGTGAAGCTTCTCTGAATCCCTTCTGGCTGTCTAATGTCTTCTTTTTTATATGGGCATGTTAGGACCGAGCAGTATTCCAATTTAGGTATGATCAGTGTTCTCAGTAGAGGAATCATTATATTCCTATCCTTTCGTTTAAAGGTTCTCAGTATCTGCCCAGTTATTCTCTTTGCTCTGTTTACTGCTATCTTATTTTGTTTCACATTTCGCATCATCAGTCATTACAACCCCTAAATCTTTTGCTCTAGAATTTCTCTGAATTTCCTGTCCATTTGGAGTATAATATTCCATGCATTTTAGGGCTTCTCTTTTTCTGTACCGTAACAGCTGAAATTTCTCGGTGTTAAACTTCATATTGTTGTCTTCCGTCCACTTGTAGATTCTGTTCCTGTCGGTTTGTAGAGATCCTATATCTTCTGGGTTTCTTATTTTTCTATTGATCTTTGCGTCATCGGCAAAGGATGTTACTGTGCTGTCTCTGGTAACGTCCTCATCTATGTCAGTTAGCATGATTATGAAGAGTAGTGGAGCTAATATTGTTCCTTGTGGTACTGAGCTGAGGACTCTGATTCTGATGAAGATACTCCTTGTACTGTAACGACTTGCAGCCGCTCACTAAGGAAATTATATATCCATTTCCCTACATTTCCTGTTATTCCCATATATTTCAGTTTATGTATTATGATTCCATGGTCACATTTGTCAAACGCTTTGGCAAAGTCTGTGTATATTATCCCGTTATATATATATATAATTTTAAAACACCAAATAAACCAAATTTCTTTATTAAAAGTATTTAATTAAAAGTATCTAAATTAAATATTTTAAGCCGTCATCTGTTGGGATTGCCTACCGGTAGCAAACCATTCTTCTGGGTATGATTCTGGGTAGGCGGCTATACCTATTCCCATAGCAGGTACCCTTTTCATCTATCCTTAAAAAATAAACAGAACAGATATACTTATGTAGTGACCAACTGAAGTTGGCAGAGACGTTTGCAAACACCTATACAATATTCCATCAACACAATTAGCGATATAACTCATCAACTCAAACATGATCAAGATGACGTCACACAAGCATGCATAAGATGACGACACAGACGGGAAGACCTCAAGACAACTGGACGCGGCTTCGCAGTGTTTTCTCTCTCTCAGACCAACCAGTGACATCAGAACATTCGCAATATAAACATCATTCGTGCGGGCCCCATCGGCCCCGTTGTCATTCACCTAACTTTATATAAAGATTAATCAAGCATTACCTCGCGCGTTATTATTTCAAGTGTACACATAATTGCAACTGTAAACGACATGTTTCTGTCTCATTCATAAATCATTTATTTTTGTGTAATCATTAATGCAACTGTAAACGACATGTTTCTGTCTCATTCATAAATCATTTATTTTGTGTAATAAAGGAAGAAAACTCATTCTATCAATCAACCTAATTAATAACTTAATAACATTCTTTGATCTAAAAGATCGATGACCTCGGCCCAAGCATTTAACTATCGTAATTATAATCATCATTCTATAGTACCGATTTATGCATCAAACTGGCTACATAATTAATTGGCCATTATAATTGGCATCCGTACTTATATAACTTATCCAAACCCAATCAAAACGCTTCTTCGTTTTCTGCAACTGTATGTATAGAGAGTAAAATACAGAAAACGGCTCATTTTCTGTTGGGAAATGATTCTCAGTGTGGGTAGCAGGTATAGCAGCTGTAATAGAACAAACCCCAGTAGTGGCCGTGACCGTGAGGGGATATAACTTGAGCAGGACCATATTGCGCGAAATCCTGGCAAGCGCTTTAGTGCAAAGCTTTGTCTGAACAGTCTTTGGGAGAAATTTGCGCAGAACACCGACAAGGGGAATGTGCACATAGCTCGTAGTTTTCATAAAGTATGGGATTATGCTAAAGCTGACGACAAAGAGGTCCTTGAAATTATACACGTAGGAAATACGTATATAATACGTATGTGGTGTTTACGGCGAAGGATGGTGAATATATTCCCTCAATAGGTGAGTTCCTCGGCGAGCTCAATCAGGGATGAGTTTGAAGATAATGCATACGCGGACGCATTTGTTTCAACTGGTCAAAAACTTACGGAATACTTGTCATGGTCGGAGACGAGTTCAAATACATTGTGAAGGCTAAGGGGATTACTTTAAACCCAGCAAACCGTCCGACTGCGAATTTTGCATCACTCAAAGACCTGGTGTGCCAAGAGGATCAAGTAGCTGACGATGTTCACAATGCCATGCCTCTTTATCTGGTTGTGGGAACTCACAGTTTCCGTGCTCAGAAACTAGGTGGCGTGAAGGAACTTAAAGGGATGAAGGTGTGTGTATGTGTGTGTACGAACATATACTGGAAATACTACCAAATAGGGAAAGGTGGGGCAACTCGGAATACCCCCTCTACAGCCAAAACTAGTGCTGCCATCTAGCTTTAATCTACCTCCGTCGGTGCCGACACTGATCACTGGCCTTGAGACAGTGGTACGGGCAGATTGCGCCACGCAGCTGGGTAAAAATTAGAAAATCTATTTTTTTTCTCCATTTGATCTATCATCAGCAAATTTTTCCTTCATTTGTAACTCCAAAACTGTAAGAACCTATTTTGTTGCTTTTCGTGTGTAAGTTACTTATGGATCAATGTTCGATTTTCATGTATCGTCGTGTCTGAAATTTCATCAGTGACCGCGTGGTACTGAAATTTGGGAAAAGGGGCAAAAAGGGACCCGGGTTCCGAGTTGACCCACGATTTAAAAAAAAAAATTGCAACAGCTTTCTCAAATTTCAATTACACCTAATGCAAAGCTAGAACGCTATAAAAAGTGATATAGAAGATGTTTTTGTATTTAATGAATCCAAATACTCGTCCTATATGCCTAAAAAATCTGTGATTTCCTTACAGGTCCCGAGTTGCCGAACCTTCCCCTACCTGGTTTGGCTTCCGTCAGGTTTGATTAATTGGAGTACATATTTTTATTTAATTTATTGATATTCTTTTTTAAAGTTTTTACTATTTATTTTAAAGTTCTAATACATTAATTAGTTATCATTATTATTATTATTTTTATTATTATTATTATTATTATTATTATTATTATTGAATGTTTATTTCCTTGTATTTATTTATATTTGATTTAATTCGTGTACTTTAAATTAATTATTTTACGTCTTAGATTGTGCGTATCATTTTCTTTTAACTTTTCAATGAATGTGTGTGTGTGTGTGTGTGTGTGTGTGTGTGTGTGTGTGTGTGTGTGTGTGTAAAACATTCCCGTCTGATCATGCTGTATAGGCTCTGCCCACAAATCCGGTGTTATCATTAATTTTTGTGTTTATTCTCATTAGTCGATCACAATCATCGGATTCGTGGACATGTACTCAGCTGTTCAAGTTTTATCATAATTACCTGCGTGTGCTTATACTCCTCGCCTGAATTTAACTTTTTAACAACAATGGCTAGCTCGGATAATGCTTGCAGTACCTTTCTAAAGTGGTACTCTATGAAATCTGAAGATGTGGTGAATACTCGTCGGCCATCCTTTCACACTTCTTTTGAAGTTTTTAAATTTACTCAAGGATGGCGAATCAGGATGCTCAAGTTCTGTATGTTATCCTAACGAGAGTGTCACGGGGGTAACTAATGCTAAAGACGTCTTGGAGTATGTTTCAAATTTAGCCTGTTAAGGTGAAAAAAATCGACGCTCAGCGAAGAAAAACAGAGACTCTGGATTATGAAGGTCGTTGACGAATGGTACGAGAAATCTAATTACGTCATGTTACATCTCACTGATTATACATCCGCAACAAAAAATGTGAACCTAGTGATTATGGGTAATTTAAAATATTTTAACCACTACATCCACGTTTACCATTATGATTAGTGAGGTCATAGATAAAGGAATGTGTACTTTTTAATAGAACTTGGTGACGCATACCTTTGGTCTCCCAAAGTGAAACAGTATGGACACACCTATTTCTCGGATAGAGCTCCTCAGTGTTAAGTAATTTACTCTCGAATCATTTAATGTGCTAAGTAATTTTGTGTACATAATTTTCACCACCCTAAATTTTAATTTCATTTGGTGCATATCCTTTCATGTTTTGACCAGCGCGTCTGAGTCACCA
Organism: Bathynomus jamesi; assembly: GCA_023014485.1. NCBI lineage: Eukaryota > Metazoa > Arthropoda > Malacostraca > Isopoda > Cirolanidae > Bathynomus > Bathynomus jamesi. The sequence goes on from JAJOZX010001207.1 coordinate 168,047, forward strand.
ACCCACCAAGAGGCAGCGCCTTGATCCTAACTAAGACGTATGACTCACCACCAGGCCAGAAGCGAACAGTCCGCCTCACATCAGAGCATGAAGTGTCATGACGTGTTAACCAGAAACCTCCTCGCAGCAGCAGCAGTACCGTCAAGAAACATCTGCGCCCACAGTAACAAAGAAAGATGGAGCTACCGCTAGGCAGTATCCTTAAAGCTCAATACGACGCGTCGTATTTGATAAAGATTTGATAAACGTCACGTCGCGACGTGACGTTTATCAAATCTGTGAGTTCTTAAACGTAGCAGTGGCACCATTAATTATGTGCTCGAGACAAACTATAGACGTACAGACTGTCAAACGTAATGTTTTTTATTTGAGTGTTTATGAAATGGCCAGAAACTTTATGTTGATTGAGAAGTTGGCAGAGGAGAATTATAAAATATCAGCTACCGTGTGTGCAACAAGAATGACGATCAGTGACACCCCATCATACTGTATTATTTACATGTTAAATGTAAGTCGCGATACGGATCAACCCTGCGTCGATATACGGTTAATGTGGAAATCTAATCTTAAGACTTTCAGTACAAACATTGTAAATAACTGATTAATGCATACTCGGCACCGATTCATCCCGAATAGTCTATTTGAAATAGTCGCTTTCCTGAACCTGAAACCATTACTAAATGGGCGCGTGGATGCGTTATTGTGACACCGTTCTTGAGCACACCTACACTGTGCTAATTGACGTTTTCATGGAGTGTAGAGATGAACAGGGTGAGAATGGCTTGGAAATTAAAGAACATTTAGTAGACACTTCCCCTGAGAAGTACCAGTCGCTTTGGGACGCCGGACTAGAGCGTCACAAGCCCTCCTTACAGTCACCGTTCATGCGGCGGAGCTGTCGATTTAGAAGATTTCCTTATGCACCGGTATGAACTGTGATAATTTTTCAATTGAAAAAATGAATGAAAAGAAAATAAGCCCTCGCTCAGAGCGCATTGAGTTTACTTTAAGTTTTAATGAAATTACTGTAATAAACGATCGTGTACTCGAGCAGGCTTTTGTATATCAAGTATAGAAAATCTCATACAATATTTCTGCAATTATGTTACCTCATACATTATTTCTGTAAAGAATTGCTTGTATTATACAAAGCAATGAGGATGTAACTATTTCCACCATTATTTGTGAGTTTAGTATGTTAATAAAGAAATAATCTCTTATCGTGGTCATAAACAATGTATGTAAGGAAAATATAAAAATTAAAAAATTAATATATATATATCTATATTGATGATTAAAACATTTTAACTACCACACTAATATAGCGATTGAGGCCAGAGACTTCGACGCCCGCTGCCTGATTTTAGTAATTAACTGTAATATATATATATATATATATATATATATATATATATATATATATATAGAGAGAGAGAGAGAGAGAGAGAGAGAGAGGAGAGAGAGAGAGAGAGAGAGAGAGAGAGAGAATTGGAGGTAGGGGCTTCCTTCACTCCCACCAAGGGAAATGAAGGTCAGTAAAGTTCATAAAATGAAGCACAGGCACAAATAATTTTATTTTTATTTTCTATTTTTTTATTTTCCTTATTTTCCCCTTATAACCATCCTTTTTAGCTTACACCATTCCCGCTTATCAAACCTATTGTTTACAGTTACCGAACCATTGTTTACACAGGTATTATTACAATTTTGTTTTTTATCCCCTTTTCCCCTCTTTTACCCTTTTTCTCTCTTTTTTGCTTTTTCTCTCCCACCTTTCTCCTCCCCTTCTCCCTTTCCTCTCGTTTCCATGGCAACCACTCTCCTTCGATGAACGCATACTACTCGTGCACAAGCCCTTTATTTATCGTAAAACTTCCTTTTCCAAAAAATAAACATGTAGCTGCAATATATATATATATATATATATATATATTCAGTGGCGTGCAATGAGTATGTTCACGGGGTATGCTGTAGCTGCAAATATATATATATCATAATATATATATATATATATTATTTTTTTTTTAACTGCAAACAAAGTATAATTAATGTAAAGAACGACGCTTGTGTAGAAGAGTGTTCCGCACAAGATGAGGAGGGAGAACGAGCAAATGAAAAATGAGGTACCTCCCAGGAATCGAACCCGGGATCATCCAATTGCCGGTCGGATATGTTAACCACTACACCAAGGATCCCGATTAGTTAATATTCGTAATTCTCCTACATACGAGCGGAATCAAATGCCCTGAGGGCATTAACATATCCGACCGGCAATTGGATGATCCCGGGTTCGATTCCTGGGAGGTACCTCATTCTTCATTTGCTCGTTCTCCCTCCTCATCTTGTGCGGAACACTTTTCTACCCAAGCGTCGTTCTTTACATTATATATATATTATATATATATATATATATATATATATATATTATATAGAGAGAGAGAGAGAGAGAGAGAGAGAGAGAGAGAGAGACGACCGGAAATTCCTTTCCTCGCTGTTTTCACACAACATGGAATCAAACAAAGTCCAAAGTCTATAAAACTCAAATACGTGGGCATGAAACAGGCCCGCCGAGGACGTCACCAAGGCCTATAAAATGCGAGTTCTTTCTCAAATCACTCTCACTTGCCATTTTCTCGTTTTTGTCGTTACATCTCGCTCTCGGCACCTTCGTCAGTAACACCACTCGTCACGCCACCTGCTGTCCGGCCTTCGCTGGAGAGCAGCCCGCTATTCCCTCAAGACTCCGGTCGAGTATACACAAAGTCTATCATCAAGTATGGCCCTCTACAATTTCATCCCGCAAGAAGCAATTGTGTAATTGTGGATGAATGAAGTAATAATACAGAGTAAGGAGTGCGCTTTTGAGGAAGCATCTTCTGGAATTTAAATAATATGAACAGAAATTTTGGGATTTTGGATTTGATATGTTATTCATGACTTTTGAAATTTAGTTTTTTGTTTAAATTAATGCCAAGCACTTTTAATTTCATTCACCCTTGCAAGAATGGTGCAGGTATCTCCCGTTAGTTAGCGATTCGTAAGTTACCGAGGTTTTAACTTATCCCATTCTTTCGTAAGTCAACGAAACAGCCTCATCAGTTAGCGAGCAGTGCTCATTAGGGAGGAGTGAAAAACTCATTTTTCGAATTTTCAAATTGGCTAGTGTGGAAAATGTGTGGAGTAGTGGGAAAATAAGCTGGTATAAATTTAAAATCATAACATTAATATCTTCAGGTGCCACAATGACCTTCAATATTGCAAAAAATTGAAAAAAGCAGATTTTAACCAATAATTACAGAAGAGTCCACGATGCACAATAGACAAGAATTTATTCACACTTGTATAAAAATAGCTCAGTCAACCTTTAAAAAAAGTTTCTATTCTCTAAAAACAGTTTTCTATAGTCAGCTCACTCAGCTGTCACGTGAGTACCTCGGTTCAGTGTAGCTGTCGCTCTCGTAGCAGGTGGGTGTTCTGTTATTGGCGTTACTCAGATAGTCTAAACTATATTTCTTATATATTTTGCATTTCTGTATTGTGTTGCCCTAAGTTTGCCATGTACTATTAACTGAAATTAACGTATAATTGATATTAGCTCTTTCTTTTTCAGATTTGTATACTTTCAAAATGTCTCGAGTTTGTGCAAAATCAACCAGGGCCTCAACTGAGTGCCCCATGTTTGGTATGGGGGAAGATTGTGGCACAGGAATCTTCCTACATACGAAGGAGTTTTTAAATATTACTTGTTTGTAAGAAACGATTTGAAACAGAATACTAATAAAGATCCTTCAAATCTCAAATATTAGAACAAGTTGTTGATAAATTGAAAACAATTTGGGAAAGTGCTTCCGTCCCAATTCTGTCAGACAGGCGAATTGAAACAATGTTCAGAAGCTACCACGAAAAGTATCGTGTCATTATGAAGCCATACCAAAGCAGAAAAAATTCTGAAGCTTACAAAGCAAAGATTGATATGTTCAAAAAAGAGCACACACGAAACTTTTTGACATTGCAGCGTGCAAGTGCAAAGTACTAACACAATGTTCTTGTCCCAAAGAAAAAACGGTTCCAAAGGAAGAAGTGACGTTCCTCTTAGATCAAAGGAGTGAAAGAAAACTGTTTATTGATAGAGTAGATATTACACTCTCAAAGAAAAAAGCATCTACGTTGCTAAGAAAGCAAAAAGAAGCTGTGAGGCTCACCAAAGAATCTTCACAGGAGAAATTGCACGATACGAATGTTGAATTATCATCATCGACATCAAATAGTGAAAGTGAATCTGGCGAAATATCAGACGATACATTTCCAGAGCCAGTTAGCTCGAAGAGAAAGCTCGAACAACCTGAAGAACAATTATTCAAGAAAAGGAAAACTACAAATCTACCTTCTTCAGTGGCTACTGCTTGTGACAGGACTGCAGTTTCAGATCGAGCTGCAGCATTCATTGTTAGTGCAGTATTGCAAGATATTGGAGAAGTTTCTATTGACAATACATCTGAAGTAGTGGATAGGAGTAAAATCAGAAGAGAAAGACAAAAGAAGAGATCAGAAATTATGAAAGATCAAAATCAGGTCCCAATCAGAGGAATCTATTTTGATGGTCGAAAAGATTCTACACTCTTCCAAGAAAAAAAAGAGTCCAAAGTATACCAGAAGAAGGTAACAGAAGAACATATCACTTTAGTGAGAGAACCTGGTTCAGATTATTTGGGCCATTATTCTGTGAATTCTGGATCAGCTGAAGAAATATGTAAAGGAATGTTTGAGTATATTGGAAATAATGACATGAACCTGGAAAACCTTGTTGCCATTGGATGCGATGGTGCAGCAGTCAACACTGGAGAAAAGGGAGGCGTTATAAGGCTTATAGAATTGAAGCTGAAGAAGCCAGTTCAACATTTAGTGTGCCAGCTCCATGCCAATGAATTGCCATTACGCCATTTAGTTGCAAAGCTGGATGGAAAAACATCTGGCCCCCGCGGATTCACCGGTCCTATTGGCAGGGAATTAGAGAACTGTGAGAGTCTTCCTATTGTCGATTTTGAAAGGATTGATGCTGAGGAACCAACTGTAGACTGTGAAGATCTTAGCACCGACCAAAAATATCTAATTGATATTCATCAGGCCATAACAAAGGGATATTGCTCTCCAGATCTTGCTCATCGTAGTCCAGGCAAAATGGCACATTCACGATGGCTGACTACAGCAAATCGTTTGCTTAGTCTATACGTTTCAACTGTAAGTCCATCTGAGAACCTCATGAACATTGCTTCTTTTATAATGAAGGTCCACATCCCAATGTGGTTTTCTATTAAGCAAAGTACGTCTTTTGTCAATGGCTCAAAACATGTTTTCAAAACTATTGAACTAACAAGAACACTGAATGACGAAGTAAAGGATATTGTAAACCCTGTCATACAAAGAAATGCATTTTTTGCAAATCCAGAAAATATTCTAGCATCAATGATTCATGATGACCGCAGCGCCATAAGAGAGTTAGCGTGGAGGCGAATAAAGAAAGCAAGGCAAACAAACAAGGAAAAAGTTGTGAGGCGTTTCACAGTACCTGTTATTCAATTTGAAGCTACTGATTATACTGATTTAATTAATTGGCAAAAATGCATTGTCACTGAACCACCTGTGACAAGACACCCGACAGAAAATGAGATTGAAGAATTCATAGAAAACAAGAGTACCCCTCCATTCGAGAAATTCCCTTGTCATACACAAGTAGTAGAAAGAATGGTAAAATTAGTGACTGAAGCATCATCAAAAGTATTTGGATTGAACGCGCGAGATGGCTTCATAAGATCAACACTTCAGTCACGTAAAAAAATGCCATCATTCGAAAGTAAAGCTGAATATAAAGTTTAAATAAAACGTTAATAGAAAAAAACATGCGCAAGGATGGGTGGTTGGGAGGGCATGGGTGGAGCTCGACACGCAGCCACCTCCTCGTGGTGAGTTCTGGATTATTTAGATCATTAATCAAAAGAACATTGATCTAAATAAACTAAGAGCTGCGTAATTCAGTAACTATTTTGGTAATTGGAACACTTAATATATAATAATAACAAGTAAGTTTCAGTTATTGTACTAATGCAGAATATAAGAAAATCATTATATTTCACTTTTTTCGACGGCTTTGTGGCACCTGAAGATATAATTTCGCAGGACTAATATTTATGCACAGTCATTATCTATAGCACCCACATATTTTCCGCACTAGCCATATTTGAATTTCGAAAAAACGTTTAAAAACCTCATTTTCGATCCGCCCTAGTGCTCATTCGATATTCCTGCGCGCCGATAGATGGCGGGGCCCGCTCGTTGCTCACACACTCTCTCTCGTCGCAAGATGACGTCATGTTTTAGTGAATAAGCTTAATTTTCTGTTTTGCGCATAGTATTGTTACTGTATGTAATAAATTATTAATAAATGCATAAAGAAAAGTATATCTGTAAGAAAAATTATTAAAAAAATGTGTTTGGGGCGAAAATTCAAATCGATTTTGGCCAACGCCAAACGTAACTCAATTTTTTGAATTTTTCCAATTTTTCCAATTTCCAATTTCCAAAGTTACCGAGGTGTTTTGAATGCATCCTCGTTAACTTACGAGGGATATCTGTAATCCTATTTTTTTTAATTAGTAATTTGTAGGTATATGTTTTGCGGTAATAATCATGTAAGATGACTTTGTCAGGTTAAATAAAAGTTTATTAGCACACATCCATTTATAAACATGCTCTAATTGCCTCTTCGTTCCACTTATCAGAAAATCTAAATTATGATTGGAAGTAAATGTAATATCATCTGCATACTGCACGCAAAAAACTTTTTCAGATCAAATAAAAACATTTTCTTCCTAATTTTTCTTCAAGAAATTTATACTTTTTAAAATAAAAAATTTGAATTTGTTAAAAATTAATCGAATTTTAATATTAATTACTCCAAACTTTAACAAAAAACAAATTTTTAGTCAATTTGGAAAATGTTTAGGAGCTATTGAAGAATAGGGACCCCAGCCTTCTTTAGTTAGCTTTATAAGGCTAACTAACGAAAATATCATGACCTAACCAATCGTCAAGGATGTACAGTTAACCTAACGATTGGTTAGGTTAGGTCGTGATATTTTCGTTAGTTAGCCTTTAAGCCTAACTAAAGAAGGCTGGGGTCCCTATTCTTCAATAGCTCCAATGTTTATTAAATAATAATAACAAAATTTTAAATTAAACAAATTAAACAAAATTACCTCATGAAGTCTGACCACATTTCTTGAAATTTTATTTTCATATTAGAAATTTTTAATTAAGTTTTTAATTTAGCTACAAAATTGTCACTTGTGCTCATTATACATACAGAAATAATTGCATAGCATTTTTACCCTTAGGGGGTTTCGAACCGCGTTCCTTACATCTATCATGCAACGTACAAAATATTTTCGCTACACCACTTGGAGAAGTGTTTTTTTTTGACAAATTGAATATTTATAGTTTATTCTTCATTTCATTTTTATTCAAGAAATTTCTTTCGGTGAAAATTTTTATATTTACATTTAAAAAATTTATATTTACAAAAAAAAGAAACGCACTTTTTAAAAAATAAAATAACTATTATTAAAACTTGAAATAAATTAATATTTTGTACAAAACTATTAATCAAAGATACTTTATATCTATTAAAATAATGGACATTTTTGTTTAAAAAATAATACATCTTTAAGGATGAAGAAATTAAACTTGCATTAAACACTTTTTAAATGAATTATTTTTATTCCAGTATGACTAAAATATGTGATTTTAAGCAAATAAGCTTACATAATAATATTTTTTACTCTCCAAAATTTTTCTCGGTGAAGTTTGGTGAGTTGGATCGTTGTCATTATCTAATTAAGTAACTTTTAAAAAATAAAATGAACGATGGAATACCAAGTAGAAAGAACACCTCTATTTTTAGGAAACATATATATATACAGGTGTCCCATAAGTTCGGCATCATATGAGAAATTCATATTTTTCTATTTCTACAAACCATAATTCATATTTTTCTCTCTCTGCAGGCCATAATGTCTGTGAGCAAGGAAGAACGAATCCAGATAATTCTACTCATAGGAAATCGGAGTCAAAGAGAGGCCGCTGCTGAATTTAACAGACTGCATCCAGACCGGCGCCAATAACACAGAGTTGTGTGTCTGGATGCAGTCTGTTAAATTCAGCAGCGGCCTCTCTTTGACTCCGACTTCCTATGAGTAGAATTATCTGGATTCGTTCTTCTTGCTTACAGACATTATGGCTTGTAGAAAGAGAAATATGAATTATGGTTTGTAGAAATAGAAAAATATGAATTTCTCCTATGATGCCGGACTTATGGGACACCCTGTATATATATATATATATATATATATATATATATATATATATATATATATATATATATATATCATTTGTAAAGAAAATTACTTGTAATGTTTGATTACTCATTGTCACACTTTCTACATTCATATCAGGTTGTAACATAAATTCTGCTCGATTAGAAAACGGACGATAGATAATAGAATAACCTCAAGATAATGTGAAATAGTTTTAGAAATGTTGCAAAATACATGCGGCGACAGGTTCGTACAGGTTTTATCACGATACAGAATGATACAGAAGGAAAAGTAGGAAAAGTTAGGAAAAGTAGTGAAGGTTGGAAAATGGGTTTGGCATGATTTGTCACAAGCGAATCTTCAACATCGAATCGATATTTGCTACATCACTGCATTCTCGGCAACTGCAGGCACCGTTTTGGAATGGGATCGTCACTGGGGATGAAAAATGGGTCCTCTATAACAATATTAAGCGTCGACATCAGTGGCTTAGCCGTGAAACAAAGCCTGAACCTCAGCCAAGGAATGGACCCCATCCAAAGAAAATTTTGCTATGCGTTTGGTGGGATATGCAAGGAATTATTCATTTTGAGCTTCTGCCAAATAACCAAACAATCACAGCTGAAGTCTACTGCCAACAACTCCAACGATTGAAGATGGCATTACAAGAAAAACGTCCTGCATTAATTAATCGCAAAGGTGTTCTATTCCACCAGGATAACGCGCGCCCTCACACTGTTCGAATCACCACTGCCTCATCCACCTTATTCTCCGGACATCGCACCTTCAGACTACCATTTATTCAGAAGTCTGCAACACCACCTAGATGGACAAAAGTTGCAATCCAGGGAAGCTATCGAAAACTAAGTGATCGCTTTTTTTAACTCGAAACCAAGGGATTTCTTCGAACGTGGCATAAAAAAACTTTTCTACAGGTGGGAGGAGGTTATAGAAAGAGAAAGGAATTATATTGATGATTAATTTGTCATTATGTCATTTAATTTTTGTTGTGAATAAACTAAAAATTCGAGCAAATTTGTCCTTAGAGTCCTTTAATTTTTGTTCTGAATGAACTAAAAATCGAGCAGAATATATGTTACAACCTTATACATAATTATACCTTGTTGAAAACTTATTTCTATGATATACCTCTACCGGTATGCCATTCCTGATTATATATATATATATATATATATATATATATATACTGTACACTATACATATAAAATGTGTGGTGTGTGTGTGTGTGTGTGTGCCGGGGCGGGAAAAGAATGATTCAAAGAATTGAACAAGATTCGGTAAAAATTTAGAAAACGATTCCTTTCAATTTCTTAAGTTAATTTAATACATATCAAACTATTGAATTCGCTTCTTACAAGGATCTATTTTGATTATTCCCTTCTCCTCCTTCTCCTTCACTTAATTTCAACTAGAGTTATAAAAGAGAAAATAGAAATCCGAAGTGAACTTTCAAAAGCAAAGAAAATGAAAGAAATATTTATTTATTAAATGTGAAAAATTTCTTTATTTGAAGTATAAATTTACAAAATTAAATTTCTCACATTTCCGGACAATTTTTAAATGAATTTTCAGGATAGAACTTTTGCAACAATACCGCCCTTCTCTCGCTTCAACTATACCCAATTCTCTCATAGCTAAGGTTCAAGTAATAATAATGATAACGTTCTGGTTGTTTAATCGCCTTTGTAATGACGAAGGTCATGCGGCGGAGGAGACCTACAGCTTTACGTTGGATTGAAACTACGGGTCGCGGAGTACGATCTCCCATACAACTATTTAACAGACCCAACATCGCTTAAATTTGTTAATCTAACGGGTAACAGTGATGCGACGTGCCACGACGTAACCCAGTTATGTACAAAGGCGGCGGCGAACATTTGGTAACATATCAACCAAGGATTTTATATACCTCGTTAACCTCATTCAGGTTCCGCGTGTTGGTCTCTCTTCACACGAAAGTCAAGCTGGTGGCCCCGCCTCTATGTCTGGCTTGGTGGAGGAGCGAGTTGCTTTCTTGCGCTCTCCACCGCACATAGCCAGGTACACCGGGCTCATCTGGTGCCGTCCTGAGCCAAGCATCTAGTCTTCTCTTGAAGACTTCAACTTTGACCCCTGTAACGCTTCTGAGGTCCTTTGGAAGCTGGTTAAAAAGTCTTGGCCCCCTGACAACCAAGCTATTTTCCTTGTGTTGAGAAGGTCCCTTGTCGGGCCTTTAATTTGGGAACATTACACATTCTGCCTTTCCTATTTTCCAGCGTTGTTTGAATGGTAATTGGATTTAGTTTGAGGTTTGGTACCAGTTTTTCGATCATTTTCCATATATAGATTATGGTGTACCTCTCTCTTCTTGTTTTCAGGGAGTACAGATTTAGTTTACGTAGTCTTTCCCAATAGTTGAGTTCTTTGCAGCCATCAATCTTGGCTGTGAAATGTCTCTGCGTTTCTTCTAGTTATTAATTTCTTCCTTTTTATATGGGGACGCCAAACTCAGCAGTATTCAGTTTTGGTATGATCAGCGTTCTCAGCAGGAGAATCATTACTGTCTTGTTCCTCTCCTTTTGAATGTTCTTAATACCTGTCCCGCGACTCCTTTTGTTTTGTCCTTAATCAGGGTTTGTATTGCCCTATCGATATTCTCCAGTTTTTCTTGTATTGCTTTCCTGGCATCGTTGTCTCCGCAATTAGCTAACTTCGCCGCTACTCTTTCTTTTGCGGAATATTCTTCTCTTTTGCCTCTCTAGCCAGTTCCTCTTTCCTTTTGGCTGTGCTTTCGGAGCATATTTTTCTAAAATTTTCAGAGTCTTTTCTTCCAAGGTTGTTAGCATTTCCTCCGTTGTATTATTCTGTAAGACTGTTCTCCACTCTATTTGGGCCATGTGTGATCTGATTTCTTCCCAATTTATCGTCTTACCAATAATACCATGTTGTAGGCGTGTATAGTTTTTCCATACCACGTTATGTAACTCACATTACACAAATGGATATTGGAAATTTTAAAACAAGTGCAAGTTCCAACATCTTACTATCTGCAACACCTATGAAAGATATGGGAGGTGCAAACATGGACAAAAATGCTGCTACCACCACCCTCAAAGGCATGCAACAGGTGAACAGGAAAAACGAGCATTAAAGAGGGCTACCAATCTTTTAGACGTAGCCAACACAATTTAACTGCTAAATACCATCCAGCAAATAGAAAGTCAACTGACAAATATAGAAATCCGAGAGCCGGACAGAAGGCACACACACACAAAGACACTTCATTCGACATCGGGACAACAAGTATTGAAAAAGATAAAGAGAGGAAAATTCTCCGAGGATCACAAGGCAACGAAACTGGCACCACCATTGGAAAACAAATCGGAACTACATACACTATATGTAAAAACGATAGCGATAAAATAAAAATAATCCTAGCCAACATTCAGGGAATTAAATCAAACCATTCCCCGGACAAATTCTTATACCTGAAAGGACTCAATGCAAGAAACCGGAGCAGACTTTGCATGCCTCACGGAAACCCATCTAAAAGACTGCTAGGCGAACTGCGAAAACTGTGAGTTTTATGTTGACAAAAAAGAAATACAAATTGAAAACTATAACATACTCTAAGCCGACAGAACTGTGTTGCGTAAAGGAGGATGTGCTATTTACACACGCGAAAGACATAGGGCAGAAATGACTATAAGTACTTCAAACAGTTACGTAGAAGGTGTAGCCGCAAAAGTTGAAAAATTAAATATGGTACTAATTGTAATGTACAGACCCCCAAACGACGCCAACTTCAAAATTCTCAGATTCCATTACAGAAGTCAGAAACTGGGTAAAAGATCTACATTCCCAGCCGCAAATATTATTCTTTGTGGTGATTTTAATTTTCCATTCATGAAATATAAAAGGCTAGGAAAAAATATATGTATACACCAAGACAAGGGGGGCAAACGGGAAGACCAGGAGCAGGCAAAACTGTTCCTAGCTCTGGCCGATGAATTTATGTTAACACAAGAAATAACAGAAAACACAAGAAAAAATAACTGCCTAGATTTGGTATTCACAAACAACAGCAACCTAATTGATAACATAGAAATATCTCCAATATCTGATCACAACATTATTGAAATAACAACCAATATTAAAGCAACAGGAAAAGAAAGAACACACACTAGAGAAAGAAGCAAGTTCGAAAATTTGTAATTTTCATTCCAAAGCTATAAACTGGGAAAATGTTGCATCCAGCACGTAAGCAATAGGCTGGAAAAACCATCTTCAAGGCCAAGACAACGGAAGAGATGCTAATGACCTTAGAGGAGAAGATGCTGGAAATTGTGGAAAGACAGATCCCAAAAATACAACAAAGAGGAAAGAGAAGCAGGTTCGAGAGACAAAAGAGGTCAATGTTTCGAAAGAAAAAAAGAGTGACTGCAAAATTAAGTAACTGTAAAGATAACATCAGAAAAATATTAAATGATAAACTGCAGAGTATAGATTGAGACATGCAGGACCTACTTGAGAAACATACAGAAAAGAAGACGACGGCTATAGAAGCGATAAATGTTAACTCAAAGTACTTCTATAATTTTGCAAAAAGGAAGTCAAAAAAATCACACGACTATCGGACCTTTGAAAAATAAACACAGTGCTTTATCTGATGATCTAACAGCAGTATCTGTAATATTAAGAGCTCAGTACAAATCATCTTTCAGTATCCCAAAAACTGACAAACTGATATGCGATAGAAACGTGTTCTTTGAAGAAGAACTACAAGGGGAAAGTATAACTGATTTCGACTTTACGACAGATGATATTACACAAGCTATACTGAAACCAAAAGCACACTCGGCGGCAGGACCGGATAAACAGAATGCCACACTGATTCAAAAACTGCAAGAATGCAATCGCTGAGCCCCTATACTGGATATGGAGACGATCACTAGACACGGGAGAAATTTCGGGCATCCTGAAGAGAGCAAGCATTCTCCGAATATATAAAGGAGAAGATCGATCCGAGGCCAAAAATTATAGGCCAGTGTTGTTTACATCTCATCTCACTAAAATATTTGAAAGAATAGTTATAGAAAAAATCTATGACTTTTTGGAAACTCAGAAAAAATTAAATGATAATCAACATGGATTCCGGTCAAGCAGATCATGCCTATCACAACTAATGGAACACTACAACAACATTATTGATGCACTTGAAAGTAATGAAAACTATGATGTAATATACTGTACACAGACTTTGCCAAAACGTTCAACATGTGTGACCATGGAATCATAATATATAAACTGAAATATATGGAAATAACAGGAAAAATAGGGAAATGGATATATAATTTAGTGACCGGAGGCAAGTCATTTACAGTTCAAGGAATGTCTTCATCAGAATCAGAGGTCCTCAATTCAGTACTACAAGGAACAGTATTAGCTCCATTACTCTTCATATTCATCCTAACTGATATAGATGAGGACGTGACCAGAGACAGCACAGTAACATCCTTTGCTGATACACAAAGATCAGTCGAAAAATAAGAAACCCAGAGTATATAGAATCTCTACAAACAGACATGAACACAATGTACAAGCGGTCGGAAGACAACAATATGAAATTTAACACTGCGAAATTTCAACTGTTAAGATATGGAAAAAGGGAGGACCTAAAATCCATATCCCAAATGGACAGGAAATTCAGAGAAATTCTAAAGCGAAAGATTTAGGAGTTGTAATGACTGAGATGCGAAATTTGAAACACAAAATAAGATAGCGGTAAACAGAGCAGAGAATAACTGGGCAGATATTGAGAACCTTTAAACGAAGGGATAGGAATATAATGATTTCTCTATTGAAAACACTAATCATACCCAAGTTGGAATACTGCTCGGTCCAAACAACCCCATATAAAAAAGAAAACATTAGACAGCTAGAAGGGATTCAGAGAAGCTTCGCAGCCAAGATCAATGGGTGCAAAGAACTGAATTAGTGGGAAAGGTTACGTGAATTAAACCTATATTCACTGAAAAGAAGAGAGAGATACACCATTATTTACTTGGAAAATAATGGAGAATCTAGCCCCTAATCTTACTCTGAACCCTATAACCCTCCAAACAACAGTGGAAAGTAGAAAAGGAAGACTGTGTCATGTTCTCAAATTAAAGGCTAGACAGGGAACATCCTCAACCCTGAAGGAAAATAGTTGTTGTGAGATGACCAGGATTGTTTAACCAGTTGCCAAAGGAACTAAGGAACACGAGTGGTGTTGCGGGGGACATCTTCAAAAGAAGATTAGACGCCTGGCTCGGAACAATTCCAGATGAGCCGGGCGTACCTGGCTGTGTGAGGTGGAGAGTACAAGAAACCAACTCCCTACTTCACTATGCCAACTCGAGAGGAGGGGTGACAAGCTTGACCTTCGTGAAATGAGGAATCATCGCACTGAACAGTTGAAAGGTTGAAAGGTGTATATATATATATATATATATATATTATATATATATATATATATATATATATATATATATATATATCTTATGAAAATAACCACGAAGGAAAAAGAAAACACAAAATAGTGTTCAAATGCTTTCGTGTAATAACATCCTCAGGAATACTGAAATTAATAACAAGATTGACACTATATATATATATATAGAGCACTAAGAAAAAAAATAATAATGATATGATTGGTGCAGAAACATATTGTCGAAGGAGCATATAATTCACGTGGAAAAGCTACCACGAGTTTTAGCGCCTTGCCTTTCTTGTCTAAATCTGTTCTGAATGAATTCAAAGCAACAGGATAAAGCGAAAAAAGGCCCTTGCTAAGGTTGAAATTGTTTGTAAGTTGAATAATGGCAGACTCAAGAATATTTCTATTAACAATGTTGCTTGAGTAAAACAAGATTGAATCATTATTCCAATCAGTACAATGGAATAACTCTGACAAATGGACAAAAAGGGCATTGGACGACTGTTCCGTTCTAACGGAATATTGATGATGTTTTACATGCGTGTTCAAATCTTTTCCCGTCTGTCCAATGTAAAAGAAGTCGCACTGTTTACAACCAATTTTATGGATAATGCCTGAATCACTGATAGGAGTATTCTTTATTATGGCATTTTTCACAACATTGTCATATGAAAATACTACAGTAATGTTCAAAAGTTTAAGTATATTAACAATACCTAAAAAGCCTGGGGAAAAGGGAGTACTAAAATATTCTTCGACAAAGTGCGAGGGTTATTATTCATACGACAGAAAGTTCGTTTTGTCTTGTTAAGACAAGATTCCAAAAAAGCAAGTGGGTAACACAAATCGCTCCCAATATTGTTGATTTTTTCTAATTCAGCATCCATGCATTCCGGACTGGTGATCCTAAGAGCTCGGAGAAACAATGAAGAAAATATGGCTTTCTTGATGTGGATGTCATGTCCGGAGTAAAAGTGTACGTAGGACACATTGTTTGTTTTTTCCGATAGATACTAAACTTAAAATCAGGGCTCTCCCCGTGTAGACCCACATCCAAAAATGGGATTGATTTGTTTCGTTCTACTTCCAAAGTAAACTTAATGGAGGGAACTTGATTATTTAACTGAACGAGGAAGTCATCCAGGTCACGCCTCATGGGCCAAATACACAAAATATCGTTGATGTACCGCAACCATGTAATTTATATGGGATTTACATGGAGTTTTTCAAAATAATTTACATTCCAAGAATCCTGGGAGTTGGTATCCCATGGTTGCGGTACGTCGACAATATTTTGTGTATCTGTCCCATGATGCGTGACCTGGATGACTTCCTCGTTCAGTTAAAAAATCAAGTCCCCTCTATTAAGTTTATTTTGGAAGTGAAACAAAACAACTCAATCCCGTTTTTGGATGTGCATGTGCATAAGGGAAAGCTCACGTTTTAAGTTTAGTATCTTTCGGCAAAAAACAAACAATTTGTCCTATGTATATGTTTACTCCGGACATGACATGTTTCTCCGTGCTCATAGGATCGCCAGTCCTAAATACATGGATGCTGAGTTAGAAAAAATCAATAATATTGGAAGCGATTTGTGTTACCCATCTGTTTCTTTGGAATCTTGCCTTAACAAGCTAAAATGAATCTTCTATCGTGTATGTAATAACTCTCGCACTTTGTCGAAAAATATTTTAGTACTTCCACTTTTCTCGGGATTTTTAGGCATTGCTAATGTAGTGTATTTAAACTTTTGAACATTAATGTACTAGGGGCATTCAATATATTTTGTCCCACCATTTTTTCTTAGCGAAATAATAGGCCATGGGGCTGAAATGTCTTTCGGGCCGTAAGTTTAAACTTTCTGGGCTTCACATAACCGGACTTTTCCAGTTTGAACCTCCCCTCCTTGTATAAAACCGCTTTTAAACGCCCTTGTATAAAACCGATGGTTAACGCAGTTTCGAAAATGGCGTCTGACAAAGATGTGCGTCGTGAACAGAGAGCTGTTATAACCACAGAGAAGGAAACAGTTGGAAATATTCACAAACGTCTACAAAACGTTTACGGAGATGCTGTTGTTGATCGAAGCACAGTTGGACGCTGGTCTAAACGTGTGAGATCATCGGAGAGGGGGAGAGCCAGCCTCGATAATAAGCCACGCAGCGGTCGCCCGGCATCGGCTGTGACATCTCACACTGTGCAACGTGCTAACAGCATCATTCGATCAAATCGGCACGTCACATACAAGGAGCTATCACTGGAGCTAGGAATTAGTGAAGGAAGTGTGAATACGATAATTCAGCAACTGGGATACTCAAAAGTGTGTTCACGGTTTGTTCCTCGCGAACTGACTGAAGATCACAGAGCCCAAAGAAAAGAAATTGCTTCTGAGTCGTTGGTTCGAAACGAGACAGAAGGAGATGACTTCCTTTCACGAATTGTGACTGGGGATGAGACTTGGGTACACCACTTTGTCCCTGAAACAAAACGCCAATCTATGGCGTGGCATCACGCAGACTCCCCCGCAAGAAAAAGTTCAAAATGACTCCCTCTGCAGGAAAGGTTATGGCCACCATCTTCTGGGACATGAAAGGGGTGATTCTGGTAGACATTATGAAGAAAGGACAAACAATCAACTCCGAGGCATTGCTACCCTACAGAGACTCCAGAGACGTATAAAGTGAGTTCGACCGGAGAGAAAACTAGAAGACGTCCTTCTTTTGCAGGATAACGCAAGACCACACAACAGTTTGCAAACAAGAGAGGCCATCACAATAATGCGCTTGACTGTTGTTACCTCACCCTCCATACAGCCCGGATCTGGCACCTTCAGACTTTCATTTGTTTGGGCCAATGAAGGATGCTATTCGTGGAAGAACGTTTCAGAGTGACGATGAGGTTGTTGAGGAGGTTAAGAGGAACTCAGCGGACTTTTACCAGCAAGGAATAAAGGCCCTTGTTTCGAGGTGGAGGAAAGCCGTAGAATAGGATGGAGACTATGTGGAAAAATAAAATCTTGTAAAAAAGAGTGTGTACAAAATTCCTGGAACTTGCAAGGAAACTTGGAAAGAAAAAAAGGGTGGAGAAAAATAGAGTGATCCTCGTAGTATTTTCATATAACACTATTGTGAAAAATGCCATAATGAAGAATAGTCCTATCAGTGATTCAGACATTATCTATAAAATTGGTTGTAAACAATGTGACTTCTTTTACATTGGACAGACGGGAAAAGATTTGAACACGCGTGTAAAACATCAATATTCCGTTAGAACGGGACAGTCGTCCAATGCCCTTTTTGTCTATTTGTCAGAATTGTCTCATTGTATTGAGTGGAACAATACTTCAGTTTTGTTTCACTCAAGCAACACTGTTAATAAAAATATTCTTGAGTCTGCCATTATTCAACTTACAAACAATTTCAACCTTAGTCATGGCCTTTTTCCGCTTTGTCCTGTTGTTTTGAATTCATTCAGAATAGATTTAGACAAGAAGGGCAAGGCGCTAAAACTGTGGTAGCTTTTCCGCGTGAATTATATGCTTCTCCTAAAATATTTTTCTTCACCAATCATATCATTATTATTTTTTCTTAGTGATCTATATATAGTCTCAATCCTGTTATTAATTTCAGTGTTCTTGAGGATGTCATTAGACGAAAGCGCTTGAGCACTGTTTCGTGTTTTCTTTTTCTTTCATGATTATTTTCATCATAAATATAATAATAATAATAGCAAGTATGACGGTTTGTTTGTATTCTTGAATTTTTTTATATTTTTTTTAGCCTCTCTGCAGTATTGTCTATTTTCATTTCCTTCATTTAAAACATTCAGAGTCAGTTTTCCTTTTCTTCTCGAGTGTTGAATATTGTGTGAGGAAGGTTTTTTGGTATTTTGTGATCTACTTTTTATGAACAATATTACCTTTGAAGTCCAGTAAATTGTATATTCCATCTACATTTCCGTATAAATTTACGTATAGGCTTTATACCTTTCTTTCCTACATTTATTATTATGAAGTTAAGAACCAAATAATAGACCGTGATTTTCTCATTTGGAGCCTTAATTAACGGAATTAATAAACTGGTGATAAATAGTTTTTGGATGTTATCTTTCTTGTAGTTTTCCTTTTCTCGAAGCGTTTTAAAAATGACTCTTAAAGCTCGTCTTCTCCGTTTAAACAATGCGACACTTTGAGCACAAATCAACCTAATTTTTACATTTCACAGCAAACGCATTAAGTAAGAAAACTTCAGCTCAGAAAATTAAACTCGTAATGTTAAAGAACTTTTAAATGTCCTAAAAAAAAATTCTATACACGGAGTCTTCTATAAAGGACAAGAAAAAATAATTAATATTTGTCAGAACAAAAACCGTCTCATTGCCCTCAGTTTCAGCGAAGGACATAAAATGGACCAACCAACCAACCAACTAGTCAACCAGCCAACCAACCAACCAATCAACCAACCAGAACAAGAAAGGGAAAGAGGAAGAAAAGATACAAAAAGACTCGCGAAGGGGCGTAATTTATAATGAAGAAGTTACAAATTGGCCTTCATGCTACTGAACTTTGTGCTCACACCAATTAAGTCTTAAGGGATATATTTGGATTAAAACAAAATTGCTTCCGTACGAGAAGATTCCTTCACACACACACACACACACAAACACACACACACACACACACACACGCGCGCGCATTAAATTGAATCGTATAGGAAATAGTTTGAGAAAGCTCCCTCACTAACGAAACACAAGAAAACAACTGCCACGTTATGTTCATACATTTACAGATGCATTCTGTAATTTTGAGGCTTATTTGCGTTAATTTCATAGTTTTCAAAATAAATTCGTTATGATTTTGAAAATGTGAAGATCTAGTGAAGGATTTTAATTTTAAATTTTAAAATGTTTACCTTGAGCTTCATCTGAGGTCGGCCACATTTCCTGCCACACTAGACCAGTTTGCTCTCTCGCATTCCATAATACCAGTAAATAGTTTACGTTTCTCTTCTGAGAATATCTTCTTGTTTGCATTTCCTTCATTTCATCGTGAATAACCGGTAATGACAATAAACAAAACATTTTATGTTATAATTCTTTATTGAGAGATATTCTCTTGTTCGTTATAGCAAGTTATAAATTCGAAAAATTAAGTGAATTTTCATGGTATACTTGAACAAATTTAGGTATAATAACAAAGTAATATACTGCGTGTGTATATATATATATATATATATATATATATATTTATTTATTATATATTATTATTAAAGAGGAGACACAAAACTAAATCTTTTTGAAGTTTTTCTTCTGAATTTAATTATTTGTAGACGTTTCGTGACAGCCTCCTTTCATCACTGATTATTCCCGAAACGTCGGAAAATAATTAAATTGAGAAAAGGAATTCTCTCTCTCTCTCTCTCTCTCTCTATATTTATAATATATATATATATATATATATATATATATATATATATATATATATATTAAAAGCTTAATTAGACGTTTCGAAACGAATCTGAGAGAAATGGAAATTAATAAACTCTTTGGCCCGAAATATTCTTCTGAAAGGAAATTACTCTTTCAACGACATAACCAAAAAAACAGATTTCATTTAATTCTTCTTCGAAATTGTGTCGACTTTATTCTAGTTTCATCACTTTTATTCTCATTCGCGGTTCGTAAGTGGGAATGCTCGAAGTGATGTAGGGATTTGCTCATTTTCATTTTTCAGTGGTCACTTTATGTAGGATTTCATTCATATTTCTCCTTGTTGTAGCCACTCAGGTTTCGCAGCCTCTAGTTGAAATAAATCAATAAATCTGTCGAGTTCATAGGCAGATAACGAATTTAAATATTCAAATCAACTGAATAGGGCATTTTACTAGAAACAGTCCTCTAGGTTTAGTTTCGAAGCCTAAGTAGTATGGGCGAAAAAAGGGACAGTGCAGGAATGTAGCAAAGTTACAATGAGATAATGATCAATGTTGCAAGATGTTGCAAAGGGGTTATGCAACAAGGGGTGGGGGAGTATGCAATTAATGGGGGAGGGGGTTATGCAACAACTCAATGTTGACAAGGGGAGAGGGGAGGGATCTTCGGGGGGAGAAGGGAGGATGACCTCCCCCAAAGGGGTAGCCTTAACCTAAGAGAGGAAGAGAAAGGAGAGACGGAGGAGGTCTTTGGGGGAGAAGTTGGGATGTCCTCACCCCCACAAAGGGAAACCTAACCTAAGTCTTAACCTAACAAGGAAGGAGAGAGTTCTTTATTCCACCAGAGTCCGCAGCATTATGAGCGTCCAGGGGCCAAGCAGGTGTTATATAGAGGATCGTGAGTTGCCAGATATCACTTATTATATATATGGAGGGGGTTACCAGATACCACCATTTATTTTAATTGTTCAGGTACACCTTATTAGGATGAGTTGCTAGATACCACCATTTATTTTATTTACACGAGTTGCCAAATAGTGTTTTTATTTATATGAAGGGATTACCAGATACCACCATTTATCGTAATTATGTTGAGATGTATCTTATTAGGGAGAGTTGGCAGATATCACCATTTATTTTAATTCACACGAGTTGCCAAATAATGTTTTTATTTATTAAAAGCAAGAACGACCCTCTCCTTAAAGTTGTTCAGAAAGAGAGGTAATTATTAATACGAAACCCAATATTAACAATAAAAGAAATACATTTAAACCGAAATAAATAAAACACCATTACATCATTCTGTTTATTCAGACGATTTATTGGAAATATATAGAAGGTAAATATACACTCCTATACATACGATTGAATGATCAAAAAATAAAATAAAAAATAATATAAGAAATACGAAACGTATAATCATCAAAATAATAGTTCAGGCGAAATATACACACACAATTGTATTAAGGGTAAGATTGACTTTCTCCTTAATTTTTTTCAGCAAGAGAACTAATTATTTAAACGATACCCAATATTAACAATAAAAGAAATACACTAGACAATTGGCTTAGCAAAAAGAAATCGTTCATCTTAATATTCATTATAATTAAATTTCAGAGAAATTAAAGTAATTCATAAAAGAATTAAATGAGAAGCCCATATACACTTTTATATTAAACAATAAATTTTAACAAACTTCCCGTTCTTTGTTCAGTTTCCCAAATTTTAGCCAACTCCCCCATATGAAAGCATGCAAACAAGCATCCCTCTCCATGCATTTTTCTCACTATTTGCAACATGAATAAAATAAAAAATTAGTGATGGATTCCGTACCATGTTACGGATTTCTCGTCTAAACTGTAGGTCTAAGGTGGTTCAAAAACATTGCTACTTGACATCTTGAACTTTAGAACGGCTGACTTTAGCATATAAAAGCACATATCAGTACAGTGATTTACTCTAAAGCCAAACCGAAAAAGTCTATTTACTTTTGTCAAACCTATGTATATAAGATACGGTTCTCATTTTTCGTACAATTTTTCATCCATCTTTATATAAATTTCTCAAATCGAAAGGATGAATATTTACACATTTATATTAAATTTCCCATATGAAAACAGATTTAATAATATGCATTAGATATAAAACGTACTAAACTGAATAATAAATTTGATAATAAACAATTTTAAATATTCTATAAAAATAATACTCATTTTACGTATGTCGAAAGAAAAGGAAGGGATACGTTATATATATACGCATAAAACTCAAAGTTGGCCAAAAGGCGAGAATGGAATGTGGGTCAAACCACATCTTGTCTGAAAAATGGCTTTCATCTCTCTTCACTCGAAATATTGTTTGCGGCATTGTTATTATCATAATGAAGTTAAACAACATAAATACGTTCATAAGCATCACGTGATTGTTTTCCAATAGACTAAATTAGCCTTTGGGTTAAGTAATAAGTTTCCTTATCATATTCCCAATGCAACAATATATATATATATATATATATATATATATATATATATATACAGAGAGAGATTCGAAAAACTGAAGACGGCGCACACACACACACACACACAGAAAGAAAGTTTTGTTTATTCTACAGGGTGGGCCGTAAATTTCCATACATAGGAAAATTTAAACGTTTGTTTTTATGTTTCAGATACCCTAAGAATATGCGTTTGTAAGATCTTGTTTACTGATGAAGCAAATTTTTACGTCAATGGAGAGGTTAATCGGCAAAACATACGTTATTGGAGTAATGCTAACCCTAACTGGCTGAGTCCGACGAAGATGCAAGGTGCCGGTAAAGTGATGGTGTGGGCCGGGATATGGGGTGACAGAATTATTGGACCAATTTTTGTCAGTGGAAATCTTAATGCCGAAAGGTATCTTAACATGTTGCAAGAAGAGATTTTCCCATCCCTGCTAAACGAGGAAGGTAACTTCCCAGTTTACTTTCAGCAAGATGGAGCTCCACCTCATTATGGTCTTCACGTGCGTCGGTATTTGGATCAGCAGTTTCCGGATGCTTGGATTGGTCGGCGTGGTCCTGTGGAGTGGCCTCCCAGATCCCCAGATCTCACCCCCCTTGATTTCTATCTTTGGGGGCACTTGAAGGCCATGGTGTATCAGGAAAAGATACGAGACATAAATCATCTAAAGGAACGTATCACCAACGCCATTACAAGCATAACGTCAACTGTGCTAATGCGTGTTCATCAACAGTGGGGAACACGTATTGAAATGTGTTTTCAAAACAATGGCAACCATGTAGAGCATATTATATAAATAAAAATGGTTGTCCATAAAAAAATGTTTATTTTTCCTATGTATGAAAACTTACGGCCCACCCTGTATATGGATATAATATTCATAGCATTAATTTTCAGAACAATGTCATCGCCCGGACTCGATCTTTCAACCAGCACCCCAGCGTCTAATCCACTAGGATACCTAGGGCGCCCATTTATCTACCAACCCAAGCAGACATTCATTTTCATGAGTTATTTATTACACATCTACGCGAGAATTGGCAAGTAGAAAGTCAAACCGAATACATTAATCAAAGTTGAGGGTCGAATAGTATGATCGCAAACATATACTTTGCAAATATTTGAAACCATCGTGGCAGAGACTGTAAAAGGCAATTAACACACACACACACACACACACACACACCACACACAACATATATATATATATATATATATATATATATATATATATTAGGTCATCCCATAAGTAATGCGGCATTTTTTAATTTTTTTTTTCCATTTTTATCATTATTTTACGGATAGAAATCAAACAACTCTTTGAAGTTATTTATATTAAAAAATATTTATTTATTAATTTAATAAGTAATATAATTTCCACCAGTTTCTACCACTAGTCTCCATCTTTCTACTAACTTTTCAATACCATGTTTGTAAAAATCGTTTGACTTTGATTTAAAAAAGTTCTTTGAGGTTGTTTCGACTTCTTCTGTTGTTGACATCTTCATTCCCTTCAGGTGATTCGCTAAACTCCTAAAAAGATAGTAGTCTGATGGGGCTAAGTCGGGTGAGTATGGAGGATGGCTCATTAGTTCCCAATCGAAATTATTAAGCTTTTGTATGGTATCTATTGCGATATGAGGTCGTGCGTTGTCTTGATGAAAGAGCACTCTTCTTCTATTGATTAATGCTGGCCTTTTTTCTTCAAGTGCTGCATTTAAACGGTCCAACTGAGCAGAGTAAACCTCTTTGGTGATAGTCTGATTTGGGTTAAGAAGTTCAAAATGGATTATGCCATTCGTATCCCACCAAACGCACAAGAGAATCTTCTGTGGATGAGGCCCCTGTTTGGCTGTGGTATTGGTTTTTCCCCAGGACTAATCCATTGTCTGGAACGTTTAATATTGTTGTTCAGAACCCACTTTTTGTCTCCTGTAACAATCCTACTCAAAAATGGTTCACTTTTTAGCCGAGAAAGGAGAGATGAACAAATGTTGATTCTTTGTTGCAAGTGTACCTCTGACAGGTCGTGAGGAACCCATTTCCCCAATTGTGAAACCTTGCCTATCTCCTTTAAATGACGATGCACAGTGGAATGAGTTGAATGCAGTTTTTCAGCCAATTCTTCAACAGTTACAATCGGATTTTCTTCCACTGTTATTTTTAAAAGATCTTGATCAAATTCCACTGGTCGTCCTGAACGGGGTTCATCTTTGAGACTAACGTTTCCCGAGCGAAAATTCTGAAACCATCTTTGGCACTGGCTCACACTAATTGTTCTTCACCGTATACTTGACACAAACTTTCTGCTGTTAACTTAGCATTGTTGCCTTTCTAAACTCCCAAAGCATAACGTTGCGAATGTGCTCTTTTGACACTTCCATAATATTCATCATTTAACGATAAGGGCACATTAAATTAACAATAATAATACAAAATTAATAGCTCAGAAAATGACGACTAAGGTATGTCAAAATGTAAGCCTTGGGTTAGGCTAAGCCATACAGGTACCTAGGCTTCGAGTTTAGTAGACTAGGCTAGTATAAAAATAAACCTGCTTTCGATTATTTCTATCCGTAAAATAATGATAAAAATGGAAAAAAAAAAATTAAAAAATGCCGCATTACTTATGGGATGACCTAATATATATATATAACCAATTCCACAAGTCAGGAATCTTGGGAAAGCTGAGAATAGTATGACCGCAAAAAAAATAATGCACAAAAACAATCTAGATTTCTTATTTCCTAATGATATTTGTGTCATCGGATGTTACTCTGCTGTTTCTGGTAATGTCAGAATTATGAAGAGTAGCAGCGCTAATTCTGTTTCCTGTGGTATTGAGCTGAGCGGCTCTGATGAAGATATTCCTATAACGACATGCATCGGCTCAAGTTGTCCAGCTCTCTATCCGAACTGGGAAAATTGAGGCTCAATTAGTATGACCGCAAAAAATAATGTCAAATATTGTTGTGATAGAGATGGTTGATCAATGTTGCGAGGGATATTGCATAAAGGGGTGGGTTCTAAAATGGGAAAACCGAGAAAAGCATGGGCGCAAGTGCAAATATTGTCGTGGTAGAGATTTGCACGAAAAGACTTGGGAACATTTCTTCTTTTTCCTTGTGGTTTGCATCATTCATTCATTTCATGTGTTTAAGTGTGAAATTCACCCTAAAGAAATGTAAGTTAGGTTAGGTTCAGTTAAATTACGTTAAGAATTAGGCATTTCCTTAAGATAATATTGATATGTCTACGATATTCGATCCCTGTACCTTTGTTCTTTCCACAATGATCTCACGAAGATGGAAATCCAATCTATTGCTTCCATGATGGATGCAACATCTTCCTAGTTTATACCTTTGGTGTGAAAATTAAAAATTTCGAATTTGCTTCTTTCTGTTGTTCGTGTTCTTTCCTTTCTTCTTGCTTTTATCGTAAAACCTTGAAATCGTAGTATCAAAATTATTACGAGTTTTTGTAAGTTTAACCCTTAAACTCTACCCGGGGTACTATTGTGCCCCAGTACCCCCGAATTCCTGGCGTAACTTTTATAATGGGATATCTCGCGCTTATTCTTTCTCCTAGAAATTAACAGGTGGTAAGATATTAATAAATTCATTCATTTGAATTATGTCCTAAGTTCCGCCCCCTGTATGATCGGTCACGTGACTCCTGCTACTACCTGGGCATATCTCTACCCCTGCGTGCTCAGTTGAGTGGTGCAAGCCGTGGAACTCAGACGTGTATTTGAAGAAATCTCATGTAGACGAAAAATAGTGATGGCTACCTTTAATATTGTGTACTCGAGTTTTATGAAGTGATATTCGGTAAAGTGTGAAGATGTGGTGAACACTGAAAAAACCCTATTCTACCATCCTTTGATGCTTTTAAGACTACATTGAACCGTGCGAAAGAACAAGAGGTACAAATACTTTACGGCTAATCTGGCGGGAGCATTGCAGGATTTCGTGATACAAGCGATGTATTGAACTATGTTGTAGGACTAAACTTTATAAAAGCTTACATATACCGTGAAGCAGAAGAAACAACACGTGCAGAAGAGAAGCAACGGATATGGTTAGTGAGACTTGTTGATGAGTGGTACGACAAGCGAAATTATGTCATGTTGCATCATACCGAGTACTCGTACCCTGCGACTGAGAATGTAAATCTTGTCATCATGGAGAATCTTAAGTATTTTTACCACTACATTAATATATATCATGACGTGGTTTGTAGTGAGATTGTAGCTAAAGGTCTGCGTGAGTATTTAATAGAATTTAGAGACGAGTATCGTTTGCTAGGCAAAAAGGAAAAATATGGGCACATGTTCCTCTCAAATAGTGTGCCGGAGTGTGAATAAAATGTGTTTAGTTCGTGAAAATGCACGAAAATGCCTGGTTGGTTGGTAGATAAATGGGCATCCTATTGTTTTCGCTGGAAACTCGGAGGCCGCGCGGTCAACTCTTCGAGGTTTACAAGTTCTTACACGGGTTCAACGATGTCGATTTTAGAAGCATGTTTAGTTTAAATGATAACTCGCAACAATGGTATAATTTATACAATGCATACCATCACTATGTTAATATGATTTATTTGTATAAATTTATTTATGACAAATCATTTATATATAAGAACAGAAAATAGTTTAGAATGGTCACAGAAATAACGTATTGCGTACGATAGTTACGTTTAGTTAAAAATTATTAGCATATCTTCAGCCACAAATCTGTCTCTTATGCATAAAATGTACTCGTATAACTGCTGCACATACATATATACGTAATACATACATACGTACGTACATTCCAAAAGTTAATTCACTAACCGTGGTTGGGTTACAAACTTCAATCCAGTTGTGTCGTAATCAAAGTAACCATTAGGTTTGGTTGTCATATAATTCATATTTGGTTGTTTTAGCCGGATGTATACGACGTTGCGTCGTCAGTGCATTCTGTCAATTGATTGATGTGGACTGTTTAACTCCCTTCGCAATATCTAAGATCATTTGACGAAAGCGATCTACAGTTTTACGAGGCACCCGAACCACGGGTCACTACATCATCTGGCGCATGTCGTTATAGGAATATCTTCATCAGAGCCGCTCAGCTCAGTACCACAGGAAACAGAATTAGCGCTGCTATTCTTCATAATCCTGACATTACCAGAAACAGCACAGTAACATCCGATGACACAAACTATCATTAGGAAATAAGAAATCTAGATTGTTTTTGCGCATTTTTTTTTGCGGTCATACTATTCTCAGCTTTTCCAAGATTCCTGACTTGGGGAATTGGTTATATATATATATATATATATAATATGTGTGTGTGTGTGTGTGTGTGCCGTCTTCAGTTTTTCGAATCTGTGTGTGTGTGTATATATATATATATATATATATATATATATATATATATATATATATATATATATACATACATATATATATATATATATATATATATATATATATATATATATATATATATAGTTGCATTGGGAATATGATAAGGAAACTTATTAATTAATCAAAGGCTAATTTAGTCTATTGGAAAACAATCACGTGATGCTTATGAACGTATTTATGTTGTTTAACTTCATTATGATAATAACAATGCCGCAAACAATATTTCGAGTGAAGAAGAGACGAAAACCATTTTTCAGACAAGATGTGGTTTGACCCACATTCCATTTTTATGCGTATATATATATATATATATATATATATATATATATATATATATATATATATATATATATATATATATAACGTATCCTTTCCTTGTCTTCCGACTTATAGGTAAAATGAGTATTATTTTATAGAATATTTAAAATTGTTTATTATCAAATTTATTATTCAGTTTAGTATATCTAATGCATATTATTAAACCTGTTTTCATATGGGAAATCTAATATAAATGTGTAAATATTCATCCTTTCGATTTGAGAAATTTATATAAAGATGGATGAAAAATTTTACGAAAAATGAGAACCGTATCTTATATACATAGGTTTGACAAAAGTAAAAGACTTTTTCGGTTTGGCTTCAGAGTAAATTACTGTACCGACATATGCTTTTATATGCTAAAGGCAGCCGTTCTAAAGTACAAGATGTCAAGTAGCAATGTTTTTGAACCACCTTAGACCCACAGTTTAGACGAGAAATCCGTAACATGGTACGGAATCCATCACTAAATTTTTAATTTATTCATGTTGCAAATAGTAAGAAAAATGCATGGAGAGGGATACTTGTTTGCATGCTTTCATATGGGGAGTTGGCTAAAATTTGGGAAACTGAACAAAGAACGGGAAGTTTGTTAAAATTTATTGTTTAATATAAAAGTATATATAGACTTCTCATTTAATTCATTTATCAATTACTTTAATTTCTCTGAAATTTAATTATAATGAATATGAAGAGAAACGATTTCTTTTTGCTAAGCCAATTGTCTAGTGTATTTCTTTTATTGTTAATATTGGGTATCGTTTAAATGCTGCGGACTCTGGTGGAATAAAGAACTCTCTCCTTCCTTCTTAGGTTAAGACTTAGGTTAGGTTTCCCTTTGGGGGGTGAGGACATCCCACCCTTCTCTCCCAAAGACCTCCTCCGTCTCTCCTTTCTCTTCCTTTCTTAGGTTAAGGGTACCCCTTTGGGGGGAGGTCATCCTCCCTTCTCCCCCCGAAGATCCCTCCCCTCTTCCCCTTGGCAACATTGAGTTATTGCATCACCCTACCCCCTTTGCAACATTGAGTTGTTACATAACCCCCTCCACCTTCATTGCATAACCCCTCCCCCTTCATTGCATAACCCCTCCCCTTATTCAGTGCATAACCCCCACCCCTTGTTGCATAACCACTTTGCAACATCTTACAACATTGATCATTATCTTAGTGCACCATTGCAACATTCCTGGACTCTCCCTTTTTTCGCCCATACTACTAGCCTAATCCGGCATTTAGTCCTAATAGGCCCTATATTGAGTTCAAGAAAAGGCAGACTTATAGCCACTTAAGTGTGCTTTCTAAGCAAACAATCCAGTGTTCTGATAGGCCCATTATTACTCGAGTCATTGCGAGTGTGCACATTTTCTTGATGCTTTGTTTTACAACTTTTTAATTAAATTGTTGGCTGCAAATCATTTTCTAGTGACTACTTTACGGATCTGTGCATATAATCAAATTGAAATAAATTAAGAAATAAACAAGTGGGGGATCAAAGTAAGTTAAAAGGAATTTAGTACATGCAGTAAAAATCAGTTGTTTTTCAAGCCATTTGAGCCTACATTAAAAAGGGCATATGAAAATAAAAACCCACTCTAATAGACAGAGTTTATTTCCACGACAGTTTCGACGCCCACTGGCATCCTCCTCGGGTGGATACATTCGTGTTTCTGTATCCACCCGAGGAGGATGCCAGTGGGCGTCGAAACTGTCGTGGAAATAAACTCTGTCTATTAGAGTGGGTTTTTATTTTCATATTTTGACCTTCACGTAGAAAAAAGTGAAGTTTTTTGCATTTAAAAAGGGCATAGTAACCCATTAGGACCTAATATCAGTTGAAGACAACAATCCCCCAGAAAAAGTCAAGTTTTAGAGTCATGTCTTCAAGGGCTTATTTCTAGAGATGCAAATGAGTTATTTTTTATAAAAGTTTTCAATTAACATTAGTCATCACATGAAATAAGTCAAGACAAAAGTCATACAGAGGAATAAGATTTTGTATAACTTGTATCCAACTCCAGGATTAGAAAAACTTTCAGAATCAATTTCCAGTAAAATAGGTCTTGTCTCTCTTATTACATTCTTTTGTTCGTCCTAAATTCCCCCTATCATCTGCCTGAGCAATTCTTCTTGGACCCACTCCCTAACATTTCAGTACACAATGCTTGTTTTTATTATTTGTAATGCATTGTGGTGGTCCTGCACATCTTGCCTGAAACTTTGCCTTCGGCCCTTCTCCCTGGTTTATGTCGTGTGTGGCGTGTGGAAAGAGAATTTTGATCACAGACTTGTCTCCTGTCTTCCATTTTGAAGGATATTCATTTGCTTTTCAGTCTGCCAGCAAGTTTGAATTTTTACCACAGGAAAAACTGCCTCCACAATTAAATCCAGGTGGGTTTCCAGTTTTCCCAAAACAGTGAGAATTCCAAATCTGAGAAAAGATGTTTCTGATTTGGGAAACCGTAAAGGAAACCGTTACGCAGTTGTGTCCCCTGAAGGGTATTTTCTATGAAAGATCTAACTTCAAGTGGAAAATCGTACAATAGGAGTGGTAATGGATTGATTTGAGAATTGCATACCATGTGATTCCCACTTACACACTTTTCATTCTTGGGCCAAAAGTAAAGTGGGATGTGAGAAGAAACGAATTAAATTATCCGTACATAAACTATATATGTACTGTATATACTCGTATAAAGCCTTAATAATGCAAGTATGTAACATTTTAATCTAAAAGTTAATTAGGAATAATGGTTTCAAAAAGGCAGTATAAAGTAATTAAATTCAAAATTTGTTCGCACGCGCGCGTGGCTGTACGTCACAACGTTGGTTACCAGATACCACGTACAGTTTAAAACACTTTTACGCAATTAAAATAAAATAAATGGGATAAAAATAACATCGTGCCCAGTCTTGTTATGTCTTTGATATAGTAAATTACGTTTGATAATTTGGTCCTTCGACGATATGGCACGTCGATCCTTTTTCCTCTCGAGAAATCGTATTTACTCAGCTAAAATGGAGGCGGATAGATATAGATCAAGCGACATCACTTCAGATTTTAGATCTTTTACGGACGAGGTAAAGTCATTTTAGAATGTATATCACATTTTTATTTTCATTTTAATGCCTACTTTAGTATGAAGATGAAGAAAATAATAACATTTATCCTAATCTTTTCTTCACTATTATTATTCATCGATATTTTTCCATCATTTTGGCGTCTTTTACTCTTTTTCCCATTCTCTGCCGATTCTTTTTTAATCCAAAAATAAAATCCGAAAGTATAAACCATTGAATAGGTTTACTCTCACTCACCGTCATTCCCATTCGATTCCGCGCCCAAGAATGGGAAAAAAATGGAAGTGAAAATTTCAAAGGACGAATTGAAAGAGGAAGTAAAAGAGGAGCCGGAAATGCGAGTGACGAGAAATGAGAATGACATGAAATGGGAGTAGACTGAAGTGGGAAAGCGGACGACGGGAATGGAAATGTGTGTGAATGAGAATGAAAATGGCAAGATATAGAAATAGATACATTTCATATTACCACTTTCGTAATTCCCATTCTTGGTCGCGGAATGAAATGGGAATGACGGTGAGTGAGAGTAAACCTAATAGTATATTATTTTCTAAACGTCCGTTATTTTATTATATATGAAGGAATAATTCACATAAAATGGGTTCACTGTGGAGATGTTTGTAAATGTCAGACGTTTCTCGGTGAAACCCCTTTACTATATATATATATATATATATATATATATATACAGCATTACCTCGAACATCGTCGCTAATGCGTTCCTAGAAAAGGCGACGATATTCAAAACGATGTTCAAAGAATGTAACCTATTGGAAATAAGAGGTTCCGTTTTCAGATTTTTTTTTGTGTCAAAATCAGGATTTTTGCATTACAAATACAGTACAAATACAGTCGTTTTAACAGCTCAATCACAGAAAAACATCAATAAGAAACTGTTCAATTCAAACCTTTTATTTAAACACGAAAATTTATAATACGAACGAAAAAATGAAATTGGAAATTATTTTTAAGCAAAACATTTGTCTACTGTTCAATTTAAACCTTCTATTAAACATGAAAAGGGGGAAGGGTGATGCTGCCAGGAGTAAGACGACGAAATAGCAAAACCAATACGATGATGTTTTAAATCTTAGTCGCAAGCGTAGCAACGAAAAGCGCAAACGATGTTCAAAACAACGATGTTCAAGGTATTACTGCATATATATATAATATATATATATATATATATATATAGTAAATAGATAGATAGATAGTAGTGTTTAATACCTGGAATAGGAATGCCAGGATCCCGGGGAAAGAAATTTAAAATTCCCAGAAAAAACGGGAAATTACGGAAATAGGAAAAGAAAATGGCAAATAATACATTTGACGGTGAACCTTTTCGCTGTATAAAATTACAACACTAGCATTCTCCTGACATTTTAAAACGTTTTTAAACGTTTTCAAAGCGTTTCTGACTGTGTCGTTTTGAAACGTTTTAAGGGGGTCATTTCGTGGTTTCCGAAATAATTATGGGACTGGGCTGAAAATTTAATATGCTGTAGATCCTCATGAATAGTGAAAAAAAAAATAATGTAGAGATGCCAAAAATAGAATAAGAGGAAGTATTTAATAACATCTTAAATGCTAACTGCTTATTTCAAAATCGAAGGTTTAAACTTTAGTTATTTTACTTTAGTTTTCTGTAATCCATAATCCATATACAGTGTATATATATATATGTATATATATATATATATATATATATATATATATATATATATATATATATATATGAATATTAAAACCAAGGCGTGGAAGATTCCTTCATTACGTTTCTTAGATGTTTCGGCAAATATTGGCTGCTACCATCATCAGTGGCAAATCTATATAAATAAATATACACAATGTTTTAAATTATAATTGGAAATATAATATCAAACGTATAGTTAAAAAATATACGAAGTTAATCGAACTCAAAAGTGAAAATAAAACTTGCCAATAAAATATTTTAAAATTCTTCATAAAATTTATAAAATAAATAATAATGTCAGTTATTGTTTAGAATTATAAAGTGAGGCTAAAATTAAAATGAAGTCACAATTGAATACAAAACCTAGAATTGACTTATATAATGACTTGCAGTGACAGAAAGTTCAGTCCAAAAGTAAAAACACATCCCAGTTTTGAAAGTGTATGAGAATTATTTGAAAGCACATAAATCTTAGACGATAAAGTAACCAATCGTCCATGTCTAGTTTGTAATAATGAATACATAACGAGTCAAACATTCGAAGGTTTGTGAAACGGTTGGTTGTTCTCTTAATATTCTGATTTGGTCGGTCGTAAGTGGAAGCTGTTTTGTGTGTCTATTGTCTCATGGGGGATTTATGTTGGCTTAGTTAAGTGTCTTTTCACGTGGTCAAATCCGTCTATGCGCAATTATTCTTATTTGAATTACATCGAACACATTCAAATGTATAGTTATAAACCAGCACAGTTCATCTTCAAAGTGAAAACAAAAATAGAGATCCCAACCTATTTTAGGGATATAATGAAAATAAAAGTGGACTTGTGGAATCAAGAATTTAACACTTTGGAGCCCGATTTAAGCACGAATTAGAAAACAAAATATTTTTAAGAAAATAAAAAACAAATGAAAGCCTTAAACATGTTTTTATAAAAAGAAATAAAGTTGTTAGGGTTTGGTGATAAATTTGCCAGGACTCCTTTGGCCCATTTCTCTGACCTCAAATATACCCAATTTTCTAACAATTAATATCCCTCAAATTAAGTTCGGTTCGTGTACTAATAATGTAATGATGGTGTTATTTAACCTCCTTCGCAACATCCAAGGTCATACGACGGAGGGAATCTACAACCATGGGTCGCTACAAATCTGGACGCAGACGCAGAGGACGAACTCCCATCTATCTAAATGACTGTAAATTAACCATTCTAACTTACCCAAAATGGGCCCTTCCTAAATTTATTTCAACAACCATAAAATTGTTGGAGGGTAATATTTTGTGTAGCAGTCACGTTGTTGCTGTCAGACCAACGCTGTCTTTTTCACAAAAACAGCTGTGAAGAGAACAGATAAGCGACACACCACTTTTCAGGGCTGTCAATCCAGTAGTTAAGCTCCAGGACAAGTGACGCGTGGATCCAAATGGAACCAGTGAACAAAATTATACGATTTATGCACAAAAACCTATTATGGGTCCATATGGACCCGCTGGGCCGGAAACGGCAGATATCCATAAAGGAGCAGACCACTGTAATGTATATCGCTACTGACTTTGATACTGTATACCATTTTTCATAATTCTTAACATGGTTAGAAAGTTGCTAAAGACGGTAGGACATGGTTTAGGGTTTGAATTATTAGTAAAAACATTTTTCGAGAAATGTGGCTTTTGCATGAAAAGTTACGTATAGGTTGAGAGTATGGAACAGCAGCTCCCATTTGTACAATAATTATATTATTAGTCGCATACGTGATAAATTTGAAAAACATGGAACTGTCCGAATTTGAATTTAAAAAAGTTATTTATTATGTTAAACCGTTTCCACATGGTTCCTCCTCCCAGAGTTCGAAGTAGAGAAAGTCCATGACCTAACTCTACGAGACTGGAGTGACTCGTAGTTACAAAACGATAAACAACTACTAAGTAGTTTTAATGGGTAGGAATTAGGGGATTAAATGAAGAGTCCTCTTAAAACAAAAGTAGTTATACATGATGTTAACAAAATTAAAAAAAGAACAGTTAAAAGATACATTTTACTGTACCATTCGAAGCACTTAAATTTTACGCTAAAATCAATACTTATACATTAATGAAACATGTATAATTAATTGTCATTTCTGTGTTCTTGAGCACTTCAAGCGTGATTTCTTTTGTTCCAAATGCATTTTACGTAGGTTTCACCGTGCGTATACACTTTTAAATCAACGCGATTTTATCAAAATCTCATGGGAAATGAAAATTGAGAGAAAGGAATTGTAATAAGCTATGGAAAAATCCTTAAGATAAATTAATACAATTTCTGCGAGGTTTAAGCGGCTATCTAAGGGTGGGTGGAGGTGTATGTTCAATTTGTAAGACTGTATGGGAAAGTTGGAGTTGGAGTTGTACAAATGAATGTATGTGCGTTTAGAAGTCTACCAAGAAAGCAATGTGTATGGGCGCGAGAAATTTATGGAGTTTTACATAGTAAATTTTTACTTGTTTGAGAATTTTCACAACTTTAAAATTGACTAAATTCTACTGTATATCGGGGGTGTCCAGGACGTCGATCGCGGTCGACCGGTGAACCGTTAACTCGTTTCAAGTAGACCGCAGAAATTTTTAAAACTTATCATATGGTTAACCGAGGGTTGACACTTCTCCAGGTAGCGACAGAGAAAAAGATCGCATTGCTTGCAGTTGTAACCTGTTTGCATTCCTGTTCACGAAGTCGTCCTCTTTTTTATTGCCCATGCGCTCTACACATGTTTTTCCTCGTCCATTTATTTTCTTAATTATGCACTGATTTTGTTGAGACTATACCAGTTGGCAATGCTCATTTTCTTCTAACACGTTTGGCGAAGGGTATTGTTCAATGAGTTGCATCACAAATTCTTACGGTACACAAGTTGTCGGTTTTACGCGCTGTAGGTGACGGACATGTCAAACTTGCCAACACCACAGTCATTCCGCGAACTGAGAGCCGTTCTTACAAAGTAGTCAGTAGCCTGAAGGTTGTTGCAAAGAAAACAAGCACATGTGAGTGTACTGAATTTCTAAAATTATAAACTTTTATAGAAAAAATTACTCCAAACGTAGGTTTGCAGTGAGTTTTTCAATTCAAATTTTAATGGAAGGTTAATCATGAGTGCCGAACTAAGCAACAAAAAAACAAAATCGTATCATTTTCACAATGAGTGGGAGAAAGATTAGTTTTTCACAATGGTGAATTCAAAGTGCGTGTGTCTAATCTACCATTCGACCGTAGTTCTTGCTAAGAAGGGAAATGCTGAGAAGCATTTCAAAACTATTCATAAGAAATA
This sequence comes from Bathynomus jamesi, assembly GCA_023014485.1. Lineage (NCBI taxonomy): Eukaryota > Metazoa > Arthropoda > Malacostraca > Isopoda > Cirolanidae > Bathynomus > Bathynomus jamesi. The sequence goes on from JAJOZX010001207.1 coordinate 204,625, forward strand.
TGAGAGCGACTTTCTAGCCAAAAGTGAACTGCACAAGACGAAAATGAAGGAATTGAAGTCTCACCTTACTGTACAACAATCCATATTTACTACGCCCATCGAGAAATTAAATGCAGTAACAAGTGCATCCTTCCGGGTGAATCACGTGTTAGCCAAGCACAAAAAACCGTTCGAGGATGGAGACATGGTAAAAGATGTATTTCTGGAAGCAGCAGACTTATTGTTTGATCATTTCAAAAATAAATGGGAAATAATTTTAGCTATTAAGGTAATTCAGCTATCCAAATACACTGTCACGCGACGTTCAGAAGTGATGGGTGAGGATCTGAGAGTGCAACTAAATAAAGATATAAATGAGTGCGTTTTCTTTTCAATTCAATTTGATGAGTCGACAGATGCTACTGACACATCCCAGCTGTGCATTTTCATAAGAATGCTATTTAAAAATGTGACTGCTAAGGAACAATTGCTCAAGATCATACCATTGAAGGGAAAAACTCGAGAAGAGGACATTTTCCAGGCACTCAAAAACTGTTAATAACACTCAGTTACCCATTAACAAACTTGTGTCTATTACCACCGATGAAGCTCCGGCCATGACTGACCATACTTGTGGTTTCTTTGCTCTCTGCAAAAATTATAGTGATTTTCCTAACTTCCATAGTTATCATTGCGTAATTCATCAACAAGTTCTGTGCGGTAAAATGCTGAATATGAAAGAAATCATGGCTATTGAGCTCAAGATCGCATGTTCTATCCGGCAAGAAATCTGCTGAGGTGCCTCTTTAGATCTCAACTGGAAGAAAGTGAAGCCGAATACACAAATCTTTTGCTACACACTGATGTAAGATAGTTTAGTAGGGAAAAAATGTCTTCAGAAATTTAGAGATTTGTTAACCGAAATCAAAGAGTTTCTGGCCTCAAGAGGTGATGAATATAATGAATATAAGCAGTTGGGAGATGAAATGTGGTTATTAGATTTAGCTTTTTTGACGATGTCACTGCTAAGCTGAACGAACTCAATTTGGAGCTTAAAGGAAGAGATAAAAATATTGTCCAAATGATTAGTTCTGTAAATGCCTTTAAACAAGAATTAAAATTGTTCTTCTCACGACTGCAACAACACGAACTGAGGCATTTCCCAAATATGATGTCAGAGCTAGAAAGCCAGAGAAAATAACCTAAAATTTTGGCAATGATCAATATGTGGAACAGGTGAACAGCTTCATCACAGTGTTTGAGAGGCGCTTCCAAGACCTCGCAATTCTAGAATCTGCAGCAAGATTTATGTACTTTCCGTTTGATGCAGACGTAGATGTTGAAGAAATTGCATTAAAAGTGGCAATATTGTTTTCACATCTTATATCGAAAGTGAAATTTTAACACTGCAAAGCGACCCTAAAATTAAATCAAGGGCATCCGATAAAAATTTTTGGAATCTGCTCGTGGAGGAAAAAAATCCAAATCTTAGAAAAATGCCATGTATTTGACAGCATTTTTTGGTTCCACGTCCCTCTGTGAATCAGCGTTCTCAAACATGAAGATCATGAAGTCCAACAGTCTACTCTAACAGATAATCATCTGGACGCTTGCTTGAAGTTAGCAGTCAGCATCTATAATCCAAACTTTGTACAGCTTGCTGACGCCATGCAGTGTAAATCATCTACATCTATTTGATAATGTAAGAACCAAAGAATATCTTCTTATTCCATAATTATTATTATTTAAATAAATGTATTTTGCATGAATAAAGGATATATTAGTGTGCAAATTTTTTTTGGTCAATTTTAGAGCTGGTAGATCGCGTTAGGATGAGGCTTGCAAAAGTAGATGTTAGGAACTTAAAGTTTGAGCACCCCTGTTCCATATAGTTTTGAAGGTACTAAAATTCAAAATGTTAAGCGGTGAAAGGTTTACGCGTGGGCATTGTTCAAGATTTTGGATGTACGAGTTAGTGGCTACTTGCCTCCGATATCAATCAGTCTACGTCTCGAGCGTGTTTTTGTAGGTTAGTGTTTTTTGTATGAATGTACGGGTATCGCCTAATGGGTGCAGGAGTACTTGTAGTGGCATTTCTTAAATGGAAAATAAGGTTAAAGAGGCAATTATGTAAAATGGTGGGTAAATAGACGTCATGATTATTGTTCTTCGATTCGCGTATCAGAGCCTCTTTGGGGATACGCGAGTGGACCTTGATGATGGAAATTCCACTTCTGAAGTCGAAGTGGCAAATGGTTCAAAAATATTGTGACCAGTCGAAGTGCTATGGGCCCAGATAGGGTTAGAATCGAGTAGGCCCAATCGAAGTGATATTCTTAAAAGGCGGTGGCCTATCAGGCTGCGAGATAATATGGATAGGGAAAGGTAAGAATGGATTTGAACCAATATTTGGGATGATAAAGACGAAGAAGTCCGATAAATTCTGAACACGAGTATACACGAAAATGATTTTATGATGGTAGAAAGGAACATTTATTGTCGAAGAAATGTTATGGTGAGTGCAAGATTCTCAATTCATGGATTGACCTGCTGAAAGACAAACAAGGAGACGGAAGAAGAATGAGTCTTCTGTTTTAAAGAAAAGGAGACAGAAAGATGAATCTTCTGTTTAGTAGAAGAAAGGAAATACGTTTGGAAGTGTTTAAAGTGGTACTGCAAAGTTTCGATTTCCAAACCATCTGTTTAGAAAGAAAGGAATCGAATGAACGATGTTCTGAAAGAAGATGCAGAGATACATCTCTCCCTTTGGTGAGAAAGGGAAAGGTGTGATTCCCTTCCAAATTCGTCACATACGCGTTGTTGGCGCGTGGTGGATTTGCAGTTTGCAGAAGATGAAGCTCACCAAGAGGGTGAGACTAGAGGTCATAAGCCGAATTCAAACCATGCCCCTCAGGCATAACCGAGTTTTCAGTGACCTTAAATGAGTTTGCATAAGAGGGAAGATCTGTCGGTCTATCTGCACAGTACTCATTATTCTTCTAAGTAACAGCAGAAATGAAGTGATTAAGGACTTTATCTGGGACAGTCTAGTCGAAGCACTTCCCTCGTGGTATTCGAGACAATCTTTTTATAGAGCACTTCTCTCAACATATTGGATACATCCACTGTATCGTGCATGACACAAGGACTAGCCGAATGGACAAATGTATTCCGGGCTTGTATTTCTGAACGGACAACTTCTGACAGCGGAGCAGGTTTGGATTCACTTCTAGCACCTGTAGGCTTAGTACAGAATTTTGGTAGAGAATCTATTCCTTTGAAAACGGAGTATGAAGTAGGATGATGTATTCTTCCTTAAATAGAAATTCAAGCGAACTGACCAAACAACAATTCAAAGAAGATGGGTCTTCACTTTCATTCGAAATAGTCGAAACATTGTGAACTTAAAGTTCCTGATTAACTATGATAGGAGGTGGTGACTTGCTCTCTTTAGAGTCAGAGGGGTTTACAGTGAAGACATCCTAGTCTTCGTGCTCACAATTACCGAAAATACTCGGGCTTTCTAGTTCTTCGTTCACCGAAATTGGAACGGAACAATCGACAGTTGATGAAGAATTTTCTCCATCTACTGTAATAATCTTTCCCCTTCATTTTGGGTAGGATCCAGGGAGTCATTGAGGCTCTCTGAAACAATTCTTTCGCCCTCCGCTGAAAACAGCCAAGAGTATGAATGACAAACGTACTCAAAGGGTTGGTTCACTCCTCGAATTAGGCCTGCCTTTCTATCCTTCAGATAGAAATCGTGCGTCAAAACCAAATTTACAGTATTTCCAGGAGTAAACGACTATCCTAGTCTAATTCAAATACGACCACACATACGGTCAGCTAACTGACTGAATTCAACTCGGTAGGAAGAATAGCTTTTTCGATGCTGTATTCTTCTCAGTGCATCAATGCATGTCGAGTGCGAACGGAAATCGAAATTTCCCATAGCATTCTGAAGTAATTTCTCATATACGTGTTGTTTAACGTAATTCGCTTGACAGCCGTCTTCAACAAAACCCAAAATCGCTTTCTTATTGACGGAAGCTTTCACGAAAATCTTGGAAAAGTATATCTTCCCGAACCCGGACATCTGTAAGAGATTTTGAAAACCTGCCGGTATCCGAAATATGTCTGAGTTAGGGGGACCATAAAACGACGCCATTTCATTGCAAGTGAGCTTAACTTCACCATTTCGATGCCGACCGCTGATTGGTTGCTAGGGGCTAGCGGGCAGCTGATTGGTCAATGACCCCGCCATCCTCTCGCATCTTTGTCTCACCAGTCATGCCGCTTCTCTCACCGCGTGTGCGTGTGTTAGGTTCTCTCACAGTGCTTCTGTGATTTGTACATTTTTATTGATTTACAATGTTCACTGCGCTTTTGATAACTTTGTCGTGTATTGCTAACGTATCATAGTGTCTGTGATAGTACTGTGTGTGTGTGTGTGTGTGTGTGTGTGTGTGTGTGTGGTAGAGAATGGGACCTCTGCGACGATGCCAAAACACGTGCCGAAGAAAGGAACATCCAAAACCCCAAAGACTACCAGAAAAAAATACGAATAATAATAAAGGAGAAGCTGCGAGTCCTTCATAAACTTGACCGTAAAATTCCCATCAACAATATCATGGGGGAAGAATAGCATCGGTAGGATACGGTGTGTCATATCCAGCATGCAAGGGACAGCCTAAGATCATTCAGCTTGTCGGTGGAGCCTGGTTTTGCTAATGCAAAGGTTGCTACTCTGACCAAGAGCACCATCAGGTACTGAAGTTTGAGGCTATCGATAAGCTGTGTACGACTGGTACGTTCAGCAAAAGTCTCAGGGTGTACCGATCAGGGGCGTGGAGATCCTGTCTGCAGCCTCCTGCTTTGCCCAAATAATGGAGGTCGAGGGCTCCAAGGCAAGCTAAGAGTGGTTTACCAAGTTCCAGGCATGGCAACATCTCTAACGAGAGAATTGCTGGTGAAAGTCAGAGCGCCGCCATCGCTAGTGTTGCGCCTTTTGTTGAGGAACTGCGCAAATTGCGCTTCGAGAATGACCTAATGGGCTTCCAAATCTACAACGCTGATGAGACGCGATTGTTTTGGCGGAGCTTTCCCAACAACACCCAGGCCATGAAGACGGAAGGAAGTGTCCCTGGGCTAAAGACCATGAAGCAAAGGATTTCGGTGCTTCTGTGCGCTAATGTTGACGGCAACCACCAAATCAAACCCTGGGTTGTTGGCAATGCGAAAAAACCCAGGACCTTGAAGTATATCATGGACCACCTTCTGGTCTCGTTGAAGCATAACAAGAATGCGTGGTTCACGAGGGAATTTTTCAGTGTGTGTTTTGAGAGTGTTTTTGTGCCGGCAATCCGTGATTTTCAAGTTAATGTGAAAGGAATTCTCCTGCTACTCCCGGACAACGCTCCAGTGCGCACTTCGGAGGAAGTGCTAAGCAGCTCTGATGGGTGCATTAAGTGTAAGTTTCTGTTCTCCAACATCACCTCAGTCCTCCAGCACATGGATCAGGGTATCATCCTTGCTTGTAAGAGGCACTACAGGAGGAAGATGTTGGATGACTGCCTGGTAGTTGAAGTCATTCTTGAAAATGAGGAAGATACCCGAAGGAAGAGGACCGTTGAAAATTTGAAGCATTATAATCTTCGAAATTGTCTCTACAGCGTGAAGGCAAACTGAAAAGCCGTCGACAGAAGAACCCTTATCGATGGCTGGGAGATAATGTTTAATGGAGTGGTAGAGGATCCTGACCAGCTGGTGGAAGACTTCGAAGTGTTTGATATCCAGGAGTATGGAAACCTCTTTATAAGGTCTGGAGGAGCTGAGGTTGGTGAAGAAGATATCGAAGAGTGACCGGAGGTTGACTAAGCCGATCCTGGCTATGATGTCAAAACAAGAATAAATCGATGCCAGTGTCTCAGCCAGTTTAAGTAACATAGTCCGGTAGCACAGACCCTGATTTTACTGGAACCCTGCATTGTTTGTTATAAAGCAAATTTTTACATATTTCGAAAGCTTATACCACCCCATTCAAGAATCCATCGGGTGTACACCTGATCCCCGCTTGGCTTTTTCAATATGGCCGGCGAAACTGAAAAATCCCATATCCTGGTCAATACTTGATGGATTTTGATGATCTTGGTGTCATTTCTAGGGTTTTTTAGGATGGTGAGTCGATCTGGAGGGGTTGCAGATACTTTGGGAGTCGTTTTGACTCACATTCGTCAATACTGAAGGTCATTGGAGGTCAAACGCCCCCCGAAATAAGGAATATCCCATATCCCGGGCAGTTGTGGAGACATTTTGGTGATCTTACTATCGTTTTTTATGGTTTTGGGCGAGACTGAGTAGTTCTATATGGTTTAAAATGAATTCAGGGACTATTTTAAATATGGTAAGGTGAATTCCAATATGTCTAATTATTCCTCTTATTTTTTTTCAGGTTGTTGAGATTATTGCTGATGGTGCTGCCACCTGGTGGTTTGATGACGTCTTGGTTGTGCTGATTCCAAAATGGGTGGGTATACAGCCTCAATGCTCGTGTGAGTCTGACTGCTGACCTCCTTGATATGAGTGAGCACCTAGAAACATTCCATCTGTACCACAAAGAGGAGGCAGGAGGTCGCATCAAACATGATGGAGAAGATCGCCAATCACTTCATGATTCCCTTTCTAAGTGCATGGACCCAATGGATCCAGAGTCACATCCAGGAGGCAACTTATACAATATTCAGACAGGGCAGCTTGCATCTCCAGATGCCAATGCCGATAGAGCTGTTAGTATTGGAAAGACGCAACTGGCACAGTACGAGTCATCATGGCCACAAGGCTTTTATGACACCATTTCCAAACATGTCATCACCTTTGCAAGTAAAATGAAACATATCAAGGTGGGTGCCCACTTGGTTATGGACCAAGAAGCGATTTATGCACGCGTCATCGGTTTGCTGATGAGCGAACGCGAACTTGACTTGACCCATGTATTCTCAACAGAGTTTGTGGCATACCCACCTGCACTGTTCCAACCAGATAGCTTAATGAGAACTGCAGCTAAGTCCGCATTGAAGCAGAACTTGGGAGTGGAAACATCCTCTTGAACATGGGGTCGACCAACAGTTGTTATCATGGATGTGTCAGCTGTTTTGTGGGCAGTCGACTGGCCTGCTTGTGGCACAGTTGCTACATTTATCCAAACCTTCAAAGTATGGCTACCGAAACATCTTTTTCATGCATCTGTAGTACTAGCTTTGGATCGCAACTATGATTTCTCTCCGAAATCAAGCACTCGGGCAATGAGAAGCAAGAGCAGCAGAGTTCACAAGCTGGACCTCAACACCACGTGCACCGCGAACAAGGAGCAACTAAACAGGCTGCTCTGTGAGCTGCAACTGTGAGCTGCAACTGTAACCCAAGACCATGAGCTAGTGCTTGCAGGATGGCAGACCATACCGACTTCCATTGTGCGAGGCAGGAGTCGAGCAGCATTGGAGCTCTCATCATCTCATGAAGAGGCTGACGTGATAATAACACAACACGCTATCGCACAAGCTGAGAAAGATTCTGATTCCCGCATCTCCATCATTTGTGATGACACAGACGTGTTTCCCATGCTGACTCACTTCTATGAATTTAAGAAACTAGGCTGTCCCATGATTATGGAGTCTCCAGTGCGTGGCAGAAAATCAGTGGACATCCGAGCAACTGTAACCCAGCACAAAGACATCATCCTACAATCCTCAAACTACACGCTTTGAGTGGTTGTGACACAGTTGCAGCAATACATGGCATCGGTAAAGCTACTGCCATTGCCACAGCCAAGAAGGGTCGGAAGCTAGACAAGCTGGGGTCCCTTGATGCATGCTTTGACCATATCGAGAAAGAGGCAACAGCGTTCACTGTCGCATGCTATGGGGATAAGAAATCCTCATCTCTTACTGAGTGTCGTCAGCGAGTATGGGCTCAGAAGACAGGGAAGTCGGGAACTGCTGCACCCAAACTATGTTCTCTACCACCAAAAACTGAAGCTTTCCATCAAAATGTGCTCAGAGCCCACTACACTGTGGCGAACTGGCTCGATGCACTAAAGTGTGACCCACCACCACTTGATCCTGTGCATTATGGGTGGGAGAGAGACGAAACAAACAGAGTTCTCATCTCAAAAACAGTTGGTGAAGGAGTGTGCTTAGCACCAGATGAAGTTCTGAAGCTAATCAGATGTGGGTGTGAATCACAATCAGCATGCAGGGGGAGTCGCTGCGGCTGCATGGGACGCGGAATCCCTTGCACAATGTTCTGTGGCAATCCAAGCCGCTGCCACATGCACAATTTAGGGTGGCCCACTTTTCAATTTTTTTTTTAAAGTATAGGTGATCGTGGTTTTTCCCATTATTTGGCACTATACTAGCACATTGGTACCATTTTTACAAAAATTGATCAATATTTAGGGGTCTCGCATCGACCTTGAAATTACTAGTTTTTTTTTTTAAATGTGTACTTTTTAACTTTTTACTGAATCAAGATAAATCATTAAGTAGGGATGTTTTCTGAATCCTCTTAATGAGAGAAGTCGTTTGGTGTGCCTGCCAATGTCGTACGACTAACGGTTTAAAGGTTGTGCCTGTATACAGGTAATACCAATGTGCTAGTATAGTGCCAAATAATGGGAAAAACCACGATCACCTATACTTTTCAAAAAAATGAGTCACCATACCCGGGCGGAATGTATAATGTATATAGGTAATTAGAAAATGCACTATGCCTGTGCCAGGTACCTAACCTATTTCTTTTTTGCAGATCATAACATTTTGAAATTCTGTCTGAGTTCCTCATCCTTTGTCATGGACAAATCGATGGTAACCATAACTGGAAGAACTCTTGAAGCTACAAATAGAGAGTCATCAAAAGGAAAGGCGAAAATAACATCGCTACCTTCTCTAAGATCGGCCTCAGAAATTTTTTTAGTTGGCCAACCGTCGTCCTCCATCAGTGGTAGCAAATTGCCAACAACACGGCAGGTTTTGCAATACTTCTTCAGTGTTATCCAGTACACTGCTAACAGGAAAGACGCATTCAAGGAACCGTAAACAACGTCTTAAAGTTTTGGAACATGGCCCGCATTAAAACAATCACAAAGCTCAACTGCGAACGGAAGCTAGAGGCATTGTGGAAAGAGTGGCACTTATTCCAAAAGAGCAGAAAACGAGAAACTGACGCCGGAGGAAAACGGCAGAAGTTTTCGGACAGTGTGGACAAGCTGTGGGATATCGGAGCATCTGACGCTGTCGAAGATATAAAGAAGAATCGACTGCTGTCCGACAAGGACAAGAAAGAAGACATTGACTTCTACCTCGATCAACGTGGTCTCGGGTGGCAACGATGAGCGGGAACGATAAAGTTTTCGCTGTAAAAAGAAAGCTACAGGAAGGAAGAAAACGTCCTCGCCAGGAGCCGCAAACCTCAAAGTGTGCATACGAAACCGGAGATGAGGCCATGGAGAATGATGATACTGGCATGTCAGGAGAGTCGGAGACAGAACTAGCGTTCCGCCTGCCGAAAGAGCCAAGTGTGTCTGTCAATCTTCCTCGCCGCATCCTTAATGCACCTGCTGTCATGGAAGTGGCTGATCGTTTCCGCATGTCCAATAATCAGGTGCGTATTGTGTATAGTATTCTATGCAGCAACAAGGTGGATGGCACTGTGAAGCAACAGATGGCAGAGAAGCTGTCCCACCTCCCTGTACCCAAAGACTTCACATACGAGAACGTCTCAGTCGACGAGATGACGCTACTCCCCGACCTGATCGACGAGTCCTCTTGGTTCTTATTTGCAGGTCTGAAGATGTATGGGTCTTCGTGGCTCACCCTGCCAACTGATAAGTGGGACGAGAACGAGGACTTTTGTCGTCTGAAGGATGTGATCTCTAATCTCCAGGTCACCAATGACGTCGCTGAAAGAAGAGTCCAACTGATACAAGACTATGCGAACACGGTCACAAAGGACGAGGCACAGCTGCAGGATCTTCTGCAAGTGGTGGAAAAGAACCGGAAAGAGCTCGGCGACTTCAAGAAGTCATCACTCGCCACGATGACATAGCACAGAGGGACAACGTTGCAGCCAGTGACGTGTGATAGTGGTCAATACAATGCAAAAGTGATTGTTTAAGTTATTGTTTCTTTCTTCCTTATTTGTCTGCTATTTGCTGATTTTTTTGAAAAGTATAGGTGATCGTGGTTTTTCCCATTATTTGGCACTATACTAGCACATTGGTATTACCTGTATACAGGCACAACTTTTAAACCGTTAGTCGTATGACATTGGAAGGCACACCAAACGACTTCTCTCATCAAGAGGATTCAGAAAACATCCCTACTTAATGATTTATCTTGATTCAGTAAAAGGTTAAAAAGTACGCATTTTTTAAAAAAACTCGTAATTTCAAGGTCGATGCGAGACCCCTAAATATTGATCAATTTTTGTAAAAATGGTACCAATGTGCTAGTATAGTGCCAAATAATGGGAAAAACTACGATAACCTATACTTTAAAAAAAAAATTGAAAAGTGGGCCACCCTAAATTTGCACATGCACAATGTTCTGTGCATGTGGCAGCGGCTTGGATTGCAACAATCCATTGACCCAAAACGCAAACGAAGGGCAGACTGATGATCCTGACGATCCTGACACAACCATGTCTTTTGATATTTGCCCCCAAATAAATGGTTACCTAATGTGAATAACTGCATCAAAGTTGTCAATGCCAATCCCCCAGCTAGGTGTGAGCGTTGTTTTGCTTACGAGGTCATATCTTGTAGCTTTGCAACCTTCCAGAGAATGCATGTGCCCTGCACTTCAGTATAAATTGTGGTTTATATCCGAATATCCATATCCATATAATGTGGGTTGTCATTTGAGCATTATGATCTGGTTTTATCTGCAGAAAAGATGTTAACCCTTTCATGTCGGATGGGCGCAAATGAGACCATCAAATTTTATGAGATTTTAGTCATTCTGGAGATAAAACACAAGTGTTTTTTGTGGCATGAAAAGTAAACGAAAATCAGGTATGAAAGGGTTAAGTGCTCAGCAGTTAGCTAGATTGTAGAAATTGTCACTGAAATAAAGCAAATACAGTGATGTCAACTGTGGCATTATCATATTTCAAGGCCAAACTTTAACCTCAAATGACCTTGACTTGACCCATGGAGTTGCAAAATGATATCCTACTGTTATCATGTGCCTATAGAACTACTCAGTCTCGCCCAAAACCATGAAAACGACAGTAAGATCACCAAAATATCTCTACGACTGCCCGGGATATGGGATATTCCTTATTTCGGGGGGCATTTGACCTCCAATGACCATGAGTATTGACGAATGTGAGTCAAAACGACTCCCAAAGTATCTGTAACCCCTCCAGATCGACCCATCATCCTAAAAATCCCTAGAAATGACACTAAGATCATCAAAATCCATCAAGTATTGACCAGGATATGGGATTTTTCAGTTTCGCCGGCCATCTTGGAAAATGGCGGCCATATTGAAAAAGCCAAGCGGGGTGAGGTGTACATCCGATAGATTCTTGAATGGGTGGTATAAGCTTTCAAAATATGTCAAGATTTGCTTTATAACAAACAATGCAGGGTTCCCACCTCGTGCAATCGGATTAACATCGATTCTTCCTTGGGGAAGGGTGAAGATGACGATGATGATGATGATGATGATGGCGCCGACGTAGTCCCTCGAATGAAGTTGTCTCAGGTATCGGGAGAATATCGATCAACTTCTCAGCTACATCATCCACACGAGATATGACAAGTTCCAGCCCTTATATGACCACTTGAGGGAGTTTGGCACCGGGGTTATCAATAGGCAGCAAAAAAAGTGCGTCTCCCTAGCAAACGACGATTGGCGACTTTTTGAAGCTTATTGCTCGCGCTCCTCGCAGCTGAACGAAAGTTCTTCCACTGATGTAAGTGTACCACTCCCATCACCAATCACATTCCCCTTATCAACAACGCCCTCGCCTTCACCCTCCCTGAGGATTGTTACCCCCACACCATCCGATCTGGAGCTCCTCCCTGTAACTCCTGAAGTACCTGACATAATTTTGGAATCGGATTCGGCGTAACCTTGATCACTGTCCTACGGCTGTGGAGACGGAATCTATGACAGGGACATCATCTTCCGTCAATCCCTACTCATCCTAATTATCCAGCTTAAGTTAATGTGAAAATTGTAATGTGCATGCCATTTTAATTGTAAATTCCTTAAACCGTATTTTAGTACTGTACAGTTCTTTAACGCAGAATCTAAACACAACTTCTCCTGCCTGGCTACGCAGTTCGTACCTTCGTATCGCCGTTAAAAATTACGTAAGATTTTGTCCTAAATTTCTATTCTATTACCGGAAATTCCCCCAAACCCCACCTCACTAGGCACGAATTAGTTCGAGTTTGGGAGGATATACTGTATTATCGACCAGCACTTCGTCGTGAACCCAAGAAGGCGTTTCCGAAACAAGAGAACTAACTTATTCGTCGACGTTATCGGCGACTTCGCGCGTGGTCGGGAAAACTTCCGACCACCCCGTTTTTCTCATTGCAGTCGCATTCATTTCATCGTTATAGTCTTTACATTGAAACATCTCACTAACGTAATCCCTAAAAGTGTTCCATGTAGAAAAAATTGTAACTAGTATGGTTGTAGGACGCTCTGCGCGCAACCTTGTTCATTATCATCGAAAAAATTAATAACCGACCGATCTTCACAATGTCGTCGTAAACGTTAAAATAGACGTAGTATTTCTCTCTAAAGCTTTCTCTTATTCATCCAAGTACGGATGATACCAATTTACTGTATATTCTCCCCTTAAATAATGCAACATTGGGAATATTATTCGTCCAATAACTATGCCTATCCATTTTATTCCGAAAGACAAGAAAAAATGGATCTACAAACGAGGAAGGCGAAACCAAAAAAAAATATCTTAGCCCTGATATATATGTTACAGGGAATCTTAGTAACTAGGGATTTCATGAAATCCCTAAAATGTTCGGGGGTTTCATGTAAGGTTAAGTCGTGATATTTTCGTTAGTTTTAACGAAAATATCACGACTTAACTTAAACAATCGTCAAGGCCGTACAGTTGACCTAACCGGGAATTCAATGAACCTAACCGGACATTCACCTAACTGGGCACTCACTAATTTTCCCGCAGGTTTAACAAAAATATCAAGACTTAACCTTACATTTTAGTGATTTCATGAAATCCCTAGTTACGCAGATTCTCTCTAATATATACAACAGAAGTGAAATGAAAAACTGGATCGTAGCATTAGTTCCGTTTAAATAAACGTTTAACAAAATCATCACGTACAATAACACGAAACGTTCTTGTGGATTTCCACATATTTAAATGAAATGCGCGAACTAATTTAATTTAAAGTGAAAAAACAAACGAGAATGAACTATCGCAAAGAGATAAAAATGAAAGAATGAAAGAAGGCTATTTGCTCACCGACGAAATAACTAAAAAAAGAAAATGATCAAAGAAAAAAGAAATTGCTCACCCACTCCGGAAAAAAAATAAGGAAAGATATCTTTTAAATATACAGGGTGTACATAAAGTCAGGATCTATTTTTGTGAAGCACTTGGAAATTATATGGAATTCAATCATAAAATGATAAAGTGGTAACATTTATTAAATAATCAAGAGTAGGATTCGACGTGACGCCCATCAGTATCCCTGCACAGCTCAAATCGTTCCGCAGCATTTCTAAACACATTCTGGAGCATTTGCGGGGTTATGTTATCTGCAGCAGTTCGTATACGTGTACGTAAGTTTTCAAGACTCGTAATCTTCGTCTGATAGGCGTGCGATTTGATAAAGTCCCATGCAAAGAAATCTAAAGGGGTTAAATCTGGTGATCTCGCTGGCGATCCAGCGATTTGGAAAACGTCCATTTAGATAATCCTGAACAATTTTGGCATAGTGACAAGGAGCACCATCATGTTGATAGACGACGGTACTAACAATCCTATCCCCAATCAGCTGAGGTTCAAGGAATTGCTGCAACATGTCCAGCAAAGAAAAAAGGACCATGAACCTTAGATTTTGTTAAACCCATCCAGACATTAACTTTAGGTGAGTCTCTTTCCCAATTTTGGACGAAATCATTCGGTCTTTCATCTGCCCAAATTCGACAGTTATGGCGATTTACTTTTTCACACGTACGGAAAGTGGCTTCATCACTAAAGAGAATGTTGTCCATTAAATTATCACTCCAGATTTGTTCTACGAGATCAGCACACACAGCACTTCGTCGAGGGAAATCTTCCTCATGTAAATCATGTAAAACCTGCAATGATAGCTTTTCTTCTGCAAATTAACTTTCAGAATTTTGTGCACAGATGACGTCGGGAGGCCGAGTCTGTGTGATGCAGCACGAACGGACGTACGTGGCTCCTCAGTGATAATTCCGCGTACTGCATTCACGGTAAGATCTGACATACACGGTCGTCCTGATCTTGCTTCATCATTTACAGATCCCGTTCGTTTAAATTTGTTCACCAATTTTCGTATTGTCTTGTCTACTGGCCCCGGCTTATGAAATCTCCTTCTAAACTTCTCTCTGATGTCATTGTATTTCTTTCCCTCGATTCGCCAAATTACTATTGCCACACGCTCTTCTGTATTCATTCTAAGGGTTTCTGAAAAGAAAAATAGAAAAAAATAATTACTTCACAAAAATAGATCCTGACTTTATGTACACCCTGTATTTAAAATTATTCAAAGTAAACAATCCACAAAATAAAATGTCACGTGTCTTCTTCCCAAAAAAGAAATTCTGCGACAATCGAGTAAAAAACAAAAACAACAACAATAATATATATATATATATATATATAATGACAGAAGTTTTGTTCTTACGAGAATTATAGGAATATAATACATACTGTACTGTAGATCCCCTTTCTTTACCACTTTCTTTATCATTTGCTCAGTTCCCATGGCAACTGTAAACCACTCGCGATTTTTTTTTATTGTGATAAAGTGGTAAGTTTGGTATTTGTACATGACGTATAAAGCAACTGTACCAAACTTAAATCTAGAATTCAGTAATATGAGTCACTATAGCCGAAATAATCTATAAATAACTGTAATTTAATGTATAAAATTAAGGCAGATTTAATTATAATAACAATATTTACGTAAATATTTTGAATCTTGTGTAAGAAAGTAATTTAAGCAATGTTCATAAATTGCAAACTTTTTAGAAGTAAAAAGTGTAAATTACGTCTACAAGAAAACTATCGAAAGGAACTATTTTTTTTCATCAACCTTTGTTCCTTGCTGTATTATTTAAAATACAATGTTTTCTCAGACATTCCCTTTAGTTTAATTCTCGTATATATTCCCATTTTAATAATTATTATGTTAGAAAAGTTTTGTCCGTTTCAACATCAAATGTCGTATGACAGAAGGGATCAAAATAAGAACCTGGATTGAGAACCAAGAATGGCTTCAGAACCGAAAAGCGATAAATGGGTCTCCCATTCAACCCAATATCTCTTAATTTCGCTGATCTCGCTGAAAGCAGTTTGACGACGTGGGTAAGCCATTTGTGTTTCCCATTTTTCGATATACTGATACATTTATCATATGCTGTATTTCAGTAATAGTGAAAAAAGATTCCTAAAAAATGTATCAATGCAGTATTTTGAATGCGCTCATAAGGAATGGAAATAAACGAGTGAAATGACATGTAATATTTAATATTTTGTATATCCCCCATCTGCTTCTATTAAATCGCTGAGACGTCTGCGTTTAGCTGCAAAGAGACTCAAAATAGTTTGGAGTTCTTCGCAGACACTCTCCCATACATCAGTTATGTGCTTTAAAATATTAACCTTATTACGCAGTACTCTACTCTACCCTCCAAATTCCTGGGCTATTGTACCCCAAACATTTTCAATTGTTTTTAAGTCCGGAGAGTTTGCAGGCTAATCAATTATTATCACTGGTATGCATATAAAATATTTTTGTCTGCTGTGAGGTTTTTTCAACTCATATTATATAATTCGACCATGCTGAATTCGAAAATGACATTGGTTTTCTCAATCAGGTCAGGTTTTTTCTCTATTGGCCATTTATTATAAGTCCAATTTTATCCCCAAATTTATTGATTTTTTTAGCTTAAACACTGTAGATATGAATAATATTATAAGAACACTCGTGAAAAATGAAAACATTGTGTGAATAAATACTTTTATAAATACAATGAATATGGAAAAAAGTTTATTGAGGAAGGAAGGAAGTTTTTTTGGCTTTCCGTCTGTGTTTTTCTTCGGGCACGTCTCGCTTCAAACACCAGCAATAGTCCGCCAGCATATTGATATCCCAGTTTCCCTGGTACTTCTCTTCCATTATTTTGATATCTTGGTGAAATCGTTCACCCTGTTCCTCACTATAATCCCCGCAATTTTCAGGAAAATAGTCCAAGTGGGACCACAAAAAGTGCATTGTTATGGACATGCGCGACCCATGAGCTTTGAAAGCTTCCATCAAGTTTTCGACAATGGACTCGTATTCTGGACTTCTACGCTTGCCAAGAAAATCAGTGACAACTGATTTGAATGCCTGCCAGGCATTCTTCTCAGTTGGAGTCATCGCGTTTTCGAACTGAGTATCCTTGATCAAAGTTCGAATTTGAGGACCATTAAAAACCCCAGCATTTAGTTTAGCATCAGATATATGAGGAAATTTACTCTCGAGATATCGGAATGCTGAACCCTCCTTATTCATTGATTTGATGAAATTTTTCATCAAGCCCAGCTTAATATGAAGTGGTGGGAGCAAAATTTTTGTTGGTGGTACAAGGGGCACTGAAACGACATTATGCGACCCAGGTTCAAAATTCTCTCTGGATGCCCATTCACGCTGTGCATAGTGCTTCTCATCCGCTCGGCTATCCCATTTGCAGAGGAAACATGGGTATTTCGTGTATCCCCCTTGCATTCCCAATACAAATGCCACAATCTGAAAAAAATGAAAATATTTAAAGAATTTAGAGAATTTGTTCTATCAGATAAAAAAATCTATGCATTGGACTGTATCACTTCTGTGGGGAAGTTAACTGTTCTTATACGCTCTCAAATAACCTTTGGAAAAACAACATAGTCAATAGCAATAGTTTACTTATGATATTAGTATTACCTTCAAATCTCCACAGATCCTCCAGTTATGTTGGTCGTATACGAGAGCATCCAGTAAAATTTTCATGTTATCGTAGCTCTCAGTAAGTTGTACGGAATGTGCTACAGGGACTGATGCAACCCTATTCCCAATGTTGAGAAGTACTGCTTTCAAACTTCGTTTAGACGAGTCTATAAATAGCCTCCATTCTGATGCGTTATATGGCAGGCCCAAGGATTCGATTAGCCCCTCAACATTGCAGCAGTACACTAAGGAAGAGGTATTTTCGTGCACTGCAAAAAACTTGCGGAATTCTTCCTCTCGTTTCCTATACCAGGAGAATGTTGTTCCCGGAGCCAGCAAGTTGTCCTCTCGAAGTCGTGAGCCCAAGATCTCGGCAGCTAATTTGGAAAGTCCTAAATCCCTGGTAAGATCATTAAGTTTGGCCTGGTTGAGAGGCCTCGGCTCATTTGAAGCGGTATTTTGAGGTATATACGACTGGGACTGGTCATTGGCATTGGTCATTAATTCACCATCAGAATCATCGAAGTCCAGGGTTTGAGGTGGGTCGGGTATTGGAAACACAGAAACATGGATATAAAACTTGCATATGAAATAGAAGAAGCATTCAGACAGTGGCGGCTCGTGAGGGAAGGCTGCGGTCTGTAAGATATGAAATAGGTCGATGGAGTCTGTATATTTTCTTTCTTTTTCATTCATATTGTCCTTCGGGGAAAATATGAATGAAAAAGAAAGAAAATATGCAATCATTTTATATGTAAATGTAACTTGTATAACAATATGTATGTGTAAATGTATTTTCTATAACAATATGTATATGTAAATGTATGATTACCATTATGGTGAATATTATGCTATATATGGTGAATATTACATTATGGTGAATATTATGTCAAGTTTCATACGAGGATTTCAAAATATTTAAGAAAAATAAATTTATAAGCCCACCTTGGAGGTTTGTCATGCAGAAATAGCAATCTGTCACGTGATCCTTTCCTTCTCTCCAAATCATGGGAATTCCAAAAGGCAAAGATTTCGCTCTGCCCTTGCTCCATCTTCTCAAATTTTCAATGCACGTCTTGCAGCACATATGAGGGGCGAAATTTTTGTCCTGGTCCCCTAGCTTAATTCCAAAGTATGCTCTATACATTGTCTTCACAAATTTAGTGATTTGGGACTGGTTATTTGGCATGGTAACCGTCCCACATATGTAGCAGAATCTATTGGGATCATTTTTACACGCTCTATTCATTATGAAATATTTTATCTATATGCCTGAAAAGTAAAAAAAGCTATTATACAAGTGAAACAAGTGATGATAGATGTTACTGTTCCAATTCCGCTTTGACACAATCACGAAAAATTCTATTTTACTTATGAGGCCACAGCCGGATAACCTTAGCTGATTGAGAAAAACGGATTGCAGATTCGAAATCAGCAGGAAAACCTCTATAAGAATCACTTACAAAAACCTTGAGCAAAATTGATGCATACCAGTGTTATTATAATGTAACCGCTGTTATCAATCCATTGACGCATCACGCGAGATGTATGCATGGGGCTATTTTCATGTATTAAATAAAATGGTTCTGTTTATAGAATAAAATATGCCCTAATACTCGGTAGCAGGACATCACTTAATATATCGACATACTGCTCTTCTGACAATCGTCCTTCAGTCTTTGTAACTTTACCAATTCCAACTGCTGACATTCATCCCCACATTAACTCTTCTGTTTCTTTCAGTTGTTTGAACATTGGCCTTAAGAGATCTAGCACAGCACGTACAGTAGCAATGGCTTGGTTCATGACACTCAGTGGAGAAAGTCTTTTCACCGCAAAATACAACTCTGGCCAAACATCCTCTTCAAGGTCAGGATACGTACGAGGGTCCCGCTAGCTGAAATTTGAAAGCTTCCAGATTACTATATAAAGTATGTTTTATTGTTAAATCATGAAGCAGCTCTTTCAGTTTCATGTGAAAATCTCTTGCAACAATATCTGGCCCAATATTCTGGCCAATATTCTGGCCAATATTCTGCTCTCCCGCTGCCGATACTGGGAACGCAGACCGGGGCAGAAGGGCTGGATCTGCTACCGCCCATTCAAAATGTTCTCGGCCTCTGTCTGATTCACTTTTCTTAAATTTCTGCAACATCCGTGGCCTTTTCTCAAATTTTCAAACTGCTAAACACCACCTCTCCTCCTCTAAACCTCATCTTTACCTCACTGAAAACTCAGATTTCTGTGACGACTGACAGCAACACCTTTTCTGTACCCTCTTACTTTCTCTATACTCAATTTCACTCCAAAGGTGGATGTTACGTATACTGTATCTACGCAATGACCTAACTTGTTCTTGTGTTCCCGAACTTGAATCTTCCGAAATCTATACCCTCTGGCTACGGCTTACATGCCAATCTTACACTAAATACAGCTGCGCTGTTTACCTTTCATCTAAATCCACTGACTATCCAAAAGTGTTTGACTACCTCACTTCCAAAAACTGTTTGACTACGTTATTTCCAAAGTGGAACACATTCTTTCCCGCTCTCCCTTTGCTGAAATCTCCATTTTAGGAGATTTCAATGTTCACCACCACCTTTGGCTTTCCTCCCATTTCACTAACATTCGTGGTGAACCAGCTTACAACTTTTCTACCCTAAATGACCTAGGGCAGATTGTACAGCACTCTACTCCTATCCCCGATCGCCTTGGAGATAGGCCCGACATTCTGGGTTTATTTCTTACCTCTCATCCTTCTTATTCTGTTAAACTTTTTTCTCCGTTGGGCTCCTCCGACCACAATCTTATATCTGTTTCCTGTCCTATCGCTCCAACTCGGTCTTTGGATCCTCCCAAGAGGAGGCGCCTTTGGCACTTCGGCGCCGTTGATTGGGAGGCCCTTAAGCAGTATTTCTCTGATTTCCAACGGAATGATTACTGCTTCCGTGGCTGGGGCCCTTCCGAGTGTGCTGAACGCATCACGGAGGTGATTCTCTCGGGCATAGAGGCATACATTCTATATTCTATTCTTACTAATAATGCAAAAAAAACTTGGTTTAACTTTACTTGTTCTAATGCTATCTGCAACAGAGAGGAGTCTTTCAGAAGGTACCGTCACCATCCAACTCCTGACTCTCACTCAACTTATATTTGTGCCCGGAATCGTGCAAAATCTGTTCTTCGAATCACCAGAAATTCCTTCATCCGACAAAAATGTGAAAACCTATCCAATTCTAATTCTTCTCGCTCTTTCTGGCATCTAGTAAAGAACCTCTTCAACAACTTTACTTCCTCTTCTTTCCCTCCTCTTCTCCATTCTGATGGCTCAGTTGCCGTCTCTTCTCCTGATAAAGCTGAACTCTAAGCTCAAACTTTCGCTTCTCAATCCTGAACGATTCCGATGCTTTTCCTCCATCTCCTTCCCCCCCTCTGACCTTATTACGTCTGAAATTTAAATCTCTTTTAAAGATGTTTTTCTGCCCTATCTGGGCTCAACTCTAGGAAGGCGTATGGTCCTGATGGTGTTCCTCCTGTTGTTCTTAAGAGGTGTGCTTATGTGCTGACACCCTACCTAGGCAAACTCTTCCGTCTTTGTCTCTCATCTGATACTTTTCCTTCCTGCCTGAAGTTCGTTTTCATTCAGCCTGTCCCAAAGAATGGTGACTGGTCTCAACCCTCCAACTATCGTCCAAGTGCTTTGATTTCTTGCCTTTCCAAAGTTTTTGAATCTATCCTTAATGGGAAGAATCTTAAACACCTCTCTTCTCACAATCTTCTTTCAGATCGTCAGTATGGGTTCCGCATATCTCTCTCACTTGCATATCTCTCTGACTTGCATATCTTGGCCTTCATCTCTAATTTCCTCTCTGGCCGATCTATAGCTGCGGTTGTAGATGGCTACTGTTCTCCTCCTAAAGCCATCAACAGGGGTGTTCCTCAGGGTTCTTTCCTGTCACCCATTCTTTAACCTTTTATTTATTAATCGTCTTTTAATTCGCATTTCCTGTCCTATTACGCCTATGCCGATGATTCCACTCTTCACTTCTCCACCCGCTTCCCAAAGCGTCCCTCACAGCAGTCACTCCATGATTCGCGTGGACGGTTATGGGGCACCTGGCCTCTGATCTTTCTACTATCTCTGATTGGGGCAGATAAAAACGTGTGGCTTTCAATACCTCAAAAACTCAATTCCTCCATCTGTCTACTCGTCACAATCTTCCACACGACTATCCCCTTACCTTCAACAACACACAACTCAATCCTTCCTCTTCTCTTAATATTCTTGGCGTTTACTTTTCTCGTGATCTTTCCCGGAAGATCACATATACTCTCTTTCCAAAACAGCTTCTAAGAGGGTAGGTGTGCTGTACTGCCTCCGCAGTTTTTTCACTCCGACTCATTGCCCTTGGGCCCTCCTTCCTGCATAAAAAAAATTCTGGTCTTTGATAAGCTTCAACGCTTTCAGCGATTTCAGTTCATTTTGGATTGCAAGTAAACGTAATAAATAGATCCGACTTCCCAAATTTTCTTACAATTGCCATACCGTCTTCATATTTCTGTTGTATTGCTCTCGGGCTGCCTCGATAAAGATACTAATTTGACCGCAGATGGTTTGTATGTTTTGTATAAATTACCATATAATAGTTTAAACAGGTAGGCATATTAAGGTTATACAGACGAGCATACACACCATTATCAGTAAGTTTATGGAGATGATCGTTCGGGACAAAATAGTTAATAAATTAGTTAATAAATAGTTAATAAATTAATCAAAGATTCTCAACATGACCTTCGACGTAGTCGTTCTTGTCTCACTAATCCGTTCGATTTGTTAATTGGTATTGTAAATATATATGGCGAGAGTAAAGCAGTAGATATTATATATTTCGGTTTTCAAAAGGCGTTTGATAAAGTGCTAAACTTCATTCTCACCGAATTGATGGTAATGTTCTCAAATGGATTAAAAATTGGCTAAGTGGACGTCAACAAACAGTGGTCATTAATGGCAAAGCGTCTAACTGGAAAAGTGTAACTAGCGGCGTGCCTCATGGATCAGTTCTTTTTATTATTTATATGAATGACATCGACATAAGAATTAATTATTTATATCACTGACATCGACATAGGAATTAAGAGAATAATTTCAAAATTTGTGGATGTTACCAAACTAGGGGAACGAACAAAATCAGCAGCAGAACGTTTGCAGATTCAAGAAGATATTAATAAGTTATTAGCGTGGGCAGGAATTTGGTAAATGAACTTTAATATATGATAGGTAAATGTAAAACGTTGCATATCGGTAGAAACAATGTTAAAGAAAAGTATTTTATGGGCGGCAAGACACTAACGAGTGTTGCGGAAGAGAAAGATTAAGGCATTATTGTTGTCGACACTCTTTAACCGAGTAAACAATGTAGCGGTCAGAAAAACAAATAGAATCTTAGGATTTATTAGTAGATCATTTAAATTTAAGTCGGAGAAAACACTGCTAACATTATATAATTCCTTAGTACGCCCCCACCTGGAATACTGCGTTCAGTTCTGGTCCCATATTTGCGACGGAACATAGACAGAATGGAGAGAGAGTGCAGCGACGGGCGACTAAGATGATTCCTAGACTGAAAAACAAATCATACGCTCCGTTTAGAAACGTTCAATGTATTCTCATTCGTAAACAGACGTATTCGAAGAGATTTAATCCAAGTGTTTTAAATGATTAAAGGTTTTGAAATATCGACGCCGAAAAATATTTCACCTTCAGAAATGCAGATAGAACTGGCGGGAGTGGTCTTAAATTAGTGGGTAAACATTTTAATTCTAATGAAGCTAAAATTTTTTTGTTCAATCATATAGTTAAGTTTTGGAATGGATTGCCGGCCAGAATAGTTCAAAGTAATTCGGTTGAATCCTTTAAAAAGAGACTTGATGCTTATCTTGCCTTAAACCCCAGTTAGAAGCATTTGTTGGCGTGTAGAGTATTGTAGAATTTTCACTCGGACTCCCTCCTCTTTACTTGAAATTTTCACTTTATCTTTAAGTTTCTTTTCTTCATTTCATCCTCTCTTCTTTGCTTTGCTTTTAAAACTTTCACTCGTCTTTAAATTTTCTTATATCTTAAGGACCAGCAGGTCTGTTGCTGTTTGGTGTCCTTTGTATTCCCTTTGTATTATTAATGTTTTTCACTGTATGGTCAGGTTAACTTTAGCATATTATCGACTGCAGCTGCATCCTGAGCTTCAGAAATTTCACGAGGGTGACCTGATTTTGGTCTGGTAGAAATACTTTCTTCTGTATGGTAGCGTGCAATCAGGGCCTCCGCTATGTATGTTTGGGCGGACCCGCGAGACCTCATAGTGGGATCCCTATTTTTGAGCGGACCAGTCAAACGCAGACATCAGTTGTGAGTAAAAGAACTTATTTTGCAACAAAAAGTTAATACAACGTAATCAGTAACAACACAAAATCATCAGTAATACTTTTATATTTTCCTACTTTTTTCTATTACTTTTTTCTACATTCTTCTATATTTCTCCATCGGCACTTCTCTTCTACAGTTTGTCCTACTTTTTCTGGCGCAAAATCACCAATAATGTCCCCATAACTTAGTTTTCTCCATAAACTTTTTTCAGTGGAGATAATAGCCAGAGTTGACAGCCTATCCTGAAAAATTGTAGAGCGTAAATAATTTTTTATGATCTTCAGGTTTGAGAATGAGCAGCAGGAAGTAAAAGTCACTTTTACTGCTACAATAAGCAATCGAAGACTAGCTACAATAAGCAATTGAAGATTAGCTAGACTGAAAAAAAAAGAAAATTAACACAAAAATCTTTCAAAACTACGACTTGAAGAAGAAGTCCCGTGATATAAAAAAAATTCCCGCTCAATGTGAGGATCCCCCGTGGCAGCGGGTGACTAACGGAGGCACTGCGTGCAAACCAGCGCTGTACTATTTTTGTTTTAACATCGAAACGTTCAGCAACTTCACTAATAGATGATCCACCCACTAATCATTCTTATGAAGACTCCTCTCATACCTTGTGTCGTTTCATGATAAGCACTTTGTCTCTTCACGATGATAGTAGTTTTTAAAGTAAGTTAAATTCACTCTTTGAATGATTAAGTCGGAAATATTGCCAAATGTAATTACTTCAGTAAATAATTGTTTGACGTTTGTTTTATTTTAAAACATAATTGTCGCATTAAAAAGTGTAGAATTTGCAACATAATTTTATAATTAATTTGCTTCATTTATTTATTCCTATAACGTGTCCATAAAGAAAAAAAAAAGAGTTTGTTTCTGACGTCACAGTGATGTCACATATTTAGACTTTATTTCCAAATGTTATAATATAATATAGAATTAATATGGAAATATACATTGGGCGATGCTGTACAAGGTGCTTAAAAATCCGGAATCATAGGAAATATTATATATATATATATATATATATGGGTGTCACTTAAAATCAAAAGTACAAAATGTTGACCTCTCACCCTCTAAATTAGTTCTAATAATTGAAAAAAAGTGCCCTGGTGAAATTTAAGTTAAATCGTTTAGAATTTAGAGGTCTCCCTCGGCTGCCATATGTTTTATCAATGTAAAAATTGAGTATACAGTGCAGATCACCTGAGATATCGTAAATTTCTTACGACAACTTCTTAATTATCATATAATAATACACACACACACACACACACACACACACACACACACACATATATATATATATATATACAGGGTGTCCGAGAATTATCTGTACAATTTTTGGCTGTTATTAAAAGTCAACCATGAAGTGTAGAAATTCCAGTCTTGTCCCATTTTACAGAGAATCTCATTAAGTTTTTTCTGATACCAAGTTTTGACAAGTTTTTTAGAATTCCAGTGTGTCCGAACACTATCTGTACAATTTCATCTTTTAATAAAATTCTTGATAACACACGTAAAATTCTTAAACAAGATTATTTAGAATCTGTATTTTCAAAAGTTTCTTTTATTAAAGTAACGTTGTTACAAACATTCGATATGTGCACCATTAGTGATTCGCAAAACATCCAATCGATACTCCAAATGTTGCCATGTACGCTGCAGCATATCCACATCAATTCGCTCAATAGCAGCTGTGATTCTTGCTTTCAAATCATCAATGTCTGTCACCCGCGTACATTTCTAAAAAACTTGTCAAAACGTGGTATCAGAAAAAACTTAATGAGATTCTCTGTAAAATGGGACAAACTGGAATATCTACACTTCATGGTTGACTTTTAATAAGAGCCAAAAATTGTACAGATAATTCTCGGACACCCGGTATATATGCAGAATCGCTACCATCAGTTCTTTCCAAGAGTGAGCTGACGTCACCACAATCGCTGTTCTCCAAGTACTTGAATTCTATGAAAAACAAGCCCTTATTCAGAGGAAATATAACACGCGGAAAGAACAAAAATTTATCGACTGCTAATTGATCGACATCAACCGGATGTCACTCTATCGACATCGTGAACGACATCGAACCCAATTTGCCAAGAACCTGGAGGAGGAATTGACCTTTGATGGCCCTCTTATCGCCTACTAGGATGGGAAACTTATGAAAGACCTGACGACGAAGAAATATGTAGACCGACTCCCGATTATCGTTTCTGGAGAAGGGGTCAGTCAGCTCCTGGGTGTGCCCAAATTCACTACTGGAACTGGAGAAGCACAGGCTTCAGCAGTGAAGATGAGTTTGGAGGAGTGGGGGTTGTGTAATCGTGTCAGGGCTATGCGTTTCAACACCATCGCCTCCAACACTGGTCACAGGACGGGCACTTGTGTGGTTTTGGAACAAAAACTGGAGCAGAACATGCTTCATCTCGCTTGCCGTCACCATGTGTTGGAGCTGGTGCTTTCGACTGCTTTCGAGAAGTCTGTGGGAGGATTTTCAGGGCCTGAAGTTCTCCTTTTCAAGCGATTCAAGGAACAATGGGACCTCATAGACCAGAGAAAATTTCAGAGCCAGGGCCCAGCAATGGGTACGTGCAAAGTACACTGGTCTCGGTTCGGGACGACCTTCTGGACTTCGCACAAACCCAGCTCGAGGAAGGGCATCCCAGAGATGACTATCGTGAGCTCCTGGAGTTGTGCATTATTTTCCTTGGAGAAGTTCCCTCACGTGGGGTGAGATTTACGGCACCTGGAGCCATGCATTACGCTCGATGGATGGCTAAAGTCCTCTACGCTCTCAAAATGTGGCTGTTCAGCAGTCAGTTCAAGCTCGCTGCGAGGGAAGAGACTGGACTGAGGGAGTTTGCCATTTTTGGTCTCCGAGTGTACTTCAAGGCATGGATAAAGGATCCCCTGGCTGTGACAGCCCCGTACAATGATTTCCAGATAATGAACCTCCTCCTCTAATATTTCGACATTCATCCTGTAATCTTGACGGCCACAACGAAGAAACTCGCTCTCCACCTCTGGCATCTCTAGAAGGAGTTGGTGGGTTTTGCACTGTTTGATGAGAGGGTACCCACATCAATGAAGAGGCTCATGGTAACTCAAGAAACAAAGCACAGAGCAACCTCCGAAGCTCCCTTGAATCGATCTGGAGGCCTTTCAAGATCAGAGCAAGAACTTGAACAGTTTGTGACCAGCAACGCCATGACTTTGTTCGAGCACTTAAGCCTACCCTCTGGTTTCCTGTCCAGGGGCCCAGATACCTGGAAAGGAAATGAGGAATACCGGAAGGCCCGGGCTGTAGTGGGAGGCCTCGTGGTCCTCAATGTCATGCTGAACGAGGAGTGGCGCTGGTCCATTTCAACAAGAAGTTGACGAAGGATGAAGGTCAACTACAGTTCCTTCTTCAGGTGGTTGCAGCCCATCGATGGCTATATCCCACCAGTGGAAAAATCCAGGCGACAATGAGTGAAGGAACAAGAAGTAAGCGGCCACCACTCATCGAAATGCGAGACACTAACATCAGGCCTTCACAATTACAGGAGGAATTGCCTCCAGTGACGGCAGTGAAATGTAGAATAGCTTAATAAAGAGCACCTTTGTAAAATAGTTAGGCAAGTTAAATGTAAAAAAGTAATTTTGCAGTAAAATAATAAAAAATAAAATGCATATGCTGAAGTTTGTTTAAACAGGTTGTTTTAACAAGTTGAACAGAGGGAGGGTCCGAGTTGGACATTTTATTTTATAAATTTTATATTTTGACGAGTGGAAAAATTGGCCTAGAACCGCTAATACCTACTGACAATACTGAAGGAACCTGGTTATCAGTGTCAGAACCTGCCAGACCTGGAGGCCAATAGGGTGAAAACTTTAACTCAGCTGGGGGACCTCTAATAGTGCTCTTATTTTGAAATAACTTTGCACATAATCCTCACTGGTCAAATGAAATAAATTTAGTGGGTAAGAGCCAGAAATTTCGAAAATTATATATATATATATATATATATGTGTGTGTGTGTGTGTGTGTGTGTGTGTGTGTGTGTGTGTGTGTGTGTGTGTGTGTGTGTGTAGAAAAGGTTTTCCACAGAAAAATAAATTTTTGTTAAAATTTAAAAATATTATTGTGTGTCTGAATTAACGTATTAATCCCTTTATTGTGTTTGAATAAATTAAAATATGAATCCGTTAAATTCTTAATATTTGTATAACTTGCCTCAATGCACAGTAGATTCTCTGGCATCCCTTCGATAACCCAAACGACTCCAGTGTGCCACATCTATAATCTTAAACAGAGATTCCTAAATTCTAAATGTTCTTTTCGACTATTATAAATCACATAAAAGAGAAGTGTAGAATCACAATTATATAAATTCTTCTGCTAATTTTATTATTAAAGTAGGACTTTGCAATTTTAATAATCTTTGGTAAACGTGGAACCACGGGAGCTCCTCGAGGAAAAACACCTCGAGAGAGGAGTCGACGCCTCACTCGTCGGGCGTGTGCGTGCCTCGCCTTCGGGCAGCCGGTTTCGGCTCAGGTCTTTTTCTTCGTTAAGAACTCTCTAAACAAGTGTAGTGTTAAGATTGGATTTTTCTAATTACTCTGCAATTGTAAAAGAAATCTAATATTTTAAAAGAGATCTAACCTTGTGAAATAAAGACTGACAAAGGTAATTCGTCATTTATATCCTTCCACGAGAGAAGCATTCCACTCCCACAACGGATTGAGGGGGGGGGGACTCCATTGAGCAAGGGTATAAAGTGTTTTTTTTTCCCGTAACTCGCAGTCAGACAAAGTAAAGTTGAAAAGAAGAACCGTGGACGTAAACAGTAATAAATGTCATTGCCGCTACCACGGAAAGTATCATTATCATTTCCGACACTGTCGACCTATACCAGGATAAGAAGAAAACATTTCATCCGCCATCTTGCGACACTGGCTACCTAAACCAGGATTTGAAAATATTTGTTCAGTCAGAAAACCCGTTACAAGGAAGTCAGCCAGGAATCACTCACTTGTTTAGAAGAGGACCTTTATATTGTCGTCTGTTTCGACCGCAACGACAATTATATTGGGCACGCGGAGAGGAATTTTACGAATTTAATTTCTCTTGGAAACGTCACACGCAATGCACAGCATTGATATAAATCTCCCCAACGGATCGTTGGAGAGGTTACGGAGAATCGAATGCATTCGTTTCTGCACTACGAAATTATCGGAATTTGGAGAAGATTTTGAAAGACTTTGATCGTCAACGAAAAACGGACGGACCGCATTGGAATTGGTTGGGTCACTGAAAGAAATTTCGAAACGTTCTTCAAAACAGAAATAAATTACAGAAGTCAAACGTATTCGATTCTGTAAACGCATTTCATTCGGAAACGGTTTCACATTGGCGGATCGCGGAGAGGCGAACGCATTTGACTGCCCAACGAAATCGTCGGCATTAGAGAGGACTCAGAAACGAGAAGAGACGTTTTTTCGAGACGGGGAAAAAAGGAGGGAAAGGGAATAACGGAAAAAAAAAGAAACTCCGTAACTGAAGAAAGTTGCTTTCGGCAAGTAAGGTTAACATTAGTATCAATAAAAAAAATAAAGGCGTGAATTAAAAGTTTAACGTATTAGTTTGAAAAAAAAAACTTTTTTATTATTATTATTCTCCTTTGTTGTTGTAAAAAGGGAATTTAAGTACGTGAAAAAAAAAAGTGTATCTCAATTTAACGCAGTGGGTTGAATTTATTATTATTATTATTATTATTATTATTATTATTATTATTCTTTCTGTTGTAAGAAGCTTTTTTGTTTTTGCATGCAGTACTGTTCGTTGTGAGTGTAAAACGATTTTTTTTCTGCAGTATTTTGGGTATATATATATAGATATATATATGGTACTTACGTATTATCGGGACTACCAAACTGTTTATTATGTATTTTTGCTCTCGTCATTTTCGTTTAAACTAACGAAAATATCACAACCTAACCTAACCAATCATCAAGGAGGACGCACAGTTGACCTAACTGGGCACTCAATTGACCTAACCGGGCATTCAGTTGACCAAACTGGACATTCAGTTGACCTAACCGAGCATTCAATTAAGCTAGCAGGTTAATATTGGTTATTTCACCTAAATATCTTCTGATCTTTTCGTATTAGGCACTCACTGTCCGCCACCGAGGTTTCAAGCGTTTCGAACAAAATCTGGAACTGTTAAGTACGCAGTTCCACGGGAAGGCTGAAGCTACTTTCGTGATTCATTCGTTCGGCATTGAAATAGTTTAAGGAAAAAAGGATATAATCTGATTTAAAAACTCAAAGTTCATTGAAAAAAAACAATCAGAGAGGCTATTTTAAATATTTAAATATAAAGATCATAAGATCATGGGGGTGCTGCAGTTCCACAGTGCCTACCTGCGAGCCGCTCCTGATACAGAATGAAGACAGATGAAAGAAAGGAGACGGGTAAAAGTTGCGAGGTAGTGAAACTGCCCAACGAACAAAATGATAAAAAGCTAAAAAATAAAAACGTAGGAAATAAACAGCCAAAGAAAAATAATGATAATATCAAAATTAAGAACAAAGAAGATAACCAGATAACAAGAAGTAGAAGCGTAAAAAATACCGTTTGTAAATACTAAGCAAAAGGTTACTGCATTTATCGGGATGGGCATTGGGCAATGCATCTATGCACATCCCACATTATGTAACACACATTATACAAGAGGATATTGCAAATTTGAAAAAAGTGCAAGTTCCACCACATTACTGTCTGCAACACCTATGCAAGATATGGGAGATCCAAATACGGACAAAAATGCCGTTACCACCACCCTCAAAGGAAAGCAACAGGTGAACAGGAAAAACGAACATCAAAGAGGGCTACCAATTTTTTAGACGTAGCCAACACAATTTAACTGCTAAATACCATCCGGCAAATACAAAATCAGCTGACAAATAAATATAGGAATCCAAGAGCCGGACAGAAGACACGCACAAAGCCACTTCATGCGTTATCGGGACAACAGGTACCGGCAAAGATAAAGAGAGCCAAGTTCTCGGAGGACCACAAGACAACGGAACCGGCACCACTATTGGAAAACGAATCGAATGTATGTGAAAATGATAGAGAAAAAATAAAAATAATCCTAACCAACATTCAGGGCCATAAATCAAATCATTCCCCGGACAAAGTTTTATACCTGAAAGGACTCATGCAAGAAGCCGGAGCAGACTTTGTATGCCTCACGGAAACCCATCTAAAGGACTGCCAGGCGAACTGTGAACACTGTGAGTTCTGTACTGATAAAAAAGAAATCCAAATTGACAACTATAACATCCTCCGAACCGACAGAACAGCGAGACGTAAAGGGGGATGTGCTATTTACACACGCGAAAGGCATATGGCAGAAATGACTATAAGTACCTGAAACAGCTACGTAGACTGTGTAGCAGCAAAAGTTGAAAAATTAAATATGGTGCTAATTGTAATGTACAGACCCCCGAACATGCTAACCTCAAAATTCTCAGATTCCATTACAGAAGTAAGAAACTGGGTAAACGATTTACACTCCCCAACCCCAAATATTTTTCTCTGTGGTGATTTTAATTTTCAATTCATGAAATGTAAATGGATAGGAAAAAATATATGTGCACTGTACACCAGGACAAGGAGGGCACACGGGAAGACCAGGAGCAGGTAAAAATGCTAGTAGCTCTGGATGATGAATTTATGTTAACACAAGAAATAACAGAAAACACAAGAAAAAACTACTGCCTAGAATTGGTGTTCACAAACAACAGCAACCTAATTGATAATGTAGAAATATCCCCAACTATAATATCGGATCACAACATTATTGAAATAACAACGAATATAAAAGCAGCAAGAAAGGAAAGAACACGAACACCAGAAAGCAGCAAGAAAGGAAAGAACACGAACACCAGAAGCATACAGAAAAAGAAGGCGGCGACGCTATAGAGGCAATAAAGGTTAACTCAAAGTACTTCTATAATACAGGAAGTCGAAAAACCATGCGACTATTGGACCTTTGAAAAACGAAAACGGTGCTTTATCTGATGATCTAACAGAAGTATCCGAAATATTAAGAGCTCAGTACGAATCATCTTTCAGTATCCCCAAAACTGACAAACTGATACGCGAGAGAAATGTGTTCTTTGAAGAAGAATTACAAGGCGAAAGTATAACGGACTTCGACTTTACGACAAATGATATTACACAAGCTATAGGGAAACTAAAAGCACACTCAGAGGCAGGACCGGATAAATGGAATGCCACACTGATCAAAAACTGCAAGAATGCAATCGCTGAGCCCCTATATTGGATATGGAGACGATCATTGACACGGGAGAAATACCGGGCATCCTGAAGAGCACGAACATAGTTCCAATATATAAAGGAGGAGATCGATCCGAGGCCAAAAACTATAGGCCAGTGTGTCGCTTACATCTCATCACACTAAAATATTTGAAAGAATAGTTAGACAGAAAGTCTATGGCTTTTTGGAAAATCAGAAAAAATTAAATGATAACCAGCATAGGTTTCGGTCAGGCAGATCACGCCTATCACAACTAATGGAACACTACAACAACATTATTGATGCACTTGAAAGTAATGAAAACTATGATGTAATATACACAGACTTTGCCAAAGCGTTCGACAAGTGTGACTATGGAATCATAATACATAAACTGAAGTACTGTACATATATAGGAATAACAGGAAAAGTAGGAAAATGGATATATAATTTCATTAGTGAGCACAGCAAGCCGTTACAATACAAGCAGCATCTTCATCATAATCAGAGGTCCTCAGCTCAGGACCACAAGGAACAGTATTAGCTCCACTACTCTTCATAATCATGCTAACTGACATAGATGAGGACGTTACGAAAGACAGCACAGTAACATCCTTTGCCGATGACACAAAGATCAGTAGAAAAATAAGAAACCCAGAAAATATAGGATCTCTACAAACAGAAATGAATAGAATCTACAAGTGGACGGAAGACAACAATATGAAGTTTAACACTGAGAAATTTCAGCTGTTGCGGTACGGAAAAAGGGAGGACCTAAAATGCATTGAATATTATACTCCAACTGGACAAAAAATTCAGAGAAATTCTAAAGCAAAAGGCCCAGGTGTTGTAATGACTGATGATGCGAAATTTGAAACACAAAATAAGATAGCAGTAAACAGAGCAAAGAGAGTAACTGGGCAGATACTGAGCACCTTTAAACGAAGGGATAGGAATATAATGATTCCTCTACTGAAAACACTGATCATACCCAAATTGGAATACTGCTCCCAATATAAAAAAAAGACATTAGACAACTAGCAGGGATTCAGAGAAGCTTCACAGCCAAGATCAAGGGGTGCAAAGAACTAAATTACTGGGAAAGGTTACGCGAATTAAACCTATATTCACCTTGAAAGGAGAGAAAGATACACCATTATTTACACTTAGAAAATAATGGAGAAACTCGTCCCTAATCTCACTCTGAACCCTGTAACTCCCCAAACAACAGGTCAAAGTAGAAAAGGAAGGCTGTGTCGTGTTCCCAAATTAAAGGCTAGACAGGGAACATCCTTAACCCTGAAAGAAAATAGTTTTGTTGTGAGAGGACCAAAACTGTTTAATGAGCTGCCTAAAGACCTAAGAAACACGAATGGGGTTACAGTGAACATCTTCAAAAGAAGACTAGACGCCTGGCTCAGAACAATCACCGATGAGCCGGGCGTACCTGGCTATGTGAGGTGGAGAGTATCATACAAGAAACCAACTCACTACTTCACCAGGCCAACTCGAGAGAAGGGGCGACAAGCTTGACCTTCGTGAAATGAGGAATCATCGCGCGGAACAGTTGAAAGGTGTGTGTGTGTGTGTATATATATATATACAGTATAGATATATATATATATAGCTTCTGACTATCGTGGCTCCGTAGTGTAGTGGTTAGCACGTCTGACCGGCAATCGGAAGATCCTGGGTTCGATTCCGGGCGGGTGCCTTATTTTTCATTTGTTTTGTTATTTCTCTTCCTCGTGTGCAGAACACTCCTCTATACTTACGTCGTTTCTATACGTTAATATACTGCGCGGTCATTGCAGTTAAATGTGTATATATATATATAGAGAGAGAGAGAGAGAGAGGTGAACTATATTTGTTGTTTGTAAAGAATTTAATTCTTTATTGGTGAGTTAAAACGATTTTTTGTTTGTGTTTGCAGTCATTTTAATTCAACCTTCTCTTTTTTTTGTTGTAAGAGGAAAGAAATTGACAGGTTTGTGTCTTTTTGCATGCAGTATTTGCGTATACCTTTGGTTAGCTTCCGCCCGAATTGTTCATTCTGACGAAGGTCAAGCTTTTCACTCCACCTTAGACCTACAGTTTAACGTGGAATCCGAACCACGCCCCATCAGCAGCCCCCACCTAGGGTACCCATTTATCTACCAACCACTTTCTTTATTGTGTGGAAGGATGAACAGCTGGGTTTTGCTGCGCGCCGGCTGCCGTCGGGTCTCGAACCCGGGGCCGATGGCTTCGTAGTCAGCGACGCTAACCACTACACCACCGAGGTGAATTATATATTTATTGTTGTAACGAAATGGTTTCAGCAAAGTGTATGGTAAATTTTTGGAATTTGAGGAAAAAAAAAATTTAGAGTGAATATTGAATTTTTTTTTATTTGAATTGTCTCGTATTGTTTTAACAGAAAACGGAATTTTGGATTGATTTTCATTTTATAGTGGACTCTTAAATTAATTGTACCTAACTTGTATAAATATAGTTCGTGCGTGTGTTTGCTTGTTTGACTCGTTTAGCACGCAAATTTGGGGCGTTTCGGCGCATTTGATTTAGTAAAAAGGATTTTTTTCCCCTTTCTCTCGCTCTTTCTCGTCGGTACGCGGACATTTTTTTCTTCACCATTCTTGTTTTTAAGTGGTTATTGCGTTGGAGCGAAAATAATTTTTGTCTTTGTTTTGTTTTTTTCGTGCTTTTGCGGTTTAAATTAAAACGAGTTCGTACATTTCGAGTAATATGTCGAAATCGACAGGCCAGTGTTGCATCTTCGTTTGGGATGATTTTATAAGTGTTTATTTCAACAGAAATAGCTGATGTCTCGCTTAATTTTTTTCGTTTCAATTCGGTTGTATATACGGTATTAGGGATAAGTTTCTTTTTTTTTTTCTTTATTCGCTTCGCCTTCCTCGTTTGTAAGTCCATTTTTCTTTTCCTTTGTCGTTTTTCGAAGAAAAATGAATAGATATAATTATTGGACGAGTAATATCCCTAACGTTCCAATTTTTAAGGAGAGAGAATACGATAAATTGGTACCCCCGCACGTGGACGAATGGTTTGGCGCATTAGAGGGATATTATGTTTATTTTAACGTTCGCGATGATATCGCGAAGATTCGGATGGTTACTCACTTCTTAGACGATGAAGAGGGTTGCGCAAGGAACATCTTGCACCCATTCTTGTTGGAAAGTTTTACTACGTGGAACGCTTTTCGGAATTATGCTACTCAAGTGTTCCAACCGGTAGGCTATAGCGACGAAATGCGACTGCATTAAGGAAGCCGGGATGGTCGGAAACTTTCTGGACCCCGCGCGAAACCATCGATGACGCAGACGATGAAGTATGTTTCGTATGTTTCGGAAACGCCTTCTTGGGCTCACGAAATGGCGCTTTTTGGATGAGAGATCACAAATTTTCATGAAAACTTTTGTCAACAACCAAGCGGTTTTGGCTCTTGTTGACGACTGCTGTCAGGCGAATTACATTAAACAAGGCGTATACAAGAAATTACTTAAGGCAGCTATGGGAAACTTCGATTTGCGTTCTCGTTTGACCTGCATTGATGATGGTTGGGAAGAATACAGTACAGGAGAAATTATTCTTCCTATTGAGTTTGATTCAGTCCCTTATCTGACCCTATTTGTGGTCATATCTGAAGGAGACTGTGATGGAGATTTAATCCTGGGGATGAATTTCTTTATTACTACTCTTCGCTCTTTTCGACTGAGGGTGAAAGAATTGTTTCAGAGAGCCCGAATGACTCCCTGGAATCAGTTCAAAATAAAGAGAAACTGCTTTTAGATGGGGAAGATTCTTGATCAATCGTCAATTGTTCCGTTCCAGTTCCGGCGAACAAGGAACTAGAAAGCCAACATACCTTTGGTAATTTTGAGCACGAGGACTCGAATGTCTTCACAGTAGACCCCTGTGACTCCATCGAGAGCGAGTCACCCCCTTCGGTTACAGTTAGGCAGGAACTTGAAGTTCCCAGAGTTTCGGTTATTCCAAATGAATCTAAAGACTCGTCTCCTTTGAGTTTCGGTTTGGTCATTTCGCTTGAATCCCTATTTAAGGAAGATGACTTGATTCTGTTTTCAAAGGTAGAGGATTTTCCACCCAATTTCGGGACTAAGCCTACAGGTGCCGGGAGCGAACCCGAACCTACTCCGCCGTCGGAAGTCGTTCGTACGGAAAGGCAAGCACGCAATACACTTGTCCATCCAGTTAGTTTGTGTAGTATGCACGACACGCTGGACGTCCTCGGTACGACGAGGGAGATGCTCTATGAAGAGGCTATCACAAACCCCACGAGGGAAGCTCTCTATGAAGAATCTGTCTCAAACCCCACGACGGAAGCGCTCTATGAAGAGACTGGCCCAGACATCATGAGGGAAGTTCTCGATGAGGAGAATTTTCAGGGGAAATGGTCTGTGACGAGATCGTCCCCATGAAGTTCCTAATCACGCAACTTCTGCTCATACTTGGAAGAGTAGTGAGCATTGCGCGGATTTTCTGAGGGATCCCGCTTCTGCAAATTTACGTGAGGTCACGAAGAACTCGCCTATGTCCCTCGGACATGATGGAAGCTCGGCTTATGACCTCGAGTCTCACTGTCTTAATGAGGTTCAAATCTTGCCACGCGCCAACAACGCGTCTTTAACGAATTCAGAAGAAAATTACCACTCTTCTCTTCCCACCAAAGGGAGTGATGCATCTCTGCATCACTCTACAGGACAACGTTCATTCGATTCTGTTCTTTCTAATCAGAAGGTTTGGAAATCGAAATTTTGCAGTGCTATTTCAGACACCTGCAGAAAGTCTTCTTCTCCTCCTAAACAGAAGACTTATCTTCCTCCTGTTTCCTCTCCGATGAAACAGAATACTAATTTTTCTCCTGTCTCCTTGTTGGCCCTTCATCAGGTCAAACCACGGGTCAGAGAGCCTCGGCATGGACCATAACCTTCTTTCTCTTCCTCTGAATATTCCTTTCTACCACCATGAAACAGCTTTTGGGAATACTTATGTTCAGAATTCATCGGCTTTCTTCGTTCTTGTCATCTTAATCTGTGTTTCAAGTCCTTTCTTACCCTTCTCTATCCCTATTATCTCGCAGCCTGATAGGCCACCGCCCTTCAAGGCTATCTCCAAGATTGGCCCCACTCGTTCGGACTCCTGCCTGTTCCTGAATATTCGATTGGTCACAATTTTCTAGAGTCATCTGCCACTTTGATTTCAAAAGCGGAACTTCCATCACTAAGGTCACTCGTGTAGCTCCAAAAGGACCGAATATACACGAAACGAAGAACAGTAATCATAACGTCGGTTTATCCCATTTACAAAGTGTTTCTTTAACCGTATTTCCAGTTCAAGGGCTACCACCACAAGTACTCAATATACCCGTTTAGGCGATACCCGTGCATTCATGCCCTACGCACTAATTTATCGAAATACGCTCGAGACGTGGAATGATTGATGTCTGAGGCGATTAGCCACCAACGCGTACATCCAAAAACTTGAGCAATGTCCACACGTAAACTTTTCACTGCAGAAACCCTTGAAATTTTATACTTTCCAAGTTATAGAGTTTAGTCAATTCTAAATTTAGTCAAGTTCTAAAAAGTTCTCAAAACCAGAGGTGGGGAGTCGGAGTCGGGAGTCGGGAGTCGGAGTCGGGAGTCGGTAAAAACAACCGACTCCCGACTCTTTGATTCAATTTCTATATGCCAACAATTTACGAGAATACTACTCTGCCCTAAATAAATATCTTCCTGAACTAATTCTAGATTCACATTTCCACATTTGATTTATTGTTCTGGTAAATCTTAGCAAATGAATTTCATATTTCTATTTTAGGATACTAGGTACCATATAAAAATTAGCAATATATTAATTATTAATTTAATTAGCCCCTATTAGTAATGAGTCGTGGGCCTAGTAGAAAATCAGCAGTCTTTCAATATTTTAAGCTAAATGAGGATGAAAGTATTTTTATTTGTCAAGTAGAAAAGGATGGTAAAGAGTGTAATGCAAAATTAGTGCTTACACTGGGAAACATGCTAATGCTCCAACTAGAGCCTCAAACTTGAAACGCCATCTACGAAACAAACATCCCAATATTTATGAGGTTGTAGATCAGCATGATAAGGAAAGAGTCGGGAGTCGGGAGTCGGGAGTCGGAGTCGGTTTTTAAAAATACCGACTCAGGAGTCGGGAGTCGGGAGTCGGTTGTTTTTGGCCGACTCCCCACCTCTGCTCAAAACGACCAATATCTGTTCTAAACCTTGCAGAAATCGTATCCATTTCACTTAAGTGCTTTTCCAATAGTTCATTGAAATTCATTTCTCTAAATTTTTGTTCCATTTAAGTTTGTAAAAATCGTGTATGATTTAAAAGTGTATGCATACGGTGAACTTAGACCAATGTAAATAGTGGACCTAAACAAATCAGACTCCAAGTGCTCAAGGACACACAAGTGACCGTTAATTATGTGTTCATTAGTGCATAAGTATCGATTTTAGTGTAAGATTTAACTGATAAGTAGAGTGAATTAAGTACTAAGTAGATGTATTTTTTGTAACTATTTCTTTTGTTTTTATGTAACATTATATCCAACTACTTTGGTTGAGAGGATTTTCAAACTAACTCCCAAGTCCTAACTCTGGGAGGGGAGCCCAAAATCAGACAATTTGTAAATTGGCTGAAATTTTAGGCAATATGTCAAATTGATGATACACACAAGACCTAACCTAACCTTTCTGGTAATGCTGCATATGCATGCCCACTGGTATTTACCAATATGCTGCCTAAAAATTCATTAGGTTAGCTTAGGTTAGGTTAGGTTTTGTGTGTATCATCAATTTGACACATTGCCTAAAATTTCAGTCAATTTACAAATTTTCCTGATTTTACACACTGACTGTAACATATATACTATAAACCAGGTTAATTTTGCGGCAGCAAATTTTCGCTCTTTCATATCCTTGGACGAGTTCGCGGCATCATAATTTCGCGGTCAACAGTTGCTAGTTATAATCTTACAGATTAAAATGACGTCATGAATGACGACATTTATTCTGGACTGTGATTGGTCAAGGTTGAGGTCGTATATCAAGGCAAGTTTTACCTCTTGGTATGTAGATAAAGTTTCAGCAGCACTCAACGTAAATGACTCTCGGTAAGATAGATTTGAAGCTTTCCACACTGAAACCTATTCATGCTAAATGGATTGTCTCTGCATGGGATAACCTACACAAAATGAGGGAGATTATTCGGAAGGGTTGGGAAATTAGCGGCATTCATGACATTCTTGGGATCACCTGAAGATCCGTCACCCCAGCCTTTTTTAGTTAACTTTATAAGGCTAACTAACGAAAATATCACGATTTAACCTAACCAATCATTAGGTCAACTGTACGCCCTTGACGATTGGTTAGGTTAAGTCGTGATATTTTCGTTAGTTAGCCCTATAAAGCTAACTAAAGAAGGCTGGGGGCCCTGATCTTCAAGTGATCCAATGTTTTTACTGCTTTTACTTCCAATGTTTTATTACAATATACTGAATTTACTTTTCAAATAAAGTATTTTAATGATCTAAGTTTTATTTTCTTACTATTTTCCAAAGATCAATTTAAATTGTCAAATTCTCGCCTGCTGGATATTTTCGCGTAAACTATAGCCAACGCGCGAAAAACGTGAAAATTTCCTGCAGGCGAACATTTCGCATTCACTAGTATATAAAAAGTCCTATTGTAGTAGCTGTCCGCCTGTTCATGTAAGTAGATTTGCAGTAATCATAATGGAACCTTATTACTGTATAAGACTAGTAAATTACATGGAGTTCAACGCTGTTCACGATCATATTGATTGCTTATCTTTATGAACACAAACTTGGACTCTGTTGTTCCCCCTCCACCCCATCTTCCCCAAGTTGGGGTACCGCTAACATCATCAATTTGACACATTGCCTAAAATTTCAGTCAATTTACAAATTTTCCTGATTTTACACACTGACTGTAACATATAGCTGTAAACCAGTTAATTTGCGGCAGCAAATTTTCGCTCTTTCATATCCTTGGACGAGTTCGCGGCATCATAATTTCGCGGTCAACAGTTGCTAGTTATAATCTTACAGATTAAAATGACGTCATGAATGACGACATTTATTCTGGACTGTGATTGGTCAAGGTTGAGGTCGTATATCAAGGCTAACAGTGCGGCGTTGCCACATGTACGGAGTCGCCTGTGAGGTGAGGAACATTACATATGCGGACAACTGTACAATTAAAGTGGAAGTATGAATTATAGAACGAAATCAATTAAAGTTTTGTTTTCTGCTTAAACAATAAAAAAAAAAGAGCTATTGAAGAATAGGGACTCCCAGCCTTCTTTAGTTAGGCTTATAAGGCTAACTAACGAAAAATATCACGACCTAACCTAACCAATCGGTTAGGTTAACTGTAACGCCTTGACGATTGGTTAGGTTAGGTCATGATATTTTCGTTAGTTAGCCTTATAAAGCTAACTAAAGAAGGCTGGGGTCCCTATTCTTCAATAGCTCCAAAAAAAATCTCAATTCAAATTTAAAAAAATTCTCAAAATTCTGTAAATTTGCTCGACTGCAAGGTGTTACTTTAGACTCCAACGTCCTTATGGAGTCTGTGTACTAAATTTTGCTTACATATGCCACGCCAAATGTACGG
Organism: Bathynomus jamesi; assembly: GCA_023014485.1. Classification (NCBI taxonomy): domain Eukaryota; kingdom Metazoa; phylum Arthropoda; class Malacostraca; order Isopoda; family Cirolanidae; genus Bathynomus; species Bathynomus jamesi. The sequence goes on from JAJOZX010001207.1 coordinate 245,279, forward strand.
TGTGTATGTATATATACTTTAGATGCAACGATTACTCGCTAAAGACTATAAAATCCCATAACTGACTTATACTCTGACAGAAACTGTTTTTAAAATAACAAAATTGACAATTTATTCACGAATGATAAATATATATATAAAAAATGTGGCAAGCATTTGGAGAATAAAAAATGTTTTATATGGAGTCCATTTAATGTTGAACGAATACCAAAACCACAACTAATTCCTAATTTCTTTTTCTTGTACAAACAAATAAAAAATATTATGAAATTTTATTTATCGTTCCACAACAAAACAAAAGGAAATCTTTTTTTTTTTTTCTCTTTTTTCAAACAAAAATAAAACAAAAAATAAGGAAAAGAGTTCAGAATATATTTCCGAGTCATAAACGTTCTCTTTAAGTTTATATTTTAAACCCGGATACAACACTTTTTTTCTTTATTCGCGTTTAATGGTTGCTGTTTTTTTTTGTTTCTTTTTGAAATTTCTCGACACACTTTATCATTAATTCGTGTATAGTATTTCGATACTATAATATACGATACGATATTAATCTTAATTACGGGAAGCACCTTTCCTTTTTTATCGTTGGTGTCTCGAAGTTTTGGAAGCTTTCCGCTTGTTTACATCAGTTACAGTTATAGTGGCAAATTTATTTTCTGTTACGTTCTGTTCTGTAACTCTTCGTTGCCGATGCGCTGCGTTACCTTCAACGAGGATGAAAGGTCCTATAATCCGTTTTTTCAACGTTAACGATCCGTTGTCAACACGTTGACAAATTCTTTTCACACTCTGACGATACGTTGTGCAGAACCAATTGTGTCAAAAGTCCGTAACTTTCTATGACTGTTCGTTGTCTGGGCGTTATACACTACGTTGAACCGATGCTATGCGCATTTTTCAACGTTTTACAGAAATTAGATTTGTAACCTTTTTGTAACGACGTGGTCTAAAATTCTCCAATGGAGCAGGGAATTTCGGTTGCTGTCTGCCGCCAAAGGCGAACAAAATTGGCGGGTCCTCTCCTCAAACAAAGCGAGTGAGATGACGGGCTGAGATCCGAACTTCGTTTCAAATCCGTTTGAAGTTCGCCACTGTCGGGAATTGAAATGTTTTCGTTCTGTAAGGTGACTCAGAATGTCGCTTCGTTGCTCCTACAACAAAGTTTATACCGTTAATTGCAGGCTCTTCTCTCTAGCTTTGAGGCCGATTCCAAACTGACTGCGTTTTTAGGAACAATTGCGTGTCCCTCGATGTTTGCGTCCTCCCTTCTCGATTCGTTGTAAAGAGAACACTTCAGTTTCGTTAAAAGGATAAAAATGAGGCGTTATCCTAAACACAGTTTTATCTTACAGAAGACAGCACTTCACTTAAGAATGAATAAGAAGGAAGAATTATGACTAAATTTCGTATTTGTTCACTACACTTATTTTAGAGGACCGAGACAAGCAACTCCCCTTTTGAGCACACTTTCTTCAACTGACCTCGCCTGGTCGCCCAGGTAGTTCAGAGGTTATGCCCCAGGCCACGGTTGCCATGTCTTCCCAAACTTACAGATTTTACGAAGTACGTATTATATATTAAGAAGATCAATAATTCAATTTATCAAACATCTAATAATATGATTTAGATTTTAGGAAAAATATATTTATTGTGGAAAACCGTTTACACACACACACACACACACACACACACACACACATATACAGGGTGGCGCAAACGTCGCGCATCATAGGAATTTTCAGTGTTGATTGTTATTTTTTCTTTTAGGTAGGGGATGGCTGCGAAATTAACGATAGACGAGAGGGTGAGCTTGATTTTAATGTATGGAATACCAGGTACAACAAATCGATGATTCATCGATTTGTTGTACCTGGTATTCCATACATTAAAACCAAACTCACCCTCTCGTCTATTGTTAATTTCGCAGCCATCCCCTACCTAAAAGAAAAAAAATAATATATTATAGTCAACACTGAAAATTCCTATGATGCGCGACTTTTGCGCCACCCTGTATATACTCGTATGTAGAGACCCACTGGAAATTCCTTTCCTCGCCGTTCGCAAACATCGTGGAATCATCAGAAACCAAAAAACATACGTGGTTTTCAAGGAGAGAGAAACAAAAAGGTTGTTTGTCTTCTTCCAAAAAGGGCCGCGAAAAGTTAGCGTTTTCCGAGCCTATCTAAGCCAGAGTTCACTAAAAATCGCTCTCACTTTGCTCGTTACTCCTCCTCGTGAATCTCCTCTTTCACGTAGCGCTGTTCGACCTCAGCCGTCTTCAGCCCTTCAAGCAACAGTTCACCAATACACGAAGTGAATCACCCCTTGAGCGCCCTACAATTTCATCCCGCCAGAAGCAAACATCACTCTACCTGCGTCATCCTTCTGGCCCTGGCTTCACTCATCCTTCACCACAATTCGATCGGCGCCCCTTTCAACAAGTCTATCAACAGGCCCACAGCACATCCTCCTGCCGGTAGGCCAATACGTCTTCGGAGCTATTTACGGCGAAACGCAATACGGTCAACCTTCACGTAAGCCCTTCTCAGTCTTCAGAGTGATCCACGTCGAAATCGCAGGTCGGTAAGCCTCTTGTAGGCCCTCACTCGGCATACAGTGTTTTGTTACGTCGTGCTAGACCTTTCAGGATTCAAAGCTGAAAAGTCCACAAACTCTGCTTAATCGCGTAGGCCCTAAAAAGTGTTTTCAATACCGTTCAAACTAACTCTCCCGTCAAGACCGCAGTAGGCCTATTCAAGTGTTGTACCAATACGGTAGTTTTGTATCACCTTGTTATTTTGTTCATTCATATAATTTACTTATTTGTATAATTACTTATTGCTGTGAATCCAATATCGTACCTTATTACCTAGTTGTTGCTTTCTTACTTAATCATTATTGTAGTGTACAGTACCGAATATCTCGTTACTAGTCATTAACGCAGCGTTTAACGCTTATGCTGTGTAAACATTTCTTATTACTAATAATTAATTAGTAATTTGTAATATACTGTAGTATAAATACCGTTATAGAATTGTTAATCAATTTGAACAAATAATTCATTTGTTTTTCTAATTAAACACAAAACAACAAATAATTTCTCTTTCCTTCTTAAATATTGTTTGTTTGGGCTGTATTTCCAAACTGGTGACCCCTAATTATTCATTTCAATATAATTCATTAATTATAGTAAGCCTACTTTCTTGGCTACATCAAATTGGTGATCCGTAGGCCACTATATATATATATATATATATATATATATATGTGTGTGTGTGTATATATATATATATATATGTTATAGAAACGACGTAAGTATAGAGGAGTGTTCTGCACACGAGGAAGAGAAATAACGAACAAATGAAAAATGAGGTAACCGCCGGGAATCGAACCCAGGATCTTCCTATTGCCGGTCAGATATGCTATCCACTACACCACGGGCCTCGATCAGTCAGAAGTCGTAATTCTCCTACATAGGGCAGAAACCAATGCCTTGAGAGGGCACCCTCGCAAATCGTGAATATGTACATTTAACTGCAATGACCACGCAGTATATTAATGTATAGAAACGACGTAAGTATAGAAGAGTGTTCTGCACACGAGGAAGAGAAATAACGAACAAATGAAAAATGAGGTAACCGCCCGGGAATCGAACCCAGGATCTTCCGATTGCCGGTCAGATATGCTATCCACTACACCACGGGCCTCGATCAGTCAGAAGTCGTAATTTCCTACCACTGATCGAGGCCCGTGGTGTAGTGGATAGCATATCTCACCGGCAATCGGAAGATCCTGGGTTCGATTCCCGGGTGGTTACCTCATTTTTCATTGGTTCGTTATTTCTCTTCCTCGTGTGCAGAACACTCCTCTATACTTACGTCGTTTCTATACATTAATATACTGCGTGGTCATTGCAGTTAAATGTACATATTCACGATTTGCGAGGGTGCCCTCTCAAGGCATTGGTTTCTGCCCTATGTAGGAGAATTACGACTTCTGACTGATCGAGGCCCGTGGTGTAGTAGATAGCATATCTGACCGGCAATCGGAAGATCCTGGGTTCGATTCCTGGGCGGTTACCTCATTTTTCATTTGTTCGTTATTACTCTTCCTCGTGTGCAGAACACTCCTCTATACTTACGTCGTTTCTATACATTAATATACTGCGTGGTCATTGCAGTTAAATGTGTATATTATATATATATATATTATATATATATATATATATATATATTAGGGTGGTCCAAAAAATAAACAATTTTAATTTTTTACCTCCACATGGCTGCTCCTGTTCCTATATGTATTAAACATCTCCATGCCAAATTTCAGCCTAATTGAATGATATTTACTGGTCGCTATGAATTTCATTTTACTACTCATTTTCTAGTAGATTGATCTTCTGGGTTAAAAAATTAAAAAACAAGGGCAAATACTAGTTTATTTGTTTGAAAACAGATTAAATCTCAAAGAAAACAGCTTATTTTTTTTTTTAGAAAACAGAATAACGCTTAAAGAAAACATTAATTTTTAAAGAACAAAAATGATATGCTTGATAAAAAATTACATTTATCATTCGTTTATAATATACATCATTACTTAGATTAACACTTCATCACTGACTCCTTCGAAGACGATGAGTAGTCTTGGCGATGTTTTGCTACTAATCGGAGGATGAATTGTTTTTGTTCTTCATCCTTCGTCAAAGATGTATTATATGCCTTGATAAGGGCGATACCCCTCTCCGCCGAATCATTGACAACTTTTAGGTTGATCGCTATGCGTCGAAACTCTTGAAAGCAATCATCCTCCGTCCAGGAATTGGGATCGGTCCTCAGGAAGGTACCCTCCGCTGCCTCCCTTCCTTCTTTCTTTAACAGATTGAAGATTCCCAGGGTCCTTTTCGTGACCATTTCATACAAATTCAAATCTTCAATATTTCCTTCAAGCTTCAATCGACGAGTAACAGTGGTATTCTCGTTACGTTAGAGATTTACGACCATCTTCCGTTTGGTCTCGGCATCGACTCTAGGATCGAAGAATGCAAGGCCGATGAGATGCTCTCCAAGATACCACAGGTTGAAGAGCTGTGGATACCGCTTTGGAAATGGTCTGATTTGGGTACTTTTGCAAGATTTTAAGAAGCAGAATATCGTTGAAAGGAGCGTTGATTCCGACGGGGTCCTCGTTCCAAAAAACGTGCGTAGACCAAGGCGATAAACAGAGAGAGCTCGGTGATATTCTCTCACATGCTGTCAGCTGTAGTTGATGCTTGAACAGATAAATTTTGAGGACGTAGATGGCCTTGGACATCCAGCGTGCATGGTGAGTTGGTCCTGGAGCGCGGACCTTGACTTCTTTCTCATCACGGCACCCGAGGAAGGTGAGGAAGAGTCGTAGTAATTCCTCGTAGTCATCACGCGATTGTTTAGACTCCAGTGCCTTTGTGAAGTACTGGATCATTTCCTCTCGAAGGTGGAACATCTTTGGATCTCTGAGTAGGTTGAGAATTTCCAACTATTTTGAAATTTTAGCCCAAATTTTGGATCACCCTAATATATATATATATATATATATATATATATATATAAAGTGAAAATTGTGAGTAATTGGAAAGGAAAATATATGAAGCTGATCATTTAAAGAAATATAATAGAATTAATATAGACAAAGAGCATTCTCATAAAATTGTGAAACCAGAAGGAAGGTGTATTGGTAGTCAGTGGTCCTCATCGAAATTTATTAAAGATATTCAAATAATAATGATGGTGGTAATTCGAATTCAAATTTCTTTATTGTTCAAAAAACAATTGCAAAGAATATACTAGTAAGGATATAGAATTTCAAGTACTGTATATTTTAAGTACTATACTACCAGTTAAATACGAGGTGATAAAAATTTCATTTTATCGCAAAAATTATTTACATTCATTATGAAAAATTTATGTATGGTACATCGGGTTGTGACATTTATATACATTTTGAGATTATAATAATAATAATAATAATAATAATTTTTAAATAAAGTATGTCGAGAGAGAGAGAGAAGAGAGAGAGAGAGAGAGAGAGAGAGAGAGAGAGAGAGAGAGAGAGAGAGAGAGTTTTCAATTGTTAACTGCAAATGGTGAGAAAATGTTTGTTTTTATATGGATTTAAAGTAGCATTTGAAATTTTAATTTATTTACTGCCATTTTTTATGGTAAATTTAATTTTATTTACATGACAATTAGAGGAAATAATGTTTATTTAAAAATATCATAGATGACCTTTTGTGTTATACTAAATTTAATGCCAACAATAATTTGGGAAAATTAAAATTAAAATAAGAGTTAGTTGTTTAATATTAAGATTGAAGAAAAATAGAAAAATACGCATCACAAAAAATGATTTTGTCCCTGCGTCGCAGACCATTTTACTTCACCCTTCGTATTGAAATCAATGTACGGTTATTGTAGTTTTCTATTAGTTGGTTAATGTTGCTACGTTGTTTTTAATGGAAAAAAAAATATATATATACATATATAACCTAACAATAAACTGTATATGAATTAAAGTGCATCAGTAAATAAATAGGCGGAAAATGCTTTCGTGAATAAGGAGTGATGGTAGCTTGTACACGCGTATTAGCCAAATACATTTGCACGCACAGAAATTTGCAGGTCTTACTTGGAGCTTGTGAAGAGTTCAGAATTAGTGAAGAATAGACTGAATGGTTGTATTATAATTGATTCATGGAACAAATTTCCAAAGAATTTACTTCCAAAACTCGAAACTTCTTGAGTAACTTAATTAAACGTAAGTTTAATATCCTGCGCTCTCAGTTGACTGTAGCAAACCGAATTAATTGACTGATAATATTTTTAAAAATGTTATTTTCATTATTGTTGTTTGAATGCAAAAAATTTTAAAAGGTTGAAGTTTAATATGTGTTGAGAGAGGGAGAGTTTTGTTTGAGAATTACTCAAACCAATGAGGTGACCACAACTAAACGTAATCAATCAGAAAACGAATCAGAAAATACAATTCCTTTAACAGAGATTTCAGGCATTTTCTAAGTCATCAGGTCTTTTCCTGCTTCAATAGACGAGTGTTTTTACCTCTCTCTCTCTCTCTCTTTTCATGTAATTGAATTAATAATTTAAAGCCCCATTCATTGAATGTAATGTAGGATTTTAAGTAATAAGCTATAGGAATGCATGTCAGCTTTCCCGCTCCTCAACTCCTGTACAATTGTTAATGTAGGCCCTCGAGGCATGGTCCATATTAAAATGTCGGAAAATGGCTAGGCAGCGAGCTGAGTTAAATAAGATAAAATAGTAGTCCAAACAACAGCTAAGCAAGCAATGAAGCTAAACGTAATAAAGGATTCAGGTTCAGAGCATGTTTGGGTTATTTTATAAATAAAAAGGAATATCAACAGATTACTGACCAAAATTTGTTTATACATACGTATATAAAATGTTATAAAAGAATCCATTAAATGATGAAGGACGTAAAATGAAACAATTGACCATCATTGTCTCAAATAATTATAAATCTAATTTTTTTTTTTTAATCGGTCGAGCAGCAATCCTTCATGAAAACTTCTTGAAAAATATTCCTTTTGACTGACATTAAAAATTAACTTCGTAACTCAAGTTAAATTATTCTTCATCAATTTTGTATTAATTTTTTTAATTTCTGCTGAAATTTATGTCTTTAATTACTTGCCTATAAACAGAACCAACTTAAAAGTCATTTGGGAATATTCATGTCGAATCGTATTGATCCGAGCCTGGCAGGATGTATAAACTGTTTAGGTTTGGAAAAATGTCTGATAAAGGGTGAAGGCTGTAATAGTATTTTTAATTTTAGGTTCCTCCGAGAATAAAACTTTGAAATTAATTAAAGAAACCCTACGAGAAAAGATGAAAGTAAAGCGAGTAAACAACACCCAAAGGACTGAGGTATAAGACGCCATATCGGAAGTTGTTTTTTTAAAATGAAATCAGTTTAAAACGTTTATACCATATACAATAAAAAATATCCTTCCAGTAAAATGTATGAAAATATTTTCAAAATTTAAATGGATTAATTTGTAATAATGATGGATGGCGTCGTATAACCTCCTTCGTAACATCTAAGGCCATATCACGGAGGGGAAGTACGGCTTTATGTGAGAACCGAACCATTACCCCATCGAGAGGGACCCAGAAACGCACCCGTATCACTGAAATCTGAAGTCCGAACCGAAAGTCGAACCTAGAGCCTTCAGCTTAACAGCTCGCTGCTCTACCGCGGGTTCGATTGTACAGGGTGGTTAAAAAAGTAAACATTTATATGGAGTTTTATTTTTTATTTCCAATTTATTTGTAAACATTTTTTGTAAGGCAAACAGTGTTTCATACAGTCTGTACTTGCTGTTCACGGATATCTATGCGTGTATGAAAGCGGTCAAACGTTGCGTCCAGATCCCTAAGGCACATTTCTGATGGTATTGATTGGATGACATCTGTAATTTTTTCCCATATGTGTTTAAAAAAAATTTTAATCACCCTGTATTATATGATTGTTGGGTTGTATTATATGGTGATGTTATATAGTGTAAAGCATCTTACTCTAAAATTCAAATCCTATACTCTTCGTACGTAATATATTTACCGTATAATCTATCAATCCATAAAACTTTATAAAGTTTTTACTTACAATCTTTAGTTTCACGTTTTCTTTTCATTACATAAAAACACTATTTTATTATAAGTTAAAAAACAATAATTCCATTTATTATCAAAGGATAAAAAGCGTAGAAACGCTGGAAAATATAAACCTTCAAAGTAAAAACTTGCCTTCTCCGCAACTACGCACACAATCCCCAGACTTACATCTAAACACTCACGCAGTGAGAAAGAACTCCTCGAAATATCATATTTTCGAGCTACAAATTAATTTCTTTGGAAAAAATGAAGTTAAGTTTCGAAATCGAAAAGTTAAGTACTTTTAACAATTTCATTCCATCGCGAAAATTTTAAAACCTCCATGTTTGTAATAGATTTCATACCTTCAGTATACACACACACACACACACACACACACACACACACACACACTATAGTCCGAATAATAATGGTAAATGATAAACACTATAGTTTTTTCTTCTTTATGATGTTAGCCCAACGATACAACTCAGAATGGTCCCCTAAGATAACTTTTATGTAATACGCAGACTGTGCATTAGGGTGGATCGATTTTACATTTTTTCGATTTCCATATTCTAATAGAGACAAAACCTTGCGCATGCATGAGAAAATAGCCTCTACAAAATCTTAGCTTAATAGGTAATCATCTTCTGCCCCCGGCAGAGCGATGAAAATCATATTTTAGTAGTCAAAAACGTATTTTTAAACCCTAGCCTAGAGTCATAAAATTTTGCGTGTGTGTTATTTCATGCCTAAGCAACGATATAAATGCTATGGGAAATATATAAATGCATTATTTAAGACAAAGAGCCGATCTGAAAATATGTATAATATACATATTTTCAGATCGGCTCTTTGTCTTAAATAATGCATTTATATATTTCCCATAGCATTTATATCGTTGCTTAGGCATGAAATAACACACACGCAAAATTTTATGACTCTAGGCTAGGGTTTAAAAATACGTTTTTGACTACTAAAATATGATTTTCATCGCTCTGCCGGGGCAGAAGATGATTACCTATTAAGCTAAGATTTTGCAGAGGCTATTTTCTCATGCATGCGCAAGTTTTTGTCTCTATTAGAATATGGAAATCGAAAAAAATGTAAAATCGATCCACCCTACTGTGCATGAAACAAGGAATCCTTCTGGGGTATTAAATCCCCCGAATAAATTGCAAATACTATAGTTTTTCACTTTCATGATGGAAGCCCAACGAAAGCAACAAGTCATTAGCAAAGAGGCCCTAAAATATAGCTTCTTTCATCAGCTATCTGCTAAGTAGATAGAATCCAGTTTTGGAACAGGGTCTAGGGTTTAAAGCTAACTTAGACAACAACTACATTCAGAACCTCGATATACGCAAGAAACTCCTTGCATTTACGTCGGATTGAGTTCACATCAAAGAAAAAGGGTAACTATTGTATTTTTAGCCAACATCGTCAATCAACAACTTTGAGTCCACTTTTCAAGGCATTTAACACGTCTGTTTAATGTGATACAACTCAGAATGGTCCCCTGAGATAACTTTTATGTAATACAAAGACTGTGCATATATATATATATATATATATATATATATATATACTTTGTAAAGTTGAGAGAATCAGTAGTATATTCGAGTCAAAGGTGAAAATCTGCAGCTGCACGCTGCACACGTTCCCAGTTTCAAATTATAAATAAAGTTCCTGAATAAAAAAAAAAGAAAAAGATTTGAAAGGTGCGGAAAAAGGTATTAAATAATGTAAAGAATCCTTTTGATACCTTCATAATTGCTATGAAAACCCTTTTAATTGGTTTATTATTTCTTTCTGACACTAAATTAGAAACTCGCTTTCGTTAATTAATTAATGATTGTCTGCGTTTATTTTCTCATCGAGTGAAGATGTGTGATAAATGGGCAATAAAGATACGTTCACATTAAAGGATTTGTGATAAGCCCACTCAAAAATTGGATTCGTCACGATACTAAGTAACACTAAATACTGTACAGTTGTTGGTTACGAAAATTGAACAATGGGGTTGCAGGGTAGGACTACTGTAAATGTGATAAAATGTATTTTTACTTCGATATATATATATATATATATATTATATATATTATATATATATATATATAGTGTGTATATATATATATATATAATCAGCGTTCAAAACGTGTGCTAATAAGTTAAATTTAAGTTTTAAGAAAGGTTTCACTGTTTTACACAAAGCTCCGCCCTGCCCATATACCCATTCAGGGTACGAGCGGCTCGCAGTATCATTGCCAAGTATATAGAGAGTCAACGTACAGTCACAATGCTTTATTATCGAAAACCACAATGTTAAATATTTTGGACCTTTTCCAGTTTGTGTACCGTTTTTCATATAATTTATTTTTGATTGGTCATACAACCGCCGTCGATTATAACAACTTTTTAAGAGAGGTAAGTTCTTGATAACCTAACCTAACGTAACCTAACCTAACCTAACCTTCTGTTTTACTCTATGCTGTGCCTAACAGAAGCAAAGAAACACTAGAAAGTTGCATAAAAGCCAACATTCTGCCTGGATCTGAGAAAACGGTACATAAACTGGAAAACGTCCAATATTTTAACAGTTAATAAATCTCTTAATATTAAAAGTTGAAAAGGAAACAAAGCAAACTATATTTATATGATCTGAAACCATTTCAGAAAATTCTTTAAAAATACAATTACGTCAGATTTTCTTATAAGCTACTTCTTCTGCTGATGCAGATACGTAAAAGTCGCTTAACAAATGACAAATCCCATCATCTTTACGATTGATTTATTATTTCTTAAGAATCCGCTTCCAACCTTGAATGGATTAAATAAAAGCCATCCAAATCTAGAGAAATAGCAGCGTTATCCTCTAAAATACAGAAAAATGGAGAGTAATTTGTCTCTCTCAAAAATGTATCTCGTCTTTTTAAGTTTAAAAAAGTAACTTCTTCAGCCTCTCCTCGAATATTCTTTTGTGTGTGTGTGTGTTTCTTTTTCGACTTACACGTGGTGGACGAAGTAGTGTTAAGCCGGGTACATACATGCATACTGGCATATGTTAACGTATTTGGCAAGTACTGGCGCTAGTCCACTGGCAAGGCAAGTCTACTCTATATATATATATATATATACAGGCCTGGATTAACCATTAAGCAAAATAAGCACGTGCTTAGGGCACCAAGGGAAGGGGGCACCACAGAGAAAACTTTTTAAAGTATAAATAAAGTTATAAGTAGGCAACAATAAGCATTATTTTGCATCTTTTGATCCATGTATGTTGAAATGCTATGTATCTTCAAGGTTAGAAAGCAATGGAATAAAAGATGTTTTGTTTCGTACAAATAATATTTCTTCATTAGAATTTCTTTTTTCAAAAATTGACCACCAACATCGATTTCTGTAGAAAGAATCGTTTTCAATAAATTTTTGTATTTGCATTTTTCCCTTATAACAGTTTTTTAAAAAATGAATAAAAAAGTGTTGAAAATTTGCATTTTTCCTGTTGCCCTAGTTATAAGTAAATAATTTGCTAATATTGCTTACTGCTATTTAGTGTTAAATAAATAAAATTAAAAAACAGGTTATATTTAATATAGTTGTGGGGTCTGGCCTGGGGGATGGCCTGGAAGAAAACTGAATTTTTAATCTATTATTTCACATTCAGCACTTATTGAGTCTTAATGTCTTGTCAGTTAGACAATGGAAGGGTCGAGGGGGAACCATTGTTGGGCTGTGCTTAGGGCATCAGTTGGCCTTAATCCGGCCCTGTGTATATATATACTGTATATATACACACATCCTTACGAGTGCCAGTGACGCTTGTCAGTTTTGTGCTCCGTCTTACTATCAAATTAACAGGGTTTAAAGCCAGTGATTACCCAGTTACAATCTTATTAGATGGTCCACAATACTTAATTAATAATAATACATATAATATATCCTCAAAATTTTCTAGCGACATCCGGCACTACCTTCTTGGACCTATGAGGTATAAAACAGTGACCTTGAAATAGCGGGCATACGAACGAACGAGCGAGTGAGCCCTTTAAAATTATGAACGAACGAAACGAATGAACGAGTGAATTTTAACTACATAAACTGTTCAAAATATTTTTTTTCAAAAGGCCAGGTAAAGGCTCTGAAATCTTAAATGAAAGACCAAGAAAATGAATAGGTTTTATTACTTTAGATATATTTACAAACTTACAAGCTTACATGATTTAAAGGGACAAGGAGTGGGCACTCCTTTTAGCATCCCCATCCCGTTCCCCTCTCCGCCCTACCCCCACCATATACACTGCGAATCTTCCGTTTAATAGTAAAAGTTTTGACGGGGATCGCGAGAAATGTGTTTCATTACGGTATAATCGTACAGTGACTCCGCGCGTGTATACTTTTTGTGTCATAGTTGGTAATAGTTACATAATTAATGTGAAAAGATGCCTAAGCATCGAACCGTTGGTATTCCGAGCATGATTTAAAGGGACGAGAAGTGGGACCCCTTTCGGCGTTCCCCCCCTCTCCGCCCCCAACCACCCCCCACCAGCTACGCTCCCCCGCAAGCCGTTACAGATACAATGGGTTGTCTGCTGTAAATCTTGTAGAAAATCCATTGCTATGTTTTATATTTGACAAAGTAGATCATATTAGATCAGACCTTGTATCTGTCTGTCATGATTTTTATGATTCAGAAGAAATAGAACATGCGAGGGTACAATTAAACACCCTGTTCAGTGCTACCCTTCCAACTCGTAAAGGTAATTCTAGAAACGAGAATACCCTGAAAGACATTATAAATAAAGTGTCGACCCTCCTGGATAATGAGAACAATATTACCTTTTACGTTACTAACTTCCATAGAATACCGGTAATCTCTATGGGTGACGTAGACGTCTCGGTGCTCCTCAAACAGTATAATGAGGTACAAAAGTCGATAGTTGAACTGAAACACCAACACGTGGTGTCAAATCAGAAAAACGCGATTTTGCTAGAACAATTCCGGTCAGAGTTAGATGCGTTGAAAGAGACGCTCCTCCCAAAGCCCAGTTACTCGGAAGTAGTTCAGTAAGCCAGATCTCCAAGAAGCGCGTCGGGCAGCGAGGGAAACGAAATCCCCGCCTCCAACTCCCCCCCTGATGGTGGGGTGGAAACGCAGCATGCAGGGGTAGCGGTCAGTCCCCTCCCGTTCAGGAAAGGACCCCTGCTCCCGATTTCACAATGAGGAACAGGGACGGTCCAATGCCGAGAGACGAGGCATCATTGCCCTCTTCCCTGCCTCCCACTGCAGAGGAGAGGTGTTCGATTACGCCTAGCTCGGTGCGCAGTTCCCCCCCCCCTCCCACCGAAGAAGGAGGGGCACGCGCGGCCGTCAGGTTATAAACACCGCTGACAGACCCTCACCAAGCCACAGAGTAAGGGAGGGGCCTCCTATCCCCAAAAGGTTGTACCACCCATCCCCCAGGCAGGCGAACCCTGCCTCAGGGAGATCGAGGGAGGAGGACGACGGGTGGGTAACTGTTAACAGGCGCCCTTCCCGAAGGTTTCCTCAACCGGTCTCCGCGGAGAGGCCACCGATGGGGAATCTCACCCTCTTTGTGTCGCGAATTCAGCTCTCGAACGAGGCAAGCGATATTCGACACATGATGGAAGAAGTCATTGGTGAACACAGTATATTGATAGTTAATAAACTAAACACGAAATCTCCGTATTATAATTCATTTAAAGTAATAATTAAAGGTGTAAATGCGCATTTCAACCCGTATAATATGAGTCAATGGCCAGAAGGTATTATTGTTAAGGAGTTTATTCACTTTTCCAGGAGATTTGATAACAGGCAAAATAATAATAATAATAAAAATAATAATACTAATAATAATACTAATAATAATAATAATAATAGGCGCCCTAACGGTATTGCCTGAAAGTTGTACCGTGTATAAATCTTACTAATAATAAATTCTCTATCAGTCATGGCTAGAGTTGCACCGATACCAATATTTTGGCCGATACCGATACCGATACCGATACTACAAAAAAGTGCCGATACCGATACTTTTTAATTAATTAATAGTTTTAAAATTGATTATGAATAAAAGTTCAAGTAAATGATATAATATCTCAATTAACTTAAAATGCCTTTCCCAATCCCAACTTTAGTTCCATTTAATTTCATAATAATATAATATATTATAATATATAGCTAGAGCCTGTAATTTAATTAATGTACTAAAAAAGCAAAAAACATTGCAAACAAACAACTTATAAAATTATGTCTACAATAAAATATATAAATGAAGAATGGAGAATGATTAAAATGGGTAATTATGGTCCTACAATTGGTAACAATATCTTTAATATATTTTTGTTCAAAAATAGAATCATGCAATACTAATTGCAAGGTATGTAAAAAGCATGGAAGAGCTGAAAAACCAGTTTCTCTAATTCCTTTTACCATATTTGCACCATTATCTCGTGCAATAAAAGGGAACTTTATAATGAGGAATATTAAATTCATCAATACTCTTTAGAATCATATCTTTAATATTTGATTCTTCGAAATGTGCTACTCTTAATACAGCCACTTTTTGTTCAAAATCTTTGGTTATACAATGTCCAGTTAAACTAATAAATGGAGTATTTGCTGTAGATGATGTCCATATATCACTTGTAAAAGAAATACTTTCAGCTGCATCTAAAATTGCTTGGACTTTCTCTCTCACTGATTTATATATATTTGGAATAATGGTTTCTGAAAAATACCTTCTGCTAGGAATTTCATAATTGGGACATGCTAATTTCAATACTCTCTGGAATCCAATGTCTTCTACTATAGAATAGGATTGACTATCAATTGCTATCATTTCCCCAATACATTGATGTAAAGCTTTAGCTTGAGAATTGTTAATCTCCCATACTTTTTTAGTGGCAAATAAATCATGAAGGGTCTGATTTCCTAATTTTTTTGATACAGGCTTTAAGGTTTCAATTTTTCTCTTCTTTTTCAGTCTGTTTTCTTCTTCTACCAATTTTAGTTCTGCCTTGATTTCTTCATTATGTTTGCTATGTAAATGCTTCTGTAAATTAGTGGTATTACATACTTTCTCATATTTTCCACCTCTAGATATTAACTCATGGCATAAGTTGCATTTTGCTTTCAGTGTTGTAGTGATACTGTTTTCGTCCTGTTGATCTAAAGAGACTATAAAATTTCCACACATAACTGCTTCCACTTTTTGATTTATAACTTGCCATTTTCAATTTAAGGGGCTAAATTGTCGATGATTATTATTAATTATTAAAAATAATTAAAGTGTTCCAACATATCACTCTTAATAATTATATTGAATGAGAATTATTAATCTTATAAATTAATAAATAAAGGCCTATTTATTTGTTTGAAACAGAAATTTAATAGTTCTTAATTTTACTCTGAAATAGATATTGAAGAAATTAGAACCTAATGTATTAAATAAAAACCATTAATTCCTATAACTAATAACTATATAGGGTATAGCTATGCCTTTTACATATGGATTTCATTCCTTAAAAGGTAGGCTAGAAGATGTTTGCATATTATTTAAGGGCTTTCATTCCAAGACAGCTCAAAATAATATTAAAGTTCATTAAACTAGGAGTTAATTAAATAAATTAATAAAGAAATTTATTCATTTTAATTATAGAATAGTTTTCATTATAATAATATAGCGGAACAATGACTACATGCTATTAGTCTAGCTTAGCCATTACTTTTACAATTAAGATATATAAATTTGAAATCAATTAATAAAAAGACTATATATCTTATTGCTGTAAACTATTAGCTATCATATATAGCCTACAGTAATGAGACTAAGATCACAATGGGCTCGTGTAGTTTACTTAGGGCCTTGGCCCTAAAGCCATTACTAATAAAGTTAGGAGATGTAAATTTAATGTTGTATAAAAATATTTTAAATTAATTAATACAAAGATGATAATTTTATAACTTATTACTGTAAACTATATTATCATACACTGGTATATACAGTAAAAGTACTGCTATCACTGTACGCTGGTCTAGCTTACTTGGGCCCTATAGCCATTATTAATACATAAGAATTGTAAATTTATTTACCAGAAATATTTTTTTATCAATATATATATTTGAAATTAAATTAAGAAAAAGAAATATATATATATATATATCTTATATAAAGTTCTAAACCAATGAATGCATATAATGGTAGTGTATTATCAATAACTTTACACACGAGATTCAAGCATTCAAGCAACTGAATGGTTTATTATGATTATGCATGCCGCGTGGTGCCATCTATGAACAACTTTACAAAACTTTCATTTTTACTGAAAACTATTACTGTAATTTGAAATTGTATATTTATATGATACTGTATCACTGTATTGAATATTTGTAATCTTGTATAGGAGCCTACAGTTACATTTTATGATTTTTTGTTGTGTTAGTAAATGTAAACATTGCTAATTTTGATAAAATATATATTAAACAACTAAATAAGATATTACTGTATAATAATAAAAAAATTTAATTTTATATAAAATAAGATAATTTCTTCAAAAAACAGTAATTCAAAGTATCGGTATCCAGAACAGTATCGGCCGATACCGATCTTTTGTGAAAAGTGGCCGATACCGATATACCGATACGGTGCAACTCTAGACTCATGGCGGATAACTTGTTGAAAATAGTCTCATATAATGTAAGGTCAGTGAGGAATTCAACTGTAATGCTCATAAAATCTGCGACAGTGCAGATTTGATACTCCTGCAGGAGCACTGGCTACCTAAGCAAGAGCTAAAATTCCTCTCTTCCATCCATGATGACTTTATGTACCATGCGTCATCAGCAGTAGACTTGTCAGATGAATTAATGTACGGTAGGCCTTTTGGTGGTGTTGCTTTCTTATTAAGGAAAAATTTGTCGAAGCATATAAAATTTTTAACAAGCGATAATGTAAAGTTGTTAGGCTTTGAATTACAAGTGAACAATGATTGCATATTAATTGTAAACTGCTATTTACCATATAACAACGGCAGTAATCTAGATGACTACATTGATTTGCTATACAAAATTAAGTCATTATCAGATAACCCCAAATATTCTCAGTGTATAATAATGGGGGACTTTAACGCACATGTGAACTCTGAATTCTTTGTAGAATTGGGTAACATGTGCGAGTCGGCCAATTTAAGTATAAGTGATGTAGATGTATTAGGGGTAGCAAGTTGTAATTTTACATACGTTTGTGATATAAGAGGTACCACCAGGTGGATTGATCATTGTCTCACTAGTAATAATCTAAAGGGTCGAATTGTTAGAGTTCATATTCTGCATGATTTCCTTCTTTCTGATCATAGACCATTAGAAATATTAATTAACGTTACCAATTTATGCGCGTCCAGCAGAGAATAGAATACAACAGAGAATAGAATACAAAGACAGAACAAGTCACCTCTTTAATAATTTAGAAATTTTGCACCTTGCCTGCAATAATCCTTGCTGAAATGAGTCTCACTGCAAACTCATAGATAGGTATTATAGTAAGATAATATCCCTGTTAAGAGAAGCGGGAAGCCCCTGATTAAATCTTACAACTATCATACTAAGATTATGCCTGGATGGAATGATTTTATTGCCCCCCTGAAGAGGGAATCGAAAGACGCCTATAATTTGCGGTGCTTTCATGGTAGACCCAGATTAGGACCAGTATACTTGAATATGTGTAGAAGTCGGGGTCAGTATAAGGCGGCCATAAGGCGATGTAAACAGGACGAAGAGTCTATTCGAGCATCAAAAGCCTGTGAAGCTCGCGTAAATAACGATAATAACAAATTTTGTAAATTTGTTAAGAATCAAACGGGTGTCAAAAATGTCCTCCTCCGACAATCGATGAGGTGTCGGGGGAGGATGAAATTGCAAAGCTGTGGAAAAACCACTATTCTAACATTCTTAACAGTGTGAGTAGGGATAATCTTAAGATATATTGCAGCGAAACGATTGTGGGAGGGACAAGGGAAAATACTTTGATATCATTTTCTGAAGTAAAGAGATTAATTAAAGAGTTAAAGACTGGTTCTGCGTCAGGGGTAGATGACTTATCGAATGAGCACTTAAAATATGCAAATGACGTAGTATGTCTGCATATATCATTTCTCCTATCAGCCATGCTTGCTCATAGCTATATGAGCAGAGTTCATGAGGGTATATATCTTGCCCCTGGTCAAAAATAATTACGGAGACATTCTGTCTAGCAATAATTACAGGCCTATTGCTGTCACTTCCTGCTTCTCGAAACTACCAAAAAAACTCTTGTTACGCCGATTAAATGATTTGCTATGGACATCTAATCAGTTTGGCTTTAAAAGGTCCCACTCAACTGACCTCTGTATCTGTGTACTTAAAGAAACAATATCTAAATACATTGACAGTAATTCAACTATTTATAGCTGTTTCCTAGATATAAGTAAGGCATATGATAGGGTGAACCACAATATTTTATTTGCAAAACTAGAAGACAGGAAGGTTCCCATATACATATTAAATTTATTGAATTTTGGTATTCCCACCAATCTTTCACTGTTAGGTGGAGCAATGTACTACCCGAGTGTTTTGCCTCCTCTTGCGGGGTGAGACAAGGCTCCTTGCTCTCCCCTATGCTGTTTAATGTGTATATCGACGGATTAATTGCTTCACTTGATGAGGCAACAGTGGGATGTTGTATAGATAAAGCAAAGATAAATAATTTAGTTTATGCCGATGATATGGTGTTAATAAGTCCCTCTGTTAAAGGTCTGGATCGGCTACTAAAAGTTGCGAAGTGTATTCGTAGAAACATGATATTCTTTTTAATGTTACAAAAACTAAGGTTATGCAATTTCATCCTAAAAGCTGTAATCAGCCAGCTGATATAAGGTTTAAAATGAATGACGTAATTGAGGAAGTACAAGAGTTTAAGTATTTGGGTCAAACTATTACCAGCTCCTTGAGTAATGACTCAGATATAAGAAAACAATCACGAAGCCTGTGTGCTAAAGCGAATATGACCATAAGGAACTTTCGATTCTGCACAAGTGAAGCTAAAGACACACTCTTTCGTACTTTCTGCAGTAATATATACGGACAGCAACTGTGGGTGAATTATAAAAAAGGTTCTGGCAGAACTCTAAATTTGCTGTACAACAGGTCTTTTAGACTCTTACATAAATTACCCCCGAGATGCTCAGCTTCGCAAATGTTTGCCACCCGCAATGTCCCGAGCTTCCCGGAGGTAACAAGACGTGCTCAACACAGTCTAATGCAAAGAATTAAAAAATCAACCAACCCGTTCATTCAAGCTTTCCATGAGTCCTGCCATTTATCCTCTAAGCTATGGACTTCTTGGTACGTAAACGTCTGTCTGTAGCTCCACTTCACTTCGACATTACAGTATTATTTCTAATCAATTGTATATATTTCCATCCTTAGTATATGAACTGTCATTGTATTAATAATATTTGTCATATGGACTATAGTCTGCTAATAAACCTTTTCATTTCATTCATGCGTGGTTTTATTCATCATTATATATATATATATATATATATATATATATATATATATATATATATATATATATATGTCATGCGGTTTGCTTCTACAAAGCTTCAATTTAATATTTAGGAGAAATCCAATGACAAGGAGGAATGTAAATGCCATGAAAAGTCTTCTTTAATGCGCAACGTTTCGAGCAATACGCTCATCATCAGGCTAGATAATAACAATATGAAATTAGAATCAATAAATAAATGTGAACAAGACAAAATAATTTCTATAAAACCTATTCAATAAAAGCAAATTTTAAAAAGACTAAAAGAAGGGTTAAATTCAAAGTTATAAAAATTTACATATAAAATTACAAGAAATTTAAAAGCTATTTTTAAATTACATATAGTAAATTTGAAATTAGTACACTGGAATAATTAACACTAATACAATGGAATAATTAACACTACGAACCTTTCAATGCTGGTTCCGAGGCACGAGTAATTTAAAACAAAACAAAACAGGAAACAAGCTATGGGTTGGGCGGTTGGAGTTATAAGTTAGGGGAGGGGGGATTATAAAAAATTGGGGAGGGGGGAGGGGAGTTGTTGGGAGGGGGGTTTATAAAAAATTTAGAGGGACAGCTGAGGAATCCACGTTTAGAGAAGGGGTCAATGTTTTAATATAAAGAGATTCCAAAATTCTAAGTGAGTTAGGACAAGAATTACAACCGAGAATTTTAAAATTATCTAAAGTGACATCAGTTTTACATTTTATACTGTGTTCCCGAATACTGGAGGCTTCTTTTTTATTTAAAATTTTACCTGTTCGGCAACTTATTCCCATATGCGAATAAAATCTAGTCCTGAGGGTGTTGGGATGGGATCACCCGTCGACCTCTATCAGCTGATTTTTTTATGACTCATTTAGAAAGTGTAATTTTTAGACAATCTCCCACCCATTGTAAACCAATTTTCTATCGACGCTTCGTTGATGACTCGATAGCTGTTTTTGATAATGCTGTACAAGCGCAACAATTTTTTAACTTCTTAAATTCTCTGCACCCCAATATAACTTATACAATGGAAACTGAGAAAAATGGCTCCCTTCCCTTTTTAGATCTTTTAATTTCGAAAAAAGGTGATTCTATTACTACATCAGTTTACAGGAAACCCACTTTTACTGGTTTGGGCATGAATTTCTTTAGTTTTACTGATTTTAACTATAAGATGTCGTGTATTAAAACTCTCTTGTTCAGAGGATATAATTTGACCTCTAGTTTTACCTTACTCAACGATGAATTTAATAATTTAAGATCATATTTTACCAATAATAGTTTTCCTGTTCAATATGTAGATAAACTAATAAGATCTTTCTTAAATAATGTTTATAGCCCTCAACTTTCCTGTATTTCAGTGCCTAAAGATATAAAATATTTCCTGTACCTGAAATGGGTCCCATGAATAAGAATTTAAACTTAAATTTACAAAGTTGTTAAGAAATTTTTTTTATCATACTGATTTTCGCATTATATTTATTAACAAAATGTCTTTAGGTAGCTTTTTCTCAGCGAAGGATCGAACTCCTGATTCGTTGCGTAGCGGTGTTGTATATTTATTTACCTGCCCAAGGTGTCTCCTTGGTACTTACATTGGCAGCACCGTGCGCTCCCTCAGGACTAGATTTTATTCGCATATGGGAATAAGTTGCCGAACAGGTAAAATTTTAAATAAAAAGAAGCCTCCAGTATTCGGGAACACAGTATAAAATGTAAAACTGATGTCACTTTAGATAATTTTAAAATTCTCGGTTGTAATTCTTGTCCTAACTCACTTAGAATTTTGGAATCTCTTTATATTAAAACATTGACCCCTTCTCTAAACGTGGATTCCTCAGCTGTCCCTCTAAATTTTTTATAAACCCCCCTCCCCAACTCCCCTCCCCCCAATTTTTTATAATCCCCCCTCCCCTAACTTATAACTCCAACCGCCCAACCCATAGCTTGTTTCCTGTTTTGTTTTGTTTTAAATTACTCGTGCCTCGGAACCAGCATTGAAAGGTTCGTAGTGTTAATTATTCCATTGTATTAGTGTTAATTATTCCAGTGTACTAATTTCAAATTTACTATGATGAGCGTATTGCTCGAAACGTTGAGCATTAAAGAAGACTTTTCATGGCATTTACATTCCTCCTTGTCATTGGATTTCTCCTAAATATATATATATATACATATATATATATATAATATATATATATATATATATATATATATATATATATATATATGTGTGTGTGTGTGAGAGAGAGAAGAGAGAGAGAGAGAGGTATTCTATATGTAATGTTATGCAACGTTGTTATTTTATTTGTAATTTGACTTCTGCAGGTATGGCGTTCCTCATATGCATATCTGAACGCTGTACGCGATCATGAAGTTTTGAAAGCAGATCATCGAACGTCTCCTTTTTAATTCGCAAATGGTTGTAGAAACTTTTAACATCTTCACTTACAAGTTCTTTTAATAACACATTTGAGGCTCCCTGTGTATCACGTCTACTAATCCAGTTTCGCACCCAAATCCTTTTCTTCTTACGTCTATTCCTCAGGACCTTCATTAATTCAGTTCTTAAAACGTCTTTTATTACTATTGCTGCATTAAATAATACCTTACGTTTCGCTCGCTTCGTAACGCCCATCTTTCCACAAACTCTCGAGAGCACTAATGAGCTCGCCAGCACTAGACTACTAGCAAAGTGTGAACAAAGAAAGCACACAAATTCACTCGTACGAGTATTGGCATGCTGTGGCTCGGCCGAGCTGACTGGCATGTGTGTACCGGCTAGTGTGTGCCACTTTTAATAAAAGTTTGAAATTTTGAGGTGCAATTTTAACCCATTCTGAAAATATTTGACCCCGGATCGGGGGCATTGAAATTTTGACCCCAGCCTGTGACGACATCAGACCGATTTTTCATATGTATTTGGCCATAAAATCTTTATTTATTAACCGATTCGAATGAGTCTTGTGTTAATTGATTCAGAATTTAAAGTTCTTTAGTTATTAATGTTATTGTACTTATTAATATTAATTGTTATTAGTAGTTATTAATGTTATTAATGTATTTTAATTATTAATGTTCTTGTATTTCTTCTCGGGTCTTTTATTGTACTTCTTTTCAGACTATGGATAATAATGCTTATTCGCTAAGGCGAAGGGAAGTAAATGTCAGTGATGATTCCAGTGATCTTATTATTGGAAAACTTTTGGCTGACATAAAAACTGGTAAAGGCAGTGTGTTGCCATCCAATGGTGATGTGTTGAAGTAGTTTATTTATTTAACCAGAGGAGAATACCAAAATGCTTCTCAGGATGAAGTGATTGCGATTGCTTTAAGGAAAGTGAAGGTCGTCTGGGATATGGCAAGCATTCCTACCAAAAATATAATAAAGAATCCTCTGCCTAAAGCCAAACTCAAAGATTTGATAAAAGAGCTTTCTTCACTAGCTCGTAACAGAGGTAAACCTAATTTTGAGCAAAAACAAAAAGACTTTCTAAGGAAGTTAGAGAAATTATTTGATATCGCGGCCAGTGACGCCTTAGATAAAATAAAAAAAGACAAGGTTAAAGACGAAAATCAAAAAATGAGAGACATAACATTTCTCGAAAATCAAAGGACAGAGAGATGATATTGTCTGGGAAATGTTGACAAAAATTACGAGAAAAAAGTAGTGAAAAACATAACACGAAAGGAAGGCTACAAAAAATTTGAAAGAAGAAAAAGAAAGGATACTGCAGAAATTCCAAGCACTTGAAACGCCATCGAAAGCCAATTCTTCTTCATCGACGTCCAGCAGTGACAACGATAATGATAACGAATTCACCGTTCCTAAAAAAAACACCCAAAAAACAGAGACTTGAAGAATATCTGTGTAGGAAAGTATTGTGGCTTGCTTGTCGGCATCACCTATATGAGCGGATACTCAACAGTGTGTTTGTAGAAATATTTGGAGGAAGCACTTCACCAGATTATGAAATTTTCAAAGAGTTCCGGGAGGAAAAGTGGCAAGGCATTGACACAAGCATAAAAGATTTCAGAACACTGAAAATCAAGGACAGAAAGCTAAGGTCTAAACGGCAAGAAGTCTTAGATGCATTAACCGATTTGCTGACTGAGAATGCATTCAAACGTGGTGATTATCGGGAATGCGCTGAGTTGACAATCCAAATTTTAGGTGAAGTACCCCCAAAAGGAGTACGTTGGCGCCATCCAGTAGCAGCTCATCGTGCACGATGGATGTCTGCAATCCTATATACCTATAAAATGTATACTTTTGGATACCAGGCTGGCTACGATGAGAATATGATGAAAATGCTTGAGCAGATATGTCTTTTTAATGCATTGTTCTACGCTAAAGCATGGCTACATTCAGACAACGCCGCAGATTCTTCTTTTAATGATTTAAGCTTATATCACGATCTGAAAACCTATGAAAAACATAATAGTGAAGTGGTAGGTGCAAGTCTTAAAGCGCTTGATAGGCAAATGTGGTACTTTGTGGAAGAAGTGATACCACTCTCCCTATTTTCACACAAGGTCAACAATGCAGAGAAGGCTAAGATTGCCAATGCCTTAAAAAAGTCAGAGAAAAAGATTTATGACATGAAAACTGGCCATCCAGTCTTCCCCATACTCAGGGAAGGAACCAAGCTTTCCGACCTTGCTGGTCCAAAATCATGGCAGTTTCTGAGGTTCTTTAAATCAAATGGGGATTGGTTGGGAAAACCAGTAGAAGAATGGGAGAAACACGAGGACTATATTCGCTTAGCTTCTTACGTGCAAGACACGAAGGTAACAAACGATACGGCTGAAAGGGGGGTGAAACTTATTGAAGATTATGCTAAGAGCCTCAGCATTAATGAACAGCAACGCCATTTCCTCCTTCAATTTGTTGAAAATGAAAGACGCCTTCTTCCAGACATCTACAAGAAGAGCAGTTTGCGAAACTACTTGAAAAAATTACAGGTGAGTGTTCTATATGCTGTTTCATGCATTAAAATATTTTCAGTATTTAATCTGGGTTAATATTATGAATTATTATTAACAATTTCTCCTTTTTCAGGGTCTTCGACGGCAACCGAATTGGCAATAAACTGGCAAGAAGGGTTCAAAGGAATGTTTTTTATATATACTTTAAAAAAATGGGGTTTTGATCATGTCATTGACAATTTTGACTTTTCATTCCGTTTCTGTGAAAGGTTTATTTCAACTTTGACATGTTCAGAATTGTTCCCACCGATCGGAATAAGCCTATTTCTTATTATTATACTTTGCAGATGGGCCCATTGCCGCGAAGCTGATCTGGGATGATGCTTCAGGGTGGCAGTCACACCCACAATGTCTCCTGTTTGCACTAAATTTGTTTAATTTTTATAGATTACCTCACTTTTCGACCAAACACCTATAGTAAAATCTACTGTTTTGGTATGAAAAAGAAAGTATTTCCAATCTGCATCAATTGACACCACACTCATTCGAATCGGTTAATAAATAAAGATTTTATGGCCAAATACATATGAAAAATCGGTCTGATGACGTCACAGGCTGGGGTCAAAATTTCAATGCCCCCGATCCGGGGTCAAATATTTTCAGAATGGGTTAAAACTTCATATTCGTCAATAAAGTAGCAGGAATCACCACATGAGAATATTGCACCTCAAAATTCCAAATATTTATTAAAAGTGGCACACTCTACCGGCTGAGTGAGTATACCGGGCGTTACTCGTGTATTTTTATGTGCCATTATGAAGTTACAGGTATGCACTGTTTTTCGGTTTCAAATTTTTTAAAGAAAAACAACTTCGAAGTTTCACTTTACTTGCAGATTTAAAGCTGATGGAAACATAATTGTTTGTTGCAAAATAACAATAGTCTGCTTTTCTTTAAAAAACAATTTACTAAAAAATAGGATTTATAAATGCAAAAAACTTCACTGTTTTCTACGTGAAGGTCAAAATATGATAATAAAAACCCACTCTAATAGAGAGAGTTTATTTCCACAACAGTTTCGATGCCCACTGGCATCCTCTTCGGGCGGATAAAGAAAAACGAATGAACCAAAAACAAGAGGGAAAACAGTCCAGGGACCATTAAGAAATTCGCACCTACGTTAGATCCCGTTTTCCCGACACTGGAAGGCATTTTTATTAAAGGGACCCGCTTATAAGTACATTCGCACAAATTTGAAACTATCTTCTTGTTCTATACATACAGATTCTATTTTTTTTTATTATATATAATTATTACATTTATTATTAAATTTATTACATTTAATATTGCATTATTATTTATTACAGAAATTATAAATTTATTATTACATTGATTATTACATTGTTGTTTATTATACAGAAATTATAAACTGAAAAACGAATGAAAAAGGCGAGAAGGAAACGATCCAGAGACCATTAAGAAATTCGCACCTAGGCTAGATCCCGTTCCCCCGACCCCAGAAGGCCATTTTTATGCCCCTCGGGAACCTTCAGTTAACCAAAAACAATGTGTGAGTTTGCCTTATATTGCCGGCTTAGAAAGAGTAAAACCGTTGACGAAAGATTTTAAGTTTGCTTTGGCGTTCAAATATTCGTCTACCGTGAAAAGTAAATTGGTTAGGAATAACGTTGCAAAACAGGAGCAAGCCTGTGTCTACAACATTCCCTATAAAAGTTGTGATTTAGTATACGTAGGAGAAACTGGAAGAAATATTGCCTGTATTAAAGAACACAAATATGCCTTCAGAAGCTGTAATACTAATAATGCCATTTTTTTTATCACGCCAGCAAAAATAATCATGCTATAGATTGGGTGGGAATCAAGTAAGGTACTTTATATATGTAATAATTATGTCAAAAGAAAAATAATAGAATCTGTATGTATAGAACAGGTAGATAATTTTAATTTGTGCGAAGGTACTTATAAGTTGGACCCTTTAATGAGATTCTTGGTCAAAAAATCCTTTACGGTGTTGGGTGAACGGGTTCTAACCTAAGTGTGAATTTCTTAAAGGTCTCTGGATTGTTTCCGTACTCGCTTTTGGTTCATTCGTTTTTTTTTTTTCGGTAAAATGTAAATGGAATAATAAACGTAAATATAAATGTAATAATGGAAGTAATAAATGTGGAAATAAATATAAGTGCAATAAATGTAATAATTAGTGTAAAGGTAATAATAATATATGTTAAAAAAATGAAAATGCAATAATAAATGCAGTAATTATGGCAAAATAATAGAATCTGTATGTATAGAACAAGAAGATAGTTTTAATTTGTGCGAATGTACTTATAAGCGGGACCCTTTAATAAAAATGCCCTTCTGGGGTCGGGGGAAGGGGATCTAGCCTAGGTGCGAATTTCTTAATGGTCTCTGAATTGTTTCCTTCTCGCCTTTTTCATTCGTTTTTCGGTTTATAATTTCTGTATAATAAACAACAATGTAATAATCAATGTAATAATAAATTTATATTTCTGTAAAAATAATAATGCAATATTAAATGTAATAAATTTAATAATAAATGTAATAATTATATAAAAAAATAATAGAATCTGTATGTATAGAACAAGAAGATAGTTTTAAATTTGTGCGAATGTACTTATAAGCGGGTCCCTTTAATAAAAATGCCCTTCCAGTGTCGGGAGAACGGGATCTGACCTAGGTGCAAATTTCTTAATGGTCCCTGGACTGTTTTCACTCTTGTTTCTGGTTCATTCGTTTTTCTGTATCCACCCGAAGAGGATGCCAGTGGGCATCGAAACTGTTGTGGAAATAAACTCTGTCTATTAGAGTGGGTTTTTATTATCATAATAGGATTTATGTTTTACATGCTAATATAGGGGCCTGTTGATAGTAGGCCCGCTATAATGAATGTAATTTAGTTAATTGAGGAGTCTAAGGGTCACCAATTTGGTCTTTCGACCAAATAAATAATGTATTTTATAAAGGAGATGAAAAGTCTTCGTAGTTTTTGTTTAATTAGCAAAAATAAAGGAATAATTATTTGCAGTGAATAACAGTTATTTTATATTGAATTGTACACTGTTACGAAATAATGATATTAAAAAATGACTCTAGTACTGTTTTAGGTACTGTGGTATTGTGAAATTACCAGTTATATAAATAGCAATATGCAATAATTAATATCAATATGCAAATCAAAGTTAATTACAATATTTCACGTTCTCACATATTACTGTTATGCGCAGTTGTGAATTGATATACAGTAAATCAATTCTCACATTACTATTAATGCTGTAATAACAACTAGTGACACGGGCTTTGTCTTGGGATAAGTCACGCACCAACCGTTATTGTGAAAATGTTTTGCTTACTAAAGTTGTGCGTATACAGTATGCATACACGTATGCATGTTCGTATAGAATGGTAGAATCGAGACGCAGAGATTTTCAATACAACAATATAAATGAAGAGGCTTTATTCAGTAGCCGGTCGCAAAAAAAAGCCTATACGCACGTGCGTATAATGCGTATACCTAGTTACGCCACTGTTACATGCACCTGTTCTCATACAATATAAGGGGTCAGAGTTATTTTTAGCTACACTTATCAATTTTAAATAAGTTCATGGTAATGAAGTTATCTTTTTAAAAATGAATTAGCTTGGAATTAGGAATTCACATTCTACTTCTAGTCATGAGTTACATAAATTGAATCCTTTTATATTAAGACTACTTTCTTATATAATGTGCAACTTACGACTGAATTACCTCTTATAAACTGTACTATAATTATATTTTTAGATTCTGATCTTCTCGGTTCATTCACTGCTGATTTAAAAAAAAAATGTATCGTTTTTTTAGGTAATTTTATGCGCCGAATTCAATTTTGGCTTCTCTTAAATGCAGAAATTTACCAAAACCAAGATATATAAACACTATCCTAAATGAACACCTAAATGAAGGCAATATCCTCCACAATAATCATACAATATCTTTTTTTCGAAAGTATGCAATACCCTTTTCATAAGCTGTAAGGTTAGGGCTCACTTACGTTAAGCAGTTAAGATATTGGTTGACTTACAGTAAAGATGGAAACAATTTAATTTAATAATTTAATTTAATAAAGATGCATAATAGATTGCAGACAGAAGAAGGTGCAGTACATTTTTCACAGGAGTGGAACATAATACCAAAAGAAAAGGAATGTCATAATAAAACATAAAATGCTGATCAAAATCGCACATAATACTAACCAAATGGAGGTGCCAAAAAGGAGTGTACTATAAAACAGTTTAGGTACGCAATGGAACATGGCTTGAAGACACCCATATTCCATATATCTAAGATTATTATGTTTATTTATTAGTGGGCAAAAGAATATGCCAACATAAAATTTTGTGATCATGAACTCGGAATTAAAACCGACGAGGTAATAAACTGTAACAACTATTTTAGAGAGGTGAGTTGCCCTATCCTAACCTAACCTAAATTAATCGAATCTAACCTAACCTAAATTAACCTTACCGAACCATGTAGAGAAAAAGAAATAAAAATAAAGATTTGTTTAAGATGATGTTAAGCAACAGTTCGAACTTTTCTTGAAATGTTAGACTAGCCGGATACGTATAGTTTATTTTCTATTTTAGTTAGGCTATGGTTCATATATATCTTAATATCGGGTCTTTCCGGTTTGAAGCACTGTGAAAAAACAAAAAATAATAATATTTCTTGGTAGAAACTGTATATACTTGTTAAGGAAAGTACATTTTATGGTGAAGAAACATATAATAGTTTAACTAGAATAGATTGAAAATTTAGAAATGTCTCGTAAAATTTTCTGGTGCTGGTTAAGTGTGCGGTCTACCTACGATTGGTTAGGTTTAATCATGATATTTTCGTTAAAACTAACGAAAATATCATGACTAAACCTAACCAATCGTCAAGGGCGATTGACAATGGGATGTAAACAAACAATTAGTAAACAAGATAAAAAGCTATAATTAAAAGGTAGACCGCCGAATCGTAGGTAGACCGCACACTTAACCAGCACCAATTTTCTCAAATAGGTTTGTATTTCTGTTCTTTCGACACCAAACAAATTCGCAAAGAGAGGAATCAATTATTTCATGTTTGGTTCCATTTTGCCGCTTATTGCGTCTTTTCAATGCATTCCAAAGGTTAGGTTTGGCTATAGGATTGAAAAAAACTTTATTGCCGCTTCTTCAAACCGCACATTAATGTAAAACCACTGTAAATTCCTTTTATCACTCATTTTAATCCTGTAAATAAAAATATAATTTAGGAGCAAGTGTAGTTTACGTCCCCCCCCCCTGACGCAAAAGGGGACACAAACTACACTAGGTCAAAGTTAGGGAACGTAAACTACACTAGGATCTCAAGGAGAAATTTTTTAAATGAATCCATCAAATTAAACGTTAAAACTAACGAAATATTACAGCTTAACCAAACCAATCGTCAATTTATATATATATATATATATATATATATATATATATATATATATATATATATATATATATATATATATATGATGAATAAAACCACGAAGGAAAGGAAACACAAAATGGTGCTCAAGCGCTTTCGTCTAATGACATCCTCAGGAACACTGAAGTACATAGAAGGTTACAGCCTATATATAGGTTACAAAAAAAAAAAAATATATATATATATACCGGGTGTCCCACAAAAAAGGAAACCGAACTTTAAATGACTATAACTAAATAAGTATTCGATCTTTTTCTGCTTTGTAAATGAGATTTTACTCGCCAATCATATTTCTATAAATGGTCAAATTTTTATTGGATTGGTTTAAAAAATGCTTTTAACAGCATTGCTTTGAGTGAAGGAAACCAAAATGGGGTCTGCGCCAAAAAACTGAATCTATGGAATGACAAAAAATAGCTAGGCTAATAGGCCCTACGGTATTATTTTTTCGCGTGAAGAAAGTCGGTCATTTTCGGCCTTACGGTCCCAGCATAGCCTAGGCTATCATTGTTTACATTTGAAAAAACAGCTGAGCGCTTGCTTCTTTCTGATTAATCATTCGAGCTGGTTAAACGGTAAACTTGACTTTTCTGCAGCAATCGTACCCTTCAACATGCAGTTATCAAAAGAACAACGAATATTTATTGTCACAAGTTGGATGAAGAGTGGTAGCTTTCAACAAGTACAGGATGCATTTCAGGAACGTTTCCCTGATAGACCTTCTCCTACCAAATCCACCATTTGGAAAAATATTAAAAAGTACAAGAGAGAAGGGACAAGTTTAAATTTGAACAAAGGTCGTTCAGGACGTCACAAAACAGTAAGAACAGAAGAAAATATTGAAAATGTTCGCGAACTGCTTCTAGAAAACCCACATGTATCAGCTAGGAAGAATGGGATGCAACTAACAAAATCATCATTCAATCGTATTGTGCACCTTGATCTTAAATGGCATCCATACAAAATGCATATTCGCCATCAGCTCTTGGAGACTGACTTTCTCCGCCGAAGAAGATTCGTACAATGGCTCCTCCATAAACCAGATCGTTTTTTGGACAACAGAGTGATAGGTGACGAGGCAGCATTTTTCATGGATGGAAGAGTCAATAATCATAATGTCCGGCAATATGCTCCACTGCACAATCCTCCAGAGTTTAACTTTGACCGCACCATATGCAAGGAGAAGGTGTCTCTATGGATCGGAATGTGTGGAAATGGCACTCTAATTGGCCCTTTATTTTATGATAATAATCTAACCGGTGCCCTCTACCTTACTATGATTAATGAACAAATACTTCCAGAAATTCGCGATAATTATCGTAACAGATTCAATCGAGTTTGGTGGATTCAAGATGGAGCTCCAGCGCATAGGCTAATTGCTGTGAGAGATAGACTAGTAGAAGTATTCAACAGACGTATTATTGCGCTTCATCATGCTATTGAGTGGCCTAGATCTCCAGACTTGACGCCCTGTGATTTCTTCCTGTGGGGATACCTTAAGAGTAAAGTTTACTCAACGCCTCCTGCAGATTTGAATCAGCTACGGGAACGAATCACATTTGAAGTCAACTTGTTGAAAGCAAATCAACAATTAATCAAAAAAGTAGTGCAAGCAATGAGAACCAAAGCTAATCTTTGCATGGAAAGGAATGGAGGGCATGTAGAGGGCACTGGTATGTAGGAATTTTTTTTGTTATTATGATTAATGGATTACACAGGTCAACCAAAAAACTTTTTTTTTCGTTGCCAAGGAAATTCGTACGAATTTAGGGTATTTTGGGGTTGCTGAATTCCAAAATGAAAGTAGTTTTTCCGATTTGGCTCTAGTTCTTGAGATAATGAATACCCTCAATTAATAGGAAACGTAACCATAACGCGTGCATATGGGAAACTACCGGAACATTCTAGATGGTGAGACCGAATAAATGCCATTATGTATTTCATGTGTTTACTTTTGTATGATTTGAGACAATTTCAATGCGATTTGTAAGTAGGCTCCGCCTGAACACTAAATTTTTTGCATTTTTACGTGTTTCAATGGGGTACCAATTATCTCATAAATTAGAGCCAATCTAGCAAAACCGATGTCATATTCGGAATCAGCACCACAAAGTTACCCCAAAATCACTCTAATATGATTGGCAATAAAATGAGTGTTGACCAGTGTTATTATTGGGTTTTTAATAGATTAAAGGTTTGATTCGAAAAATGTTTTATTCACCGTACAACAATATGGTATGTTATGCCATTCCATAGATTCAGTTTTTTGGCGCAGACCCCATTTTAGTTTCCTTCACTCAAAGCAATGCTGTTCAAGCATTTTTTAAACCAATCCAATAAAAATTTGACCATTTATAGAAATATGATTGGCGAGTAAAATCTCATTTACAAAGCAGAGAAAGATCGAATACTTATTTAGTTATAGTCATTTAAAGTTCTGTTTCCTTTTTTGTGGGACACCCGGTATATATATATATATATACATATATACATATACATATACATACCTATACAATAAACGAAGAAATGAAATTTAAAAAAAAAAAAAAAAATTATTAAAAGATTGTGAGATGGGCATACAACTTTGTAAGGAAACACTATCGATTTTTAGCACAAGATCAAACTACCGATTTTTAGCACAAGATTATACTGGAAATCTGCCCGGGTTTTATCACTCTACCCATCTTGTATATAAAAATAAAATGAAAATTAAAAGTTAATAAAGTCATACAAGTTTACCAAAGATTTAGCGTTCTACCTTTCTTATCTAGATCTGTTTTGAAGGAATTCAAAACAACAGGATCGAGTTGAAAAAGACCTTTGCTTATGTTGAAGTTATTTGAAAGTTGGATAATGGCAGACTCAAGAATATTTCTATTAACAATGTTGCTTGAATGGAATAAAACTGAAGCATTATTCCAGTCAATACAGTGGGATAACTCTGACAAATGGACAAAAAGGGCACTGGACAACTGTCCTGTTCTAACGGAATATTGATGCTGTTTTATACGTGTGTGCAAAT
Organism: Bathynomus jamesi; assembly: GCA_023014485.1. NCBI lineage: Eukaryota > Metazoa > Arthropoda > Malacostraca > Isopoda > Cirolanidae > Bathynomus > Bathynomus jamesi. The sequence goes on from JAJOZX010001207.1 coordinate 279,029, forward strand.
CCTTTCCCGTCTGACCTATGTAAAAGGAATCACATTGTTTACACCCAATTTTATAGATAATGCCTAAATTATTGGTAGGGCAATTTTTACTATGATATTTTTCACAATATTGTTATATGAAAATACTACATTAATATCCAAAAGTTTAAGTATATTAGCAATGCCTAAAAAGCCCGGAAAAAATGGAAGTACTAAAATATTTTTTGACAAAGTACGAGTGTTATTATTGACACGATAGAAAGTTCGTTTGCCTTGTTGAGACAAGATTCCATAAACGCAGATGGGTAACACAGATCACTTCCAATACCGTTGATTTTTTCCAATTCGGCATCGATGTATTCCGGACTGGCGATCCTAAGGGCGCGGAGAAACATTGATGAAAAATGGCCTTCTTAGTGGGGGTGTCATGTCCCGAGTAAAAGTGTACGTAGGACAAATTGTTTGTTGTTTTCCGATAGATACTAAACTTAAAACCTGGGCTTTCCCTATGTACACGCACATCCAAAAATGGGATTGAATTGTCTTGTTCCACTTCTAAAGTAAACTTAATGGAGGGGACTTGATCATTTAACTGAAGGAGGAAGTTATCCAGGTCACGATTCATAGGCCAGATACACAAAATATCGTCGACGTACCGCAACCAAGGGATGCCAACCCCAGGATTCTCGGAATGTAAGTAATTTCGAAAAACTCCATATAAATATTGGAGAGGAGGGCGATAAGGGTTGCCCATGGCCATCCCAAAAACTTGTTGATAATACTCGTTATTGAAAGTGAATTTACAGTCTTTGATGCAAAGCTTAATAAGTTCCAAAACAATGTGTGAAGGTAGTGGCAGGTCATACTTATGTAATTCTTGGGAGAGAAAGTCAAGCATATTTAATTTTCATTTTATTTTTATATACAAGATGGGTAGAGTGATAAAACCCTGGCAGATTTCCGGTATAAATTTTTTTTTTTTTTTTTTTTTTTTTTTTATAACTGGTTGGAAACAAAACAATTAATTTAATCTTGTGCTAAAAATCGGTAGTTTGATCTTGTGCTAAAAATCGATAGTGTTTCCTTACAAAGTTGTATGCCCATCTCACAATCTTTTAATAATTTTTTTTTTTTTTTAAATTTCATTTCTTCGTTTATTGTATAGGTATGTATGTATGTATGTGTATATATATATATATATATATATATATATATTATATATATATATATATATATATTATTTATTTTTTTTTTGTAACCTATATATAGGCTGTAACCTTCTATGTACTTCAGTGTTCCTGAGGATGTCATTAGACGAAAGCGCTTGAGCACCATTTGTGTTTCCTTTCCTTCGTGGTTTTATTCATCATAAATATTTTTCACGTGTTACTTTCGTGAAATAATTTTCATATATATATATATAAATTGACAATTGGTTAGGTTAAATCGTAATATTTTCGTTAGTTTTAACGTTTATTTGATTAGGACGCGGACAAAGTTTGGGAATGCAAACTACATTAGGATAATGTAGGGGAACGTAATCTACACTAGGATAATGTAGGGGAACGTAAACTACACTAGGCATCACAGGTGAACGTAAACTACACTTGCTCCATAATTAACATCAAATATTATGTTAAAATAATATACTTCTCCAATGAAGAATGTACTTTTCTCAACAAATATACACATTTTCTACTTAACCCTTTAAGGACTGAAAATGCCAATTGCTAACGTTTCAAATACACGCATTCATAACTTACCCTACAAAAAATTCAGGGCTGAAAGGGTTAAAAATAGTATTTCCTTTCATTTTTTCACAGTGCTTCAAACCGAAACGATCCCTGAATTCTGCGCATAAAATTAACTAAAAATATATCCTTTTTTCAAAAATCAGCAGTGAATGAAACGAAGAAGACCCTCAGATTCAAACTACTGGTTCTTTGTTGGGAAACATAAGATCAGATATACCATACAAACTTTACGAATCGCCTCAATATACTCATGGTCAAGAACTCACGACCACGCGAACTCGTAATTCTGGAACAATTTTGAACCTCATAAAGTGATACAGAACATTCTAATTTTACGGAAGACATTAATTTAATTTCGCGTTTCGTCTCTCATAATTCATAATGAAAATGTTATTTTAATTGCACAAAATTTCTAATTATTTACCGCTTCTCATGATAAAGTATAGTGAAAGGAAGTGTTCACGATAAAGTTACATCGTTAAGTCGCAATGAACCAAGCATGCCTTGAATATTAATGAGCTAGAAGCAATAAGACCACTGTTTATAGAAGCAATTTAATCATTAATGGATGACTATTAAAACACATTACTCCATCTTGATTACACAAATGAGACGTATATATATATACAGTATATGGTCGTCGGCAGAATGTTTTCCAGGGAGGCATCTATATATATATATATATATATATATATATATATATACACGGTGAACCAAAAGTAGTGGACAGTAGGTTGAATACGGTTTGTGTTATATTATATTATAACTATGGTGTTCATTATAAACTATGGTGTTTGTGTTATATTATATTAAATATTATAACTAAATTTATTTAAATTTTATTTTGTATTATAGTATACAAAAAAATTAAATATGTATTCTCAAAATAAACGTTATCATTTACTGTCCACCTACATTTGGTTCACCCTATATATGAGGCAGAAGAGAAGACCAGAAGCAAACAAAAATATTTATATCTCTAACAAGTGAATTTATATTAACACAGGAGATAACAGATAAAATGCAAGAAAAAATAACAGCTTGGATTTGGCATTCACGAATAACACCAACTTAATCAGATATAAAAATAATACCAACAAATATCTCAGACCACAACGTTATCGGGATATCCACCAATATGGCGAGATCACTGAAAAAAATACTCATACTGAAGAAAGCAGCAAATTTGAGATTTTTAATCAAAATTCTAAGACTATAAATTGGGAAGAAATAAGATCCCATATGGCACAAATAGAGTGGAAAACAGTCTTAGAGGAAAAAGAACCGAAGAAATGTTAATAACCTTGGGAAAAAAGACGCTGGAAATTTTAGAAAAATATGTTCTGAAAGTACAGCCAAAGGGAAAGAGGAACTATTTCGAGAGCCAAAAACGAACACAACTCAGCAAAAGAAGGAGTGTAGCCACGAAGTTAATTAATTGCACAGACAACACCAAAAACGTGATACAAGTAAAATTGGAAAGTATAGAGAGGTAAATACAAGCCCTAATTAAAGACCATTCAGAGAGAGAAGAGGAAGATGCGGTGAAAACAATAAAAGATAACCCAAAATACTTCTATAACTTTGCGAAGAGAAAAACAAAAACTCGGATGATCTAAAAGAACTATCTGAAATATCGAGAGCTCAATATGAATCAGCTTTCAGTACCCCAAATAGAAACAAAGCAGTACCTGACATAAATACCTTTTTTGAAGAGGAAAGGAGGGGCCAAGGGCGAGTGCCCGCAAATGCGCCCCTCCCCCATAGAGGAAGAAGAGAACCAAAATCAAGGTCAGGGGTTTTCGAGATGCCTAGACACTCTGCATTCGAAAAATGGGAGGTCATAGATAAGAGGAAAGATGGATTGAGGAAGATTGTTCCAGAGTTGACCAGTTGAGTAGATGAAATATTGAAAATACCGATTAACCCTTACGTTAGAGAGTTGGACAGAAAAGGAATGAGAAAGTGTAGAAAGTCTGGTGCTGCGTGCTCTCCTTAAAGGAGGAGGCATGCAGTTAGAAAGTTCAGAAGAGCAATGTCCGTTACAATAGCGATAGTAAAGAGAGAGTGAGGCAACATTGCGACGAAGAGAGAGAGATTGAAGACAATCACTAAGAGGCGGGGAATTAATGAGACGAAAAGCCTTTGATTCCACCCGGTCAAGTACGGCTGTGTGGGTTGAGCCACCCCACACATGAGAAGCATACTCCATACAGTGGCGAACGAGATCCCTCTACAGAAATAGCAATTGAGTGGGGGAGAAAAACCGCGGAGGCGGAGAATGGAGAATGGTATACGTGATTTTGAATTTGCCGCAGAAGATATAGCGAAAGCTATAGGACAAATGAAATCACATTCAGCTACAGGGCCGGACAAATAGAATGTCTTGTTGATTAAAAAACTGTAAGAACGAAATAGTTACAACCCTTTATTGGATATGGATAAGATCCCTGGACGCGGGGAAATACCGAACATACTTAAAAGAACGAACATTATCCCTATATATAAATGGGGATGGGATAGGTCTCAAGCAAATAACTACAGACTGGCGTCACTGATATCACATCTCACCAAAATGTTTGAAAGAATAGTCAGGAGAAAATATATGACTTTTTAGAGACAGGAAAGATTCAATTAGATCCAGCACGGATCTCGGTCAGGAAGATCGTGCCTATCACAACTAATAGAGCAGTATAACAATATCATAGGTGCACTTGAGAGCAATGATAACTACGATGTAATATACACGGATTTTGCTGAAGCATCTGATAAGTGTGATCATGACACAATAGCACATAGAATGAAACACGGGAATAACAGGTAAAGTGGGCAAATGGATCTACAACTTTTTCAGGGGACGGCAGCAAGCCGTAAAAATCCAAGTATATCATCATTAGAACCGGGAGTACGCAGCTCAGTTCCAAAAAGAACAGTATTAGCCCCACTCCTATTCATTATCATGTTGACAGACATAGACATTGAAGTAGATGATAACAGAATAGCAAAGCTGGGCACTTGCGTTTTTTTTGCGGTACTGCGGTACTGCGGTACTACCGCACTACCAAACCGGTACCGCATAACGCAGTACCGCAAAGGATCGCTGAAAGTACAGGCTGTACTTTCAGCGATCCTTTGCGGTACTGCGTTATGCGGTACCGGTTTGGTAGTGCGGTAGTACCGCAGTACCGCAGTACCGCAGTACCGCAAAAAAACCCGCAAGTGCCCAGCTTTGCAGAATAGTAACATCCTTTGCTGAAGATATAAAGATCAGCAAAAAAATCGGCAATATAGAACATGTGGAAGCCCTACAGAGGAACACACACAGAATATAGAAATGTTTAAAAGACAAAAACATGAATTTTAACACCGAGAAATTTCAGCACTTGAGATATGGAAGAAATGAAGAACTTAGACAACATACAATGCCCCAGATAGACAGGAAATTCAGAGAAGCACGAAAGCAAATGATTTAGGGGTAATAATGACCGATGATGCAAAATTGGAAAAACAGGATCAGATAACGATAAACAAAACAAAAAGAGTTACGGAACAGCTACTGAGAACCTTCAAAAGAAAGGACGAGAAGGTAATGATTCCCCTGTTGTAATTGTAAATACTGATCATACCAAAAATTGAGTACTGCTCAGTCTTGACTTCCCCTTACTAAAACGAAGAAATTAATAAACTGCAAAGAATTCAACTACTGGGAAAGACTACGTAACTTGAATTTGTATTCGCTGGAAAGGGAGAGCTATACCATAATTTACATGTGGAAAATGATCGAAAAACTGGTACCTAATCTCAAACTAAATCCAATTAACATCCAAACAACACTGGAAAATAGGAAAGGTAGAATGGTGTTCCCAAACTAAAGGTCCGATAAGGGACACCCTCAACAGTGAAGGAAAATAGTTTGGTTGACAGGGAGCCAAGACTTTTTAACCAGCTTCCAAAGGACTTCAGGAATGTCACAGGGTCAAAGTTGAAATCTTCAAAAGAAGATAAGATGGCTGGCTCAGGACGGTACCAGATGAGCCGGGTGTGCCTAGCTATGTTCGATGGAAATCGCAAGAAAGCAACTCGCTCCTCCATCAGACCAGGCCTAGAGGTGGGGCCACCAGCTTGACCTTCATGTGAAGAGAGAACTTTTACCAGGTTTACCAAATTCTTGTTCATTGTTCTTTAAATAAAAATTGCGAACGCCTTGAAGACATCAGAGCAAATTTTGGGCATTACTTGTTCAGTAAATAAATGTTTGTTCTTTGTAACCTTATCTTAATGCACGGTCATCATACACAGCCCATCCAGTCTACCTTCGCTCATGGTGAAACGAAGTTAGGTTTTTACCCTTCTTAAAGTACTGAACGACCGCTCTACCATACACGTTGTGGCTGGCAGAGCTAGTCTACAGCTTTGGCTACAGCTGGGAAGAATTGCTTAAAATGCTGTAACAAATCATTGAAAGCAATTTTTCATACCATAATTTGGATTCTTGTTTGAAATTATCTATTTCACAAAAATTGTAAATATGGTCCGACTATTTGGCATAATCAGTGGGCCTTACCTTTTTTCATATTCTCTGGATGTAACTGCAGTAGAGCAAAACTAGTTTTATTTTGTTCTGAAACCTTTGCGTCAGAGGTAATTAATGAGTCCAAGTTGGAAATGCAAATTACGAGGAATAATATTCTTCAGTGGTCTGAACTGGGTAGTTTGGTCTATAAGTTTGTCGAGAAGCTCGACGTGGCATTGTTATTTCTACTCTTGAGTGTGAAATAGTTTCGATGTAGCGTCTAAGATTTCTTTGAACCGAGAAGTTACATCCAACCTGTGATCATTAAATAATGTGTAAAGTTCTTGCACGTGCTTGTGAATTGAGTGCAATTCTCTTGTGACTCCCTGTAAATTACTAGTTACGTGATCTAGCATTGCGCTGCATTTCACAATAATTTTGAGGTAAATTGTAGATGGAGACTGTAGACACCAATCGACCAGGGAAATACTTTTGGGAGGACGTTACGCAGGAGACAGGGAGTGCTGGAACCCCTGTTTCTCCTGTCACTGTCCTCCTTAGCTGATCATTTTCCGTGTCTCATCTACCCTGTAAGCAGTCCAACATGCCTTCAAGCACACACTTCTCTCACTATTCTTCACTACATATACATGCATCTTACATACTAGTAACACAATCTCTTCAAAATTAAAAAAACAAAAACAAAACAAAATGGTATCGACCTAAAGAACCTTGGCGTCCCCTGGTGAAGGTACTATAAATGTCTCCACTTCTGGCTTTTCCGCTGCCAATATCGGGAACGCAGACACGGGCAGGTAGGGCTGGTTCTGCTACTGCCTATTCGAGATGTTCTGGGCCTTTGCTTGATTCACTTTTCATAAACTTATGCAACATTCGTGACCTTTTCTTTCCTAAAAATTTTCAATCTACTGAAAATCAACTCTCCTTCTCTAAACCTCACTTTCTATTCCTCACTGAAATTCAGGTGTCTGGGATGACTGACAGCAACCCCTTTTCTGTACCCTCCAACTTTACTCAATTTCATTCCAAAGATGAGTGTTGCGTATATGTATCCAATGACCTAAATTGCTCTCATATTCACTGAACTTGAATCCTTCGAATTCTACACCCTCTGGCGACGACTTACATGCCAATCTCAAACTAAATACATCTGCACTGTCTACAGTACCTTTCTCCTAATCCTATTGACTATCCAAAACTCTCTGACTACCTCACTTCTAAAGTGGAATGCATTGTATACTATTCTTCTTTTGGTGAAATTTCCGTTTAAGGAGATTTCAATGTTCACCACCACCTTTGACTTTCCTCCCATTTCATTAACATCCCTGGTGAACTAGCGTACAACTTTTCTATCTTGAATGACATAGAGCAGATTGTACAGCACCCTACTCGTGTTCTCGATCGCCTTGAGGATGGCCCAACATTCTGGATTTATTTCTCACTTCTCATCCTTCTTCTTACTCTGTCGAACTGTTTTCTCCGTTGGGCTCCTCCCACCACAATCTTCGATCCGTTTCCTGTCCTTTCACTTCGGTTCGGCCTTTGGATCCTCTCAAGAGATGACGACTTTGATACTTTGGCGACGCTGATTGGGAGGTTCTTAGGCAGTATTTCTTTGATTTCCCATGGGATAATTACTTCTTCCTTGACCAGGGTGCGGGTGCGCTGAACGCATCACGGAGGTGATTCTCTCAGGCATGGAGGCGTACATACTACATTCTATTCCTACTACTAATGCAAAAAACCTTGGTTTAACTTTGCTTGCTCTAATGCTATCCGCATCAGAGAGGAAGCTTTAAGAAGTACCGTCACCATCCATCCACTGAACTGACTCTCACTTAGTTTATATTTATGCCCGGAATCATGCAAAAATCTGTTTTTCGACTCGCTAAAATTCACTCATCAGACAAAAATGTGAAAAACTACCTAATTCTAATTCTCGCTCTTTCTGACACCTAGCCAAGAGCCTCTCCGACAACTTTACTCATTTTTCCCCTCCTTTTTCCATCTGATGGCTCAATTGCCGTCTCTTCTACTGATAAAGCTGAACTCTTCGCTCAAACTTTCGCCTCCAACTCAACCCTGGACGATTCTGGTGTTGTTCCTCCATTCCCTCCTCCCTCTGACTTAATTATGTTTGAAATTAGAATCACTTTCAAAAATGATTTATCTGCCCTATCTGGGCTCAACTCCAGGAAGGCATACTTTCCTGATGGTGTCCATCCTGTTGTTCTCAAGAACCGTGCTTCTGTGCTGACACCCTGCCTAGGTAAACTCTTTCATCTGGTACTTTTCCTTCCTGCTGGAAGTTCGATTTCATTCAGCCTGTTCCAAAGAAGGGTGACCAATTTCGACCCTCCAACTATCGTCCAATTGCTTGGATTTCTCGCTTTTCTAAAGTGTTTGAATCTATCCTTAAAGGAAGATTCTTAACCTCTCTGCTACAAAGGTTTTTTGCATCTACTTATTACCATGGGGGGGGGGGGGTAACTAAGTTACCCCGTGGCTTTTTTGTTAGAACTCTATTTATATGGTGTACAAATTCAATTATGTCTTGAACATATCAAGTATTACTTCAGCAAACCATTACTTACTGTTTACAATGTATGTGTATTTTATTTAATAACATCCTCTACTCGATGAATTTGGCAAACAGGTTTCTTGCAGATAACACACACATGAGTCTAGTTTTTCCATCTCATTGTCTAGGAAAAAATCGCACAAATATTTCTCTTTCAGAAATTAGCAAAGAAAATTCATTTACCTGCCTGTGTCTTGTAAAGGCTAAGTAACAAATAACCGAGAGGAAAATTATATACACAGAAATATACAGAAAAAATGGGCGTTGGTGGTAGAGAGGTTAAACACATCTCTTCTCACAATTTAATATCAGATCGTCAGTATGGGTTCCGCAAGGGACGCTCCACTGGCGATCTTTTTACATATCTTTCTGAATTTTAGTCTTCCTCCTTTCGGGATTTCGGCGAAACTTTTGCGTCCTCTCAACAGTCACTCAATGCTTCCTGTGGGACAGCTATGATGCACCTGACCTCTGATCTTTTTGTTATCTCTGATTGGTGCAGAGAAACTTTTGGCTTTCAATGCCTCAAAAACTTAATTTCTTCATCCATCTACTCATCACAATCTCCCATACGACTATCCCTTTATCATCAACAATACACATTACACAACCCAATCCTTCCCCTTCTCTTAACATTGTTGGTGTTTCCTTTTCTCATGATCTTTCCTGAAAGATCACATATACTTTCATTCTAAAACAGCTTCTAAGAGGTTAGGTGTGCTGTACCGGCTCCACAGTTTCTTCACTCCCCTCAGTTGCTGTCTCTGTATTGGGTCTTGTCCGCCCCTGTATGGAGTACTGTCGTGTATTGGTTTTTTAGTAACAAAAAATATAATAGCGTTTAATAAGAAATTTAATAATGTTTTCTAGAGTATAATAAACTGATTAAAATGTACGAAATTAACATATGTAAAATGTAATTATTTGAAATATAAATCACTAATAAGCAATCTTTAGAGAGAGGTTAGAAATTCTGGAGGCATATACCTCGGGCCAGTCTCGGATCCAATCGGGTATAAGAACGAATGTTTTGTCCGATTGAGATGAAATTGTGATTTGAAGTTAACTAAAAACTCTCTCCACGATCAAAACTTTAAAACATAAATCCGCACTCGCTTTCCCCCGTCTTGTTCGTTGTTTCAACAGAAATAAAAATCAGAAAATAGTTACAACCGTTGTAATTTCCCTCCTCTCTCGCTTTGTTCGTTCTAAGTTTCAGTGGCGGGCAACGCTACCCGGCTACCCGTTTATAAAATACAGAGAAATCAATGTAAATAGGTAGAAAGAGTGATAATAATGAAGAGAAAAGTAAACAGAATAAACACGTAATGTTACTACAGTACGCTTCTCATGTGGTGTAGAGTGGTTCATCCTACACAGCTCTACTTGACCGGATGGAATCAAAGGCTTTTCGTCTCATCAATTTCCTGCCTCCTACTGACTCTCTTTAATCCCTTACTCTCTCTTTACTATCGTTATTATAACAGAAACTGCTCTTCTAAACTCTCTAACTGCATGCCTCTCCCTTAACCCATTAGTGCACAGCGTCACTTTACTGATTTTGTTCTGGCTAACGCCAGACGATTTTATTTAGTTTCGAAAAAGACCTCTGGGCGCTAATGGATTAAGGAGAGCACCCAGTACCAGACTGTTCTGTCCAACTCTAACGCAAGGGTTAATCTGTATTTTCAATCTTTCATCTACTCAACCGGTGAATTCTGGAACAATCTTCCTCAATCAATCTTTGCCCCTGTCTATAACCCCCCAATCTTTCAAACGCAGAGTATCCAGGCATCTCAAAAACCTTGGACTTCGGTTTTGGCTCTTTTCTTCTTCTATTTGGGGGAGCGTTTCTTCGGGCATTCGACCTTCGCCCCTCTTTCCTGCATAAAAAAAGTCAGACGGAGCACTCCGCCTAATTTTATTCTCAACACAAGCACTAGAATTATTTTTAAAATCAATTTTCGAGTAGATGTCGTTTCCTGATCTTGAGTGAACTGATTTTTGTCTTTTAGGAAAATAATTTTTTTATGTCCATTGTAAAGACTTTTAATCTAAATTGACTATACTAGTGTCAAAAACTTCCAAATGTTTATATTGTTCAAATATCCCACACAAATTGGGAAAAATTTATGGAAAAAAGGAACAGATTACGAATAAGAATTAATAAATTTTATATATATATTATTTACCAGAGTGTTTTGCCCACTCTGTATTCTTACAGGAGTCGAATAAATAATCACTGTATCACCTATCTCCCAATGTAGATAAAGAAAAGCAATATTGTAAATCAGTGCTTCTTAACATTTTCCGACATCATTCACCTTAAACTTTTTTTTTCTTAAATTCGCTCACCCCGACAGTGGGAAAAGTAATCTTTTTAATTTTTAGTGCTCATTATTATTCAATATTCGATGCTTCTAATATCTAATATTTAACAATTGTTTGAACAAAATAAAATGTACATGTACCCTGATTCTGATCTCATTCACTCCTGGATGAACCATTCACTCGGTTGAGAAGCACTGCTGTAAATGATTAAATACTACAACTCATCCTAACGCATTAGCTAGTTAAGCTGGCAAGTATTTAACCACGAAGCTATTGCGAATTGAAAGAATCAAAAGCTGGAATTAGGTCAAGTCCGATTAATTATTACCTACGGTAATATTAGGAGTTAAGACTAACGAAATAATATGCTTACTTGGAATGATGAAATAAGAATTATTGAACTGAAATGAGTAACTTTTATTGATAAAATAAATACAGTTTTTACAATTTTTGTTTTTGAAGTGAGGAAATAGGAATTATAACGTAGTTAATTAATTAACTTTTTTATAAAGAAGATTATATTGACTCTATATCGCTTTGACTAGATTTATAGAATAAATGAACTACTGTACTTATTTGAATTACGTAATATTGACGGGATTTAAACTAAGTTTGAAGAATGAATATAAAACACCTTTACTACTATAAGAAATCTTTCGATTCTTCGATTGTGAGGAAATAGCTTACATGAAGACGTAAAAAACCCACGTCTGGCAGGCGAACGGGTGTTAAAAGATGAAAGCTTTTAGCTCGCAAATATTCTTAATATTTTTCATGCTCGTGAATAAATTTTGAACTTTCATTTTACGTGTTTTGACGCGATCTAACATGGCGCAGTCTATCTATCTATCTATTTATCTATCTATCTATATATATATATATATTTCGAGATTAGCTCATGTCATCATCAGAATCTCTACTTTTAAAAACATACCTTACATTACAGATTACAGATTTGAAATAAAATATGGGAACAGGGAAAAGTCGAAATATGCAAAATTTATCAAGTCCTTACGTGGTAACAAATGTGAAACATACATAATTCATTATAGCAGTAAAATGTACAAATAGCAAGTAATTACATTGTACAATACATTAGTACTTGGCCTGTGATCCCTTTATTTTATAAAGAACTTGACATCTTGTTTTCATGTTCCCATACAGTTTATCGTTTATCAATGTAGGACTGTGGAATGCTGCTCCAAACATCCTGTAATACTTTTCATAATTCAGTCAGGTTGTTCGGATATTGTTTAACCCTATATGGCATCCATGATGATCATATCAGGACTCTGTACAAACCAAAGCATCTTTGTAAGTGTCCCATCGGCCTCTTTACCTTTCAAAATAGTGTCTTACCACACTGGTACTATGTTTTGGGTCATTGTTATGTTGAAATACGAATCCCTGTCAAACGAAAGGCGTTCCTGAGGTTAGTGCATAGTTTGCCATGTGATATTTCCATCACTGCACATTCACAACAATGCCTATATTTAGACTTTGTGCTGGTGTAGCAACTTCTGACTGGCTGCTAGAGAACTTATCACATTGCGATTCATCAGTATAATACAGTACTATGTATGATAACAGGGTAGCATCCAAGAGGCTCATCTCCCGACTACGTGGAGGTGAGTGTGCCCCGAAGGTCACCTGAGCCAGAGCAGAAACGGAGTAAGCACCCAACTCAACTCCACCCGACGCCAGCCTCTGGGAGCGAACCAGCGCCACACTACTCGGAGTTAGCCACTGGGCTACCACTGAGCTACCGGGCGCCCTCATTACTACGAAACAACATTTATCGACAGAGAGAGAGAGAGAGAGAGAGAGAGAGAGAGAGAAAGAGATTATAGTTAAGTATTTTAAGAATGGAATCAGTATTATATGTAGATTACATGTTGATTTTCAATCAAATTCCAGCGGGGGAAGGGGAACAAACCCAACTTGCACCCAATCCCAACGCCCATATATATACAAACACACACCTTTGGTTAGCTTCCGCCCGAATTGTTCATTCTGACGAAGGTCAAGCTTTTCACTCCACCTTAGACCTACAGTTTAACGTGGAATCCGAACCACGCCCCATCAGCAGCCAAGCGTCTTAACCACTTGGCCACCTGGGTACCCATTTATCTACCAACCACTTTCTTTATTGCGTGGAAGGATGAACAGTTGGGTTTTGCTGCGCGCCGGCTGCCGTCGGGTCTCGAACCCGGGGCAGATGGATTCGTAGTCAGCGACGCCAACCACTATATATATATATATATATATATATATATATATATATGTTACAGTCAAAGTGTGTAACCAGCCATTTCGCGTAATTGTTGAAACTTTTAAGTCATTTCGCGAAATGGCTGTTTCACTTGGTCATTTCGCGAAATTACTAAAATGTTCAGCCATACGCGAAATGGCTGAAATTCCACCTTGGTCATTTCGCACAAGATCATTTGCCCGGTTAGGTCAACTGTATGCCCTTGACAATTGGTTAGGTTAGTTGTGTTATTTTCGTTAGTTTTAACGAAAATAACACGACTTAACCTAACCAATTGTCAATGGCATGCAGTTGACCTAACCGGGCCTTCAATGGCGGACATCGGAATAACATTGAAGGCCTGGTCAATATTTGAAAACCTCTATATTGAAAATTCAAATTCAAATGTGTTGAAATGTGTATTTGAAGAGTGTTTCTCACTTATTTGAACAGACCCGTGGATGTATGTATGTTTTAGCAGATTTAGTTAGTTAAATAAAGGTTTCCAATTTTATTGTGATGTGTGTTATTTCTATGAATTCATGACAAAAGTCATTTTAGCCATTTCACGAAATGACCAAGGTGGAATTTCAGCCATTTCGCGTAATGGCTGAAGATTTTAGTCATTTCGCGAAATGACCAAGTGAAACAGCCATTTCGCGAAATGACTAAAAGTTTCAGCAATTACGCGAAATGACTAAAAGTTTCAGCAATTACGCGAAATGGCTGGTTACACACTTTGACTGTAACATATATATTGATTCCAAAGAATTTTGTTATACTGTTTCCTTTACATTTGTCGCCATTATCCAGTATACATTCATTTTTATGATCCTATTTTCATTTACATTCTTGGCATAATTTTGCTTACATTGATAAAATACCATAATAAAACGTGCATGAATCTTGAGTTTATACTTTTTGTTAAACTTGTTTGCCTAAAAGAGCACTTCTGTTTATCTCCAACGCACAATGCCTCTCATGAATTAAATTCCTCAAAATTAAAAGGGAGCGTGCGAGACTTGACGTTTCTCAAACCCTTTTTGTCGGAGTCTCCGAATTTCATTGCTTTACCGCCAATTTCATTTTAGCTTTAAAACATCCGATTAAGGCCTTGGATTTCTTAGATCATCCAAGTTATTATTTTTTGGCGGGAGGGGTGGGGGTGGGGGGGTCAGCCTGTTTTAGGTTTTAGCAAAACTGGAATTTACTGAAAAGATGAAGATCATTTTCGGTTGGATTGTAAATAATTTTATTTCGAGTAAAAACTTTATTTGTTGTAAAAAATTAATTTTAATGATCATTTTGAGTATTCAGATATTAGAATATCTTGTCAGGTGTTACAAAAAAATAGAATAAGTTTATTTATTGAGTACTGCCAACATATTAGACTTTTATCGAGGACTTTTTAACTCTCGCGTTTTAGTATTAGTTGGTCCATCCTTAGCCTGATTATGGCCTCCAATCGATTTGGCATAGAGTCGATAAATCTCTCGCATTCTTCTGTAGTTATCGATTACCAAGTTCTCATCAAACACTTCAGTTCACCGAGTGTTCCTGGTTTACGCTTTTAGACCTTCTGCTTAGCAATATTCCAAAGATTTTCTATCTGATTAAGATTGGGAGAATTAGCTTGCCATGGTAGTAGTTCAATTTCATGCGCATCAAACTACGCAGATGTTGCACGAGCCGCGTGAATTAGAGCCAGGTCATGTTGAAAAATAAATGGTTCGTCTCCATACATCTGTTCTGCAAATTCCAGCATGAAATATTCTAAGATTTCTTGATAAGCATGATTATTGACAGTTCTATTTACAAATGCAAGTGACCCCACACCATTTGCATTCATGCAACTCCACACTAACACATTCGCCAGTCGCCACCTTTATGAAATGGAATTTCGGTTACGAAAACCGAAAATTAAGCCGATGTTAAATGCGAAGCAAAAGAGAAGACGGATATCTTGGTGCAAAGAAAGAGTTGCATGGACTGCAAACGAGTGTCAAAAAATGCTTTTTTCAGACGAATCAAAATTTTGTGTCATTTCGTGACGTAGGTCCGCGAGTTCGGCGAAGAAAGTCTGAAATGTATTATGAAAGTTGCATAAAGCGATCGGTCAAATTTACGACGAGTGTGTTTGGGGTGGGGTTGCATGAATGCAAATAGTGCGGGGTCACTTATACATTGTATAGCTGTAGAGAATCAAAGTAGTGTAAGACCGGGCAGTAAGAAGTTAAATTTATTTAAAAGGTGAAAATGCTGTTGATCGGGTTACAGGGTTCTTCTCTCAAGTTAGCACCAAAGTTTGATTTCTAAATTGGGACCTCTCACGCACGACTGCATAGATCCGATTATTTCGGACGGAAAGGGATAATTTTTTTTTATACTTCAGCAAAAAATTAGTAAATTTTTCGATGAATGAGGAAATTATAAACTCTATTTACTCCGTTTTTAGACGGTACTAAAACTTTTCCCACTTATAAGCTCTTTTGGAAAAGCTTTATGAAAAGGAAAGGAAAAGAAAAACTAATATCGAAAGGTATTAGTAAAAAATTACGTAATTAAGCTATCGAGACAAGATGGGTGTCATCTGAAATCTCTAGCGAGTTTCTATATTATGCAACAATTAAATCATAACCCTCGAAATTTGAAAAGTTTATAATATAAATATTTGTAAAAAATAAAGCAAACCATTTTGTTAAAGTACAAAATTTCGTTGTAGTACTAAAATGTAACTCATAAATAACCCCGTTTTGTTTGTAGGTTTTATGTTTAAACCACTTCTAGTTTTTTGGGGGGTTATCTTCGCAGAAAATCAGATAATTACTCCTTCGGGGTGATATACTCGCATGTAACATTTTAAAGAAGTGACCAAGGAAATGATGAAACAGATACAAGCCAAAATGTTACCAGTTGCCTTCAAGTAAACTCTGAAATTTTCACAAAATAAATAATTACTTAAATTCAATGATGGAACCAATTCTCTCTCTCTCTCTCTATATATATATATGTATATATATATATATATATATATATATCGGAAAGAACGACGCTTGTATAGGAGAACATTCCGCGCAAGATGAGAAGAGAGAACGAACAAATGAAAAAATGAGGTAACCACCCGGGAATCGAACCCGGGATCTTCCGATTGCCGGTCAGATATGATAACCACTACACCATGGTCCTCACTCAATCAGAAGTCGTAATTCCTCTACATACGCGCAGAAACCAATGCCCCAAGGGGGGCACCCCTCGCATGCCGTATCTATATATACATTTCAACTGCAAAGAACACGCAGTATAAATAACGTAAAGAACGACGCTTGTATAGGAGAACATTCCGCGCAAGATGAGAAGAGAGAACGAACAAATGAAAAAATGAGGTAACCACCCGGGAATCGAACCCGGGATCTTCCGATTGGTTTCTGCGCGTATGTAGAGGAATTACGACTTCTGATTGAGTGAGGACCATGGTGTAGTGGTTATCATATCTGACCGGCAATCGGAAGATCCCGGTTCGATTCCCAGGTGGTTACCTCATTTTTTCATTGTTCGTTCTCTCTTCTCATCTTGCGCGGCATGTTCTCCTATACAAGCGTCGTTCTTTACGTTATTTATACTGCGTGTTCTTTGCAGTTGAAATGTGTAATTATATATATATATATATATATATATATTATATATATATATATATACACACACAGGGCCATTCAAAAAAGAGGCAACAGTTTAAATTGCTTATATTTCGTAATATTGTTAACGTACAGGAATGATTTTTGTATTAGTTTACAGCGTTACACCTGGGAGTTTTGTTACCGCTTAGGCCTAGTAGCCTAAGGCGCTAGGCGAACGACTCTTGTAGCCTTAAATGAATATTTGACGATCGCGTCATCTCGAATCACTTCCCTGAACGTTTTTGCCTGTGGATGGTCTTGGCCACCATATTCTCCAAATCTCAACCCATGTGATTATTTTTTATGGGGATATCTGAAAGATAATGTTTACAGAAACAATCCTCTCACAGTGAGCTGCAAGAGGAAATTTCATCTGTTGTCAGCACAATCACTCATGACGTTCTACGCACAGTACTTACCAACTTTCGACGTCGACTGCGAATGGTTTTGGATGCCGGTGGTTCACACATTGAACATGTTTTTCATTAAATAAAAACTCCCAATTGTACGCTGTAAACTAATACAAAAATCACTCCTGTATGTTTTTCTTGAAGATGAAATTTCTAAAATTTATGAAATCTTCCATCATGTTGGTTATCCCCATTTGTTCATCACCAGTTGTCATAATAATGCTAAAAAACCAGACATTCCATAACAGATATGTTAACCGAAACTGTGACTGGGAAAGTAGAAAGTTGGTCTTCCCATATTGTAAGGACTTTGAACCTTTAAGGTACCCTCTAGAAATTTATAGAAACATCAACTTTGTTTCCATGTATGAAAATATTATTGAAAACTTCATTAAGAACAATTCAAACAATATGTTGGGGAAACCATTAAGTCTCTCGACCTTACGCCCAAACATCACAAATTTTTGCGCGTCCAAAAATTAAAACATATTGGAGATTCGTGGAGACCGTTGCCATTAAATTTCTTGACAATTTTAATCTTACATCTTCTGCACTTTGAACCCTCTCTTCGCCTGAAATTTCGAAGAAGTATATCGGTCTTTGTGAAGAAGAACCCGCGATTTCGGAGTTTGAAACGTCAACCGGTTTTTTATTCTTTTAATTTTTAATCGTTTTTAGTGCCTAAGTTTCATATTTATTTAAAACACGGTTTGTATAGTGTTTTAAATTTATATATATATATATATTATATATATATATATATATATATATATATATATATATATATATATATATATATGTGGGTGAGTGTGTACGAAATATCACGGACTAATTTATAGGGTGGCTCAAAAAGTACTTACCAACATTAACTTACATTTTCTCCGAAACGAATGAATAGAATTCGATAAAAATTTGCCGACACTACTCACACCATTTGTTTAACATAAGTTTCGAGAGAATGTCATTGGTTTGGACTATCAGAAGCACTATAGAAGCGGCATTGATTGGCCTGCCTATTCGCCTGATCTCAGCCCGTGTGACTTCTTTTTGTGGGGATACCTCTAAGATAGGGTTTACCAGAGCAACCCAAAGACTTTGGAGGAGCTGAAATCATCGATTGAAAGTCAAATCGTCGACATTCCGACAGAGGTTCTCCACAGCGTGGTATCGAATTTTGGTATGAGGTTGCGAAAAATCGTCGAAGTGGAGGGACAGCACATCGAACACATTGTCATATAAATGGCTGGAGATGCTGATTTAAATGGCGTTTGAACTACCTTTGTACTCTCAATAGTTTTGGTGAAATAAAGACTTAGACTTGGTAGGTACCTTTTGGGCCACCCTGTATTTTTTATCACTTCTTTCACGTTTGATTTTAATAGATAACCGTAGTTTTTTAATAGAGTATCAATTGGTGTTTATTATGACGAGACAACCTTCACTAAACGAATACTTTCAAATAGTTGCACGCTGTGAAGTTTGGAAGAGGTTTCAGCATTGGTATAGACAAACTTATGATCAACATGTTTCTTTGTCAGCCAATACCATTAAGATGACTCATATGAATGCTCTTCGCTCTGGAAGTGTTCTGATATGCGAAAGAGTGGCCGACCATCCACAGTGCATTCGGATGAGAACATTGCCGCTGTTAAGGATTCTGTGGGACAAGATCCAAAGATATCTGTAAGGTAAATCAAGGCTAAAACTAGCTTAACACATTACGCAGTTCAGACGATACTGAAATCAGCCTTACAGTACCGACTTTGGAAACTCCACCGCTTCCAACAGCTTTACGAAGAAGACTTTGATCGCCGCTCGCAGTTTGTTGAAGAAATGAAACATTAATGAATAATGACAATGAGGAAATTGATCACTCGCTCTTCAGTGATGAAGCTGTCTTTCATTTTGGTGGATTTGTGAATCGCCACAACTGTCATTAATGGCGGGCCCACAATTCAGGAGGACTTCACTCCACACCAGCTCATCGGTTCTGTCCCACAAGGAACAGTATTAGCTTTTTTTCTCTTCATAATAATGATTGAGGACGTTGATGCAGATATTAATGACAGTGTCGTATCGTGTTTCGCGGATGAAACAA
The DNA here is from genome assembly GCA_023014485.1 of Bathynomus jamesi. Taxonomy (NCBI): domain Eukaryota; kingdom Metazoa; phylum Arthropoda; class Malacostraca; order Isopoda; family Cirolanidae; genus Bathynomus; species Bathynomus jamesi. Next base: position 298,641 of record JAJOZX010001207.1, read on the forward strand.
AGATATACAAAAAAATATCAAATGAAGGTAACATAGAAAAATAACAAAATGACACTGAAACACTATCCAAATGAGCAGAAAACAAAACTATGAAATTCAACGAAAACAAATTCCAACTCACAAGATATGGTAACAAGAAGGAGCTACAGAATAAAGGGTACAAAACATTAAAAGACAATCAGATAACACCGAGCTCACAAGTCAGGGATCTTGGAGCAATAATGTTGTCGGATGCGAAATTCAGGGAACACAACAAAATTAAAATTACAACAGCTAGAAAAATAATGGGAATTTTCTGAAGGCCTTTTCACAGCAGAAAAGCAAATATCATACTAAAATTATGGAAGAGTTTAGTACTACCAGTAATTGAATGTTGCTCAGTATTCACAAACCCATACAGAAAACTAGACTTTGCAAACACAGAAACCATACAAAGGACTTACTTCTAAGATAGAGGAAACGAAAGATGAAAACTACTGCTTTCGACTACAATCCTTGAAAGTCTACTCTATGGAAAGAAAACGTGAACGATACACAATAATATACATATGAAAATTAATCGAAGGATGTGTCCCAAGCATTAGAAATGAATTGGAAACACAATGAAATGAGAGAAAAGGTAGATTCTGTACTGTGCCAGCTGCGGTGGGACAGGCGGATAGCCATGAAAACGAAGATGGAGAATACTCTCAAAATACGAGCCCCCAACTCTTTTAACGTGCTACCAAAACAGATTGCATAATATGCAGTCTGTTTAAGTTCTTCATTTCTACCATATTTCAAGAGCTCAAATTTCTTGGTGTTCAATGTCATGTTGTTGTCTTCTGACCATTTATATATTTTGTTCGTGTCCCTCTGCAAGGCCTCCACCTTATTTGTATCGCTGATTTTTCTGCTGATCTTTGTATCGTCCGCAAAGGATGTTACTATACTGTTGCTGTTTACTCTACTGTCTATGTCTGTTAGCATGATAATGAACAGGAGTGGGCCAGTAATGTACCTTGTGGTATTGAGCTGCGTACTTCTGATTCTGATAATGTTATACCTTGAATTTTGACGACCTGTAGACGTTCTCTGAGGAAGTTGTAGATTCATTTTCCCACTTTGCATGTTATTCCCATATGTTTCATGTTATGTGCTATTATACCATGATCGCATTTGTCGAACGCTTTAGCAAAATCCGTGTATACGACATCGTAGTTTTCATTGCCTTCCAGTGCATCTAGGATATTGTTACAGTGCTCTGTAAGTTGTAATAGGCATGATCTTCCTGATCGGAATCCGTGCTGATTTTCGTTGAATCTTTCCAATGTCTCCAAGAAGTCATAGATTTTCTCTCTGCCTATTTTTTCAAATATTTTGGTGAGGTGAGACGTCAATGACACTGGTCTATAGTTCTTTGCTTGAACTCTATACCCTCCTTTATATATAGGGACAATGTTCACTCTTTTCAAGATGCTCGGTATTTCCTCAGTATCTAGGGATCTTCTTCATATTCAGTATAAGGGTGTAGCTATTTCATTTTTACAGTTTTTAATCAATAGTTCGTTCCATTTGTCCGAATCTGCAGCTGAATGTGGTTTAATTTGTCCTATAGCTCTCGCTACATCTTGTGGGGTAAAATCAAAGTCTGTTATACATTCTCCTTGCAATTTCTCTTCCAAGAATGCATCTATGTCAGGTATCGCTTTGTCACTTTTTGGGGTACTGAAGACCGATTCATACTGGGCTCTCAATGTTTCAGATATTTCTTTTAGATCGTCCGTTAGTATATATATATATATATATATATATATATATATATATATATATATATATATATATATATGTTTAGTCTTCACAATCTCCGTTTACATATTACAAACATAAGTGAAACACATTTTCTGTAAAAAAAAAGCAAGAAAGAAACACAATCTTTTTCAGAAAGAATACATTAAAAAAGTTAACAATATTAAAAGTTGAAACCTATCACACCAACAGACAGAGAATATTGGCATTTAAGTTTGATTTTGTATTTAGTGGCAAGTAATCTGATCAAAGTATTCTTATTTGACTCTGCCGTTGGGAAGAATGACAGCTTTTCAAGCAAAATCTTTGAGATCCATTTAAGTTTTTACAATAGAAAAAAGAAAATAAATAGAAATAATGAAAATAAAATAAAGTGGTAAACACCAAATATATTGGGTTAACAGTGAGTCTATCAAAATTGCATTCGGTCAATTTCTATCATCACAAATGAAAATTGAGAAAATTTTAGAAATAATAGAAAACTAAAGAAGTGATAAACAATAAATGACTATAACACCATTCGTAGATTGATATTTATTGTTACAAATGAATATTGGAATAATCTTAAAATAATACAAAAAGGGATAAATGTGGCAAATTATACGAGGGTAATTCAATAAGTATCCGCACTTTTTATTTTCACAATTTTATTTTCACATCTGATAGATTATTTATAAACACATCACTTCTCAACATAGTCTCCTTGTTTCTCAATACACTTAGTTCAGCGATCTACAAGCTTCCTAATGCCATCACAACAGAATGTTTTTGGTTGTGTGCGTAGCCAGTCATGCACCGCCTCCTTTAGGTCATCATCGCCTTGGAATCGCTGACCTCTCAAAGCGTCTTTTAGTGATCCAAACAGGTAAAAATCCTAAGGTGCCAGGTCTGGACTGTAGGCTGGATGGTCGAGAACTTCAAATTTAAGTTCTTGAAGGCATTTTCTAGTCTGTGCAGCGGTATGAGGGAGCGCATTGTCGTGTAACAGAATAACACCTTCCGACAATCTCCCTCTCCGTTTTGTGCGAATTGCTTGCTTTAACTAATTCTGAAGCATGTCAGAATACGATGCACTTGTTACCAGAGCTGGGCAATAAATACATTGAATGTATTTAAATACTAAATACTAAATACATGGGAGAAATGTATTTAAATACTAAATACTAAATACATTTTACGAATGTATTTAGATACTAAATACAAAATACATCAATTGTATTTAAATACATTTGTAAATACATTTTAATACATACAAATTTTAACATATGCATTCACTAATTCATGAGTAACAACAATATAAAATGCTTGATAAAGGATAAAGAAATAGTACAATCTAATTTCTGATTATATATTTCCCTTTTAGAACAAAACAAAAACAAAAGAACTTAGAACTTACGATGTTCAACCAGTGACATATTATACTCATTATATCATTGCACAATGAGTAACAATTAATGAGTAGATGAGACATAAACGTAAACATAAGACGTAAACATAAACATAAGGCACCTTACGAATTCTCTTTTATTTCACGGTTGCTGGGGATCAAAACCAATCTTTCAAAAGTTTTGTCTGAAGAGAGTTTCTTTTGGGAGTCAAAGTGATTCCCGCGAATGAGAATATTTGCTCTACCGGTGCCGAAGATGGTAATGTCGTGTTATAGTGGAGGAACAGATCAGACGATTTTAAAAGCTTTTTCATCAATGAATTTTCCATCGCAAATTGGATTGATTGCAACGAGTTAGTTACACAGGCCCACTTAAGGCAGAGTCATTTTGTACGATTATTCGGTCAATTTCAAGATATTTTTTGATGTCTAAGAAAACACTTACCTTCAGATGAGTGTACAGATTCGTTGTAGCATTGCTTGCAGCAGAGACTTCGTGTTTACACAGCAAGCAGGTGCCCTTTACCTTATTACCGTCTTTAGATTTAATTTTAAAGTATTTTCCATCAAACGAGGGTGCACTAAATTGTTATCTGCAGATAATCACTGTTTGATTCACCAGATTTGCTTCTTGAAGCCATGACACGCACACGATAAAGAAATCAACCGCTTTCGACTAAGAGTGGCACACAACTGATTGAACTGACACGTTGAAACATGAACCATGCTGTACTACACTGTCGACGCGTCGTACTGTGCTAGTACAGAACGTGTATTAAACCAGTAAAAGTATTTAAATTTTTATATTTTGAGTATTTAATACATTGTATTAAATACTCATTAAAGTATTTAAATACTATATTTAAATACATGAAAAACAATGTATTTATAAATACAGTTCTAAATACACAAATGTATTTAAATACGTATTTAAATACAAATGTATTTAAATACTGCCCAGCTCTGCTTGTTACTGTAGTTTCACGCTCTAGAGTCTATATAATGTTCAAGGATAGGGCCTCGTGTATCCCAAAACAGTGTTAGCATAACTTTACCTGCTGACGGCTGCGCTTTGAACTTCCTTGCAACGGGAGATGTTGGATGCTTCCATTGCATGCTCTGTCGTTTGCTTTCTGGTTCATAGTGATGGATCCAGGTTTCATCTCGTGATAATGCGCTCCAAAAAGTTTTCACCTTCATTATGCTACCGCGCCAAAAGACGAGAGCAGACGTCCATACGATTACGCTTGTGTTCTTCTGTCAACTGTTTGGGCACCCATCTTGCACAAACCTTGTGAAAGCCAAGAATGTCATGAACTATCGAATAGGCTGACCCTTGACTGATGTCTAATGAAGATGCAATTTCTTTTATTGTTAATCTTCTCTCATCGAAAATCATGGCTCTGGCTTCTTCCTGCTTGTCACCACTGGTTGATGTTGACGGTCGTCCTGAGTGCTGAGCATCTGCCACACATGTCCGACCTTCCTTGAACATTTGAATCCACTCGTAACCGCCGTTGTAACGCATTATTCCCATACTGAGCATATAAACGCGTGTGAATTTCAGCTCCTTTCACACCTTCTGCCCACAAAAAACGAACCACGGATCTCTGTTCTTCCAGAGTACAAATTGAAAGCGGCGCAGCCATGCTCACTACTCGTACGATATGTGACAGCTACGAGTAGCCTAAATAAACCTATACTGTTGCTAGCCTAAATAAGCCTATAGATCTCAGTTTGGCTCGTTATTACGAGTATGTATTATATTTACTATATTATCACTAAAATAAAAAGTGCGGATACTTTCTTGAAGTACCCTCGTATATTCAGTGTAATACAATAGAAACCTTCAAAATATAATTTATATAGTTTGTGATTGCACTCCATTTAAGCTTATGAATCTTACATATAGTATAGCCTATGTAATTTTTACTAAAAAGACTGCAATTTTCTGTTTTAATAGTAATATTTACAAAAGAAAATACGAGTATATAAGGGGTTCCAAAAAACCTTATCCCCCCCCATTTGCAGCTTACATGTTTACTTATATCGAAATAGTTTTTAGTGATTATAAAAATATATAAAATTCTTTATTTATTGCTGGTATTAAAATTACTCTAGCTGATAAAGTAATAATATAATGGCTTCTCAATTAATTGGTGATTCGGAGAGGCAACGTGTGATAGATCGCATACGAGCAATAACATTTCGGGAAGCTCGTGATGCTGAAGCCACCTTTATAACACGTTCATGGGTTGCCAGAAAGTTGCGAAGAAGTGAGGACTTCGTCAAAAGAAATTGGAAAAAAACTTTTGGATGAATGTGAAATGGATACAACCAAATCTGGGCGCCCAAATTTGCCACTCTCTCAGGAAACAAAGGACATCATTGAAAGCGGTACGCGTAAGCGGAAAAACAGCTGTGCTAAACTTTCTAGAGAGATCGAAGTGTTGAGAGGAAAGATCGTTAGTGGTGAGATCATTCGACTGTACCGTCATAGGCAAGGTTTAAAGCCTTGGCATGAACTTCCAAAGCCAAGAAAAACTCAACTTAACATCGATGACAGAATGTGGTTTGCCCATTATCTTGAAGATTGGGTTGTGGATGATTTCATGCATTTAGCTGTCTCCGATGAATTTTTTGTTTACGTAACACGTCCGCCTAACTACCAAAATGATCGAGTGTGGGCCACAACACCAGTTGAAATCGATGAAATGAACATTATCGCGAATTATTAAAAGTCCAACTGTGTTGGTGTGTTTGTTTTTGTTCACTGCAAAGAAGCTCATGTGGGTGCTGAAGCCAAATGGTCAGAGTTGGGATGGACAGTATTTTCGTGATATTATTCTATCCCAGCATGTCATTCCTTTCCTAAGAAACCCAAACAATGTTATGCATGTCGATCAGGTCACACTTCTGCACGATAAGGCCCCCTGCTTTAAGGCATTAGCCACTCAACAGTTGTTGCGGAACCATGAGATCGATTTCTTTGGAAATGAAGAATGGCCAGGAAATTCTCCTGACCTGAACGTCTGTGAACACATTGGATCAGTTATAAAGGACAAGGTTGAATGTCTCTTGTTTCAAGAACCTGCAGCAAATCGATTTTCGAAGGATACAATGACGCAACACATCTAATATACTATTTCAGAAATGAAGCCTTATATATATATGTAACAGTTTTTTTGCGCACACCTACAGGTCGCTACAATTGGTGTAGAACAATGCGGTTTTCACCATTCGATGCGTCTTTTTATTCTGCAGTGCCCATGCTAAAAAAAAATTCCCTAACATAAATCCTGCCCCCCCTTTTAGGGGTACAGTTCTTCCCATTTCTTCATTTTTAATCATAATTTTGGCACAAAATGGGGGAGGGGTGGGGTAATGGGGGAGGGGGTGGGGTTAATGGGGAAACTCAGAAAAATAGATGAGATATATATATATGTAACCAAAAAAAATTAAAGTAAATCCTTTGCAAGGTGCCAGCCCCCTTCCCCCCTTGGGGGTAATGGGGAAGGGTGGGGGTAAATGGGGGAGAGGGGTGTGGGAGGGGGTATTGGGGGAGATGGGTGGGGGAAGGGGTATTGGGGAGAGGGGTGGGGTAATGGTGGGGTTAATGGGGAAACTCAGAAAAAAAATTGGTGGGGTAAATGGGGGGGAGGGGTGGGGGGGGGGTATTGGGGGAGAGGGGTGGGGTAATGGGGGAGGGGGTGGGGTTAATGGGGAAACTCAGAAAAAAAATTGGTGGGGTAAATGGGGGAGAGAGGTGGGGGAGGGGGTGGGGTTAATGGGGAAACTCAGAAAAAAAATGATAACCAACATCGATTCCGGTCAGGAAGATCATGCTTATCACAACTAATGGAACACTATAACAATATTACACTGGTATGCATATGAAATTTTTTTGTCTGCTGTGAGGGTTTTTTCAACTCATATTATATAATTCGACCATGCTGAATTCGAAAATGACATTGGTTTTCCTCAATCAGGTCAGGTTTTTTCTCTATTGGCCATTTATTATAAGTCCAATTTTATCCCCAAATTTATTGATTTTTTTAGCTTAAACACTGTAGATACGAGTAATATTATAAGAACACTCGTGAAAATGAAAACATTGTGTGAATAAATACTTTTATTCATACAATGAATATGGAAAAAGTTTATTGAGGAAAGAATGAAGTTTTTTTGGCTTTCCGTCTGTGTTTTTCTTCGGGCACGTCTCGCTTCAAACACCAGCAATAGTCCGCCAGCATATTGATATCCCAGTTTCCCTGGTACCTCTCTTCCATTATTTTGATATCTTGGTGAAATCGTTCACCCTGTTCCTCACTATAATCCTCGCAATTTTCAGGAAAATAGTCCAAGTGGGACCACAAAAAGTGCATTTTTATGGACATGCGCGACCCATGAGCTTTGAAAGCTTCCATCAAGTTTTCGACAACGGACTCGTATTCTGGACTTCTACGCTTGCCAAGAAAATCAGTGACAACTGATTTGAATGCCTGCCAGGCATTCTTCTCAGTTGGAGTCATTGCGTTTTCGAATGAGTATCCTTGATCAAAGTTCGAATTTGAGGACCATCAAAAACCCCAGCATTTAGTTTAGCATCAGATATATGAGGAAATTTACTCTCGAGATATCGGAATGCTGAACCATCCTTATTCATTGATTTGATGAAATTTTTCATCAAGCCCAGCTTAATATGAAGTGGTGGGAGCAAAATTTTTGTTGGTGGTACAAGGGGCACTGAAACGACATTATGCGACCCAGGTTCAAAATTCTCTCTGGATGCCCATTCACGCTGTGCATAGTGCTTCTCATCCGCTCGGCTATCCATTTGCAGAGGAAACATGGGTATTTCGTGTATCCCCTTGCATTCCCAATACAAATGCCACAATCTGAAAAAAAATGAAAATATTTAAAGAATTTAGAGAATTTGTCCTATCAGATAAAAAAATCTATGCATTGGACTGTATCACTTCTGTGGGGAAGTTAAGTGTTCTTGTACGCTCTCAAATAACCTTTGGAAAAACAACATAGTCAATAGCAATAGTTTACTTATGATATCAGTATTACCTTCAATCTCCACAGATCCTCCAGTTATGTTGGTCGTATACGAGAGCATCCAGTAAAATTTTCATGTTATCGTAGCTCTCAGTAAGTTGTACGGAATGTGCTACAGGGACTGATGCAACCCTATTCCCATGTTGAGAAGTACTGCTTTCAACTTCGTTTAGACGAGTCTATAAATAACCTCCATTCTGATGCGTTATATGGCAGACCCAAGGATTCGATTAGCCCCTCAACATTGCAGCAGTACACTAAGGAAGAGGTATTTTCGTGAACTGCAAAAAACTTGCGGAATTCTTCCTCTCGTTTCCTATACCAGGAGAATGTTGTTCCCGGAGCCAGCAAGTTGTCCTCTCGAAGTCGTGAGCCCAAGATCTCGGCAGCTAATTTGGAAAGTCCTAAATCCCTGGTAAGATCATTAAGTTTGGCCTGGTTGAGAGCCTCGGCTCATTTGAAGGGGTATTTTGAGGTATATACGACTGGGACTGGTCATTGGCATTGGTCATTGATTCATCATCAGAATCATCGAAGTCCAGGGTTTGAGGTGGGTCGGGTATTGGAATTCCAGGACCATGGGGTACAGGTCTCATAGCAGAAGGAATGTCAGGGTATACAACAATGTGTTTATTCTTCTTGTTAACTCCTGAAAATAGAAACACAGAAACATGGATATAAAACTTGCATATGAAATAGAAGAAGCATTCAGACAGTGGCGGCTCGTGAGGGAAGGCTGCGGTCTGTAAGATATGAAATAGGTCGATGGAGTCTGTATATTTTCTTTCTTTTTAATTCATATTGTCCCTTCGGGGACAATATGAATGAAAAAGAAAGAAAATATACAATCATTGTAAATGTAACTTGTATAACAATATGTATGTGTAAATGTATTTTCTATAACAATATGTAAATGTATGATTACCATTATGGTGAATATTATGCTATATATGGTGAATATTACATTATGGTGAATATTATGTCAAGTTTCATACGAGGATTTCAAAATATTTAAGAAAAATAAATTTATAAGCCCACCTTGGAGGTTTGTCACGCAGGAATAGCAATCTGTCACGTGATCCTTTCCTTCTCTCCAAATCATGGGAATTTCAGAAGGCAAAGATTTCGCTCTGCCTTTGCTCCATCTTCTCAAATTTTCAATGCACGTCTTGCAGCACATATGAGGGGCGAAATTTTTGTCCTGGTCCCCTAGCTTAATTCCAAAGTATGCTCTATACATTGTCTTCACAAATTTAGTGATTTGGGACTGGTTATTTGGCATGGTAACCGTCCCACATATGTAGCAGAATCTATTGGGATCATTTTTACACGCTATATTCATTATGAAATATTTTAGCTATATGCCTGAAAAGTAAAAAAAGATATTATACAAGTGAAACAAGTGATGATAGATGTTATTGTTCCAATTCCACTTTGACAAAATCACGAAAAATTCTATTTTACTTATGAAGCCATAGCCGGATAACCTGAGCTGATTGAGAAGAACGGATTGCAGATTCGAAATCAGCAGGAAAAACTCTATAAGAATCACTTACAAAACCCTTGACAGCAAAATTGATGCATACCAGTGTTATTGATGCACTCGAAACAATGAAAACTATGATTTGGCGGGCCGCAGGGCCCCCAATTACTGTCGGTTCAGTTATTTGGTCAATAAAACTATAGAAATGAACGCAGTCATGAAAATCTTAAGCTTCAAATCCGAGCTCATTGTATTAAGATTTGTGAAGCTTTAGATTTTCATGGCTGCGTTCTTTTCTGTAGTTTTATTGAATGAATAATTGGTTTGCCAGTAACTGGAAGGCCGCAGCACCCCAATTACTGAGGCCCAAGGTGAGAGGAATAGGAATGATATCCAGATAAAGGGCTACTGATGTTCAAAATAAAATACGCCGTAGGCCCACAATTCAGCCGAAGCACCGCAGATCTAGCAAAATCGGCGCGTAGCGCCGACCTTTTGCTAGTCTAATATACTATTTCGGAATGAAGCCTTATATATATATATATATATATATTATATATATATATATAATCATGCGGGTTGCTTCTACAGAGCTTCAATTTAATATTTAGGAGAAATCCAATGACAAGGAGAAATGTAAATGCCATGAAAAGTCTTCTTTAATGCGCAACGTTTCGAGCAATACGCTCATCTTCAGGCTGTTTAATAACAATGTGAAATTAAAATCAATATTGAATGAAAAACAAGACAGAAAATTTCTATAACCAATTCATAAAGGCAAATTTTAAAAGACTGAGGAAAGAGGGTTAAATTCTAAGTTATACAGATTTACATATAAAAATTAAGAAGCTATTTTTAAATACATATAGTAAATGTGAATTATACACTGGAAAAATTAACAATAGTACACTGGTAATGAAACTAACTAACCTTTCACTGCAATTTCCGAGGCTAACTGATTTAAGCAGAGTCAAGACGGGAAAACAAGAGATGGCGAGGGCGATTGGGGAAGGGGGATTATAAGGAATTGGGGAAGGAGGAGGGATTATAGCAAATTTAGGGGGACGGCTGATGAGTCAACATTTAGAGTAGGGGACAATGTTTTAATGAAAAGCGATTCTAAAATTCTTAGTGAGTTGGGACAAGTATTACAAACCAAGAATTTTAAAATTGTCTAAAGTGACATCAGTTTTACATTTTATACTGTGTTCCCGAATACTCGAAACTTCTTTAGTTTTTAAAATTTTACCTGTTCGGCCACTTATTCCCATATGCGAATAAAATCTAGCCCTGAGAGAGCGAACAGTGCTGCCAATGTAATTCCCAAGGAGACACCTAGGGCAGGTAAATAAATATACAACACCGCTACGCAACGAGTCAGGGGTTCGATCCTTCGCTGAGAAAAAGCTACCTAAAGACGTTTTATTAATAAATATGCGGAAATCAGTATGATAAAAAAATTTCCTTAACAACTTTGTAAATTTAAGCTTAAATTCCTTATTCAAAGGACCATTTCAGGTACCAAGAAATATTTTATATCCTTCGGCACTGTAATACATGTGTATTAATTTCACATTTACTATATGTATTTAAAAATAGCTTCTTAATTTTTATATGTAAATCTGTATAACTTAGAATTTAACCCTCTTTTCTCAGTCTTTTAAAATTTGCCTTTATGAATTGGTTATAGAAATTTTCTGTCTTGTTTTTCATTCAATATTGATTTTAATTTCACATTGTTATTAAACAGCCTGAAGATGAGCGTATTGCTCGAAACGTTGCGCATTAAAGAAGACTTTTCATGGCATTTACATTTCTCCTTGTCATTGGATTTCTCCTAAATATTATATATATATATATATATATATATATATAACAGTTTTTTTGCGCACACCTACAGGTCGCTACAATTGGTGTAGAACAATGCGGTTTTCACCAGTCGATGCGTCTTTTTATTGTGCAGTGCCCATGCTAAAAAAAATTCCCTAACATAATTCCTTCCCCCCTTTTAGGGGTACAGTTCTTCCCATGCCTGTACACGCATTTTTTTAATTTTTCATTTTAAATCATAATTTTGGCACAAATAAGTCAATATTTACTAAACATTTAATATCATTCGATTCACAAAAGATTTATTTATCGATTCAATTAAAAAAGTATATATTTTTAAAATTCATAAAGAACTTTTTGCAAAAAACTAAAAAAACATGCATTTTTAAAATTCAATGATTTGTATACAAAATATTTTGATATTTGTTATAATTTTAAAATTTTTCGATTCACAAAAGATTTCTTTATCGATTCAATACAAAAAATCACAAAAGATTTCTTTATCGATTCAATACAAAAAATTACATAATTAAAACGGGCAATTTAAATAAACACGAGTTTAAAGTTAAACGAGCCACACTCGAAATTATTTACTGTGACTTTTGTGCGTTTTATTACTGTGGCTTTTGTACAAATAATTTTACATATACACAAACAATTTGATAGGATATTGATTTATCATTCTATTTTTTAGTTGTCATAGAAATACGTTAATTAAGTTATCTGATTAGATGCGCTTTTATAGTTGAAGATCATTTTTTAAAAATTATTTATTTTCCCCACTTTAAAATATTACAAAATTTCTATTAGGTATCCTAATATCATTATGCCTGTCACTGTAAGTAAGACAATAGCAATTATTTTCCATTTTATGAAAATTTCGGACCCCCTAGGCTTACAAAATCAATTTTCCCCTTTTCTTTATCAAAAATTGTTGATTTTCGGAAGTCTTTCGGTTATAAATTTGTACCAGTTTATTGTTTATCTATAATAATAATAATAATAATAAAAAGAGGTGTGTGTGTGTGTGTGTGTGTGTGTGTGTGTTCTAGCCATCAGCCATAACTCCAAAATGGAAGCAGTTACAAACATGAAACTTCACACACATATTGATTAGGTCCCGAGGTTGTGCACGTGGGTGTTAATAAATTAAATAATTAATTTTAAAACATTAAATGACGTCATCAAGATCATTACGAAACCTATGGTAAAATTATTGAATACCCGGTTAGGTTCATTGAATGCCAGGTTAGGTCATCTGTACGCCCTTGACGATTGGTTAGGTTAAGTCGTGATATTTTCGTTGGCTTTAACGAAAATATCATGACTTAACCTAACCAATCGTCAAGGGTGTACAATTAACCTAACCAATCGTCAAGGGTGTACAATTAACCTAACCGGGCATTCAATTAACGTACCCGGGCATTCAATTAATCTAATCGGGCATTCAGTTGACCTAACCGGCCATTTAATTAACCTAATCTGGCATTCAGTTGACCTAACTGGGCATTCAATTAACCTAACCGGGCATTCAGTTTACCTAACCGGGCATATATATATATTATTATATAGCGTTCAACATCCACCCCGGCAACGCTATTGATGCACTCGAAACAATGAAAACTATGATTTGGCGGGCCGCAGGGCCCCAATTACTGTCGGTTCAGTTATTTGGTCAATAAACTATAGAAATGACGCAGTCATGAAAATCTTAAGCTTCAAATCCGAGCTCATTGTATTAAGATTTGTGAAGCTTTAGATTTTCATGGCTGCGTTCTTTCTGTAGTTTTATTGAATGAATAATTGGTTTGCCAGTAACTGGAAGGCCGCAGGCACCCCAATTACTGAGGCCCAAGGTGAGAGGAATAGGAATGATATCCAGATAAAGGGCTACTGATGTTCAAAATAAAATACGCCGTAGGCCCACAATCCAGCCGAAGCACCGCAGATCGAGCAAAATCGGCGCGTAGCGCTGACCTTTTGCTAGTTGAAACTGTTTTAGCAAATTTGCGTAACGATCGAGATCTATTCACGTCACTTTTGGCAAGCTACCCAAAGCGAATTCAGGCTGTCTTGGAAGCCAATGGCAGGGAGCACCAAGTTTTAATTGTTTCTCATTAAATGCAGGATTAAATTCTCTTTTGTAAGGTACAGTATGTTTAGTTTTACTGTACCTCTAATGGTTTAGGCCATGGGCGGGGTGGGGTGGGGGGGTGGGGGGGGCTAAGGTTTATTGGAGCCCCGTATGTAGCTGAGATACAGTACATTAATAACAATTAATAAAGTGTTGCTTTAATGACTTGCAAAACTAAAGTAATGATAATACCTGTCTGACATTTATACGTATGGAGTTCTATATGTCTGCCTCTTTGTAAGAAAGAAATTTCCTTTAATTGGCATTGAATAATTTGGTTTGTGTGTGAAATCATTGGAAAAACTTGATTATGATTGTGATTTGTCCGATGTTGGGTAATCGCCATGCGAATGAGCGAAGTATAGTTTTTATTACAGTAAGGCTTAGGATATACGTAATTAAGATATCCGCCATTAAGTACATGAAAACCGGTTACTAAATCCAAAACGAGGTGCTTACAATAGACGCGATTCGTCATAGCATCCCGGCAATATTGGCGTACACCGCGTACTATAACGGGTGCAGCTACTGTAAGACTTTAACATCTGGTGATTATTATAGGTGTATACTTTGATACTTGATACTTAATTGTTACATAACTTTTATGTTCTTACTCAATTTTAACACGTAGTGATGTCTTTACTCAATGTCCCACCTCTACAATATCGATTCGTTACGACTCGACATATTTTTAGCCTGGGCTTAAGATATCCGTGAGATTAAGATATCTGCACCGGATATCCGCCCCATTACCGCTGATATTGTAAGTCCTATAGTATTAGATTGAAAATACCGATTAACGCAAGGGTTAATCGGTATTTTCAATCTTTCATCTACTCAACCGGTAAACTCTGGAACAATCTTCCTCAATCCATCTTTCCTCCTGTCTATAACCTTCCATTTTTCAAACGCAGTGTCTAGACATCTCGAAAACCCCTGACCTTGATTCTAGCTCTCTTCTTCTTCTACGGGGGTGGGGCGCTTTTGCGGGCATTTGCCCTTGGCCTCTCCTTCCTGAATAATAAAAGAAAAGCAACTTTGTATATATTGATACCGAGAGTTAGTTTCTACAAGTCATTTAATTTTAGGATATTCAAATCTCTGAACATTGGAGAGGTATGAGATTGCCCTATCATCATTGCTGAGTGCAGGGATTATTTCTAGAGTTTCTAGAGGACAGTTTATATAAATTTTTGTACTATCACCCATGTTTAATGCCGTACCGTAAGTGTGAATGAACATACGAGTAATACAGCGTAAGGAAAGTATTCTTTTTAGTTTGAATATTATGTAAAGAAATCCAGATGGTTTTAGTTTGACATGCTGTATTTTCAAATTTAATTTATCTAACTTGATGCCAAGCACCTTAACTCCATATATTTTGAAAGAGGAGTGTTTCCAGTTATTAATGGAGCGTGCGCGATTACAGGTTTTTTTTAATTACACTCATAAAAGGTAATTTTGTCAAGTTCAGTAAAAGCTTGTTCCCACATCTATTTATTGATATATAGCGGCGTTGTTGTTCGGTAAGAAAATAACGCTGGATGTTCTTACTCTTTATTTTATTAAATTTACTAGGCACAAATTATATCAATTTTTGCAATAATAGTTAGTGATACAGTTTAATATTAAAAATGATAATATCAAGATAACAATTACAGAGAATTAGGTTGAGCAAAATATACGAAACCTATAAAATATATACGACACGAAATTGCAAGCGAAATAAGTGAAAGATAAGAACACAGCCAAAGATATGCTGAGAAAGGAATGGTTTGCGAAGATGACACAGCGAGAGCAATTTAAGGTGTTCTTAATACAGAGGTTAGGCGAAAATTGATTAAGAGAGATGCTCTGTTTTTAGGGACCCTGTGCTTGTTGTTCTTCTGACGTCCTTTGGAATAAAACTTTGGCGGTTTTGTCAAGGAAGTGGTGAATGACTCCGGTATTTCTCTGATCCAATCCTTTCATCTCTGGTCCCTTTTCAGATAAACGATCATCGCTATATGTTCGCGATGACGTGCAAAACTCTTTTGATAGCATGTTGTTGTTTGATGACGCCGGGTTTTCGCTGAAATTATAAAACTCCAGTGACCATACTTGAACCTTTGGAAGACATTTCTTAATTACTGTTGATACGGCCACTAGATATGTTCTAATTGCCTGTTCATTTCGGTTATTAGCAAGGTGATATGGTGGTGTGTAAAAGTGTGTTCTATCGCTTGCATATTGAATATAGTTCAGTGCTGTTGACCGATAAAGATCAGTTATATTGTGTATATATATGTATTTGTGTATATATATATATAATTTTGAGATAGCCTAATATATATATATATATAAGAGAGAGAGAGAGAGAGAGAGAGAGAGAGAGAGAGAGAGAGAGAGCGTATTTTTACGCAGAAGAAATTTTTAAGAAAGCTTTTTATTTTTTAACTGCTGAATTTCGTTGTCTTATTAAAAATATTTCATCTTAATATATTTTATCTTAATCGGGTGAAAAACTGCTTCTAATGATGAAATCAAAATTATGCAAAATTATTTTATGAAAATTGAAGTATGAAAAATATTAAATGATTTCTTTTTTAAAAAAATCTTAATGTATTTAACCTTTTCTTAATAGGGTTCATAATTTCGTTCTGCTTTAGAATTAGTCCTATTGATGGAAAAAAAATTTAAATACGAGATTTTCTAAAGATTTTTTGAAGCGTGTGCAAAAAGTTTGCTGCCAAGCCCAAGTGGCCCAGGATCTTAGATTATACTCATTAATATGATAATCTCGCTCTATTATATTTATTGCGTTTATTTTTTTATTTTGTCTTTCAATTTCAAAACACTTTATTCAGACAACATTAATCAAAGCTCTCTTCATAAAAAGAGAAAAATTATCCCACGCGTCAAATTATACACTGGTAAACAAAATTTTTGTCACAAGTAAACTGTTTAGTGTTTTTTGCATACTTTTTTACGCTGAATTCAAAACTGCAATTAGAATCTTTTTATCACCCATAGGTTTTGTGTGACTGATACGTATTACTGTATCTTTTATATAGCGTATAAAGATTTTTTAGAAAACTGCGCTTTATTTACAAGGATGACATGTTAGTATTGGAGAGAGGAAGCTAAATTGGGTGCTAGCAGGTCATTTGTAAGACAGTTGACTCGATTCCTTGGGTACGGGTTATCAGGCAAGGCGGACTGATACATGTATCTACATGCTCAGACATGCACCGAGTCACTGTCTGAGGCGCACTGTTGTGCCAGTTGTGTGTGAGCATCACAAGTGTTACTCAATCTGTTCTGTGAAGTGTGTTACATCCTGCAGTTACAGTTCTGTGTTAATTAAGCTTGCATTATGCCACGAAAGTGTTTAAATCACCCAGATAGTTTCTGTTGTGTGTGTGGAGAGCTAACCTTCAAATCTCAGAAACGAACCATTACTCCACTGATTAAAAAATGTTATAAGCTTTATTTTGGGCGCAAACTAGGTGACCAAGATAAGTACTGGGCCCCCTCATATTTGCTGTGTGACATGTGTTAGGCTCCTAACTGGTTGGAAAAATAGTTCTCATCACATGCCCTTCGCCGTGCCTATGGTTTGGAGAGAACCGAAAGACCATTCATCAGACTGTTATTTCTGTTTAACAAACATATCAGGGATTACTTCTAAGTCCAAACATACAATGAAATATCCTAATTTACCGTCAGCAATGAGACCTGTTGCACACAGTGAAGAGCTACCCGTACCGAAACCACCAGAAAATGTGACCATGGACGAAGATGACTCCGATGCTGATCTACAGATCTACAGAAGCTAAGGCTAACAACGACCCTAAGATCCACTTTTATATATTTTACTAATTTCATCATCAATAAACTCTGGGCTATAAATTCGTAAGCATCTTAGGAACAAAGTAGAAAAAACGGTTCGTGTTACGTTAATGTGGTGAGCCGAATAATGATGTATATAGGAACAATTATTAGTGGGTTTTCTGTAAATATTGTACTAAGCTTTTTTCCGGACCTATATATTAAAACATCTAAAAATGGGATCGATGAGTCTTTTTCTATTTCAACTGTAAAATTGATAGACGGAGTTACATTATTAACCTTGGGTAAGAATTCATTGAGATTTAAAGTTTCTGGCCAAAGACAAAGGACATCAATTACAGGGTGTCCTGAATGTCTTGTTACTCCCATGTAAATGTTACTCCAGTGTTCTGTCACTATGGTAATGAAAGTATATAGTAGAAAACACTGAGACATTTAATTTTATACATAATTATACACCATTGTAGTTTATACATAGTTATACGCAAGTTTATCATGTATCCAATGGATCTGTATGCAAACCATCGTTCTCATTGCACAGAATGATTTTACGCCAGGTTCGGTGTGCTATGTTTCTCAGCATTTTAGGTGTTACAACTTTAAAAGCATCCCTTACGGCTTCCTTTAGTCCGTCATTGGAATCATAACGCTTTTGAGAAACCTTTTCCTTTATAATTCCCCATAATGCATTGTCACAACTCGAGAGATCTGGGCTTCTCGGAGGCCATTTTAATGCAGACCCTCCTCCAGTCCATCGATCAGGAACACCTCATTTAAATATTCACGAACCCTCAAGGAATAGTGGGGAGGTGCTCCATCCTGTTGGAACCAAACATCATTTAACATTCCAAGATTATACATAGGTGTAACAAGACTTTCGGGACACCCTGTACATATCTAAACCACGGAACATAATTTGGCAGAATCTTCCTTAATAATTTACTTTCAAAAAAACTCCATATCCAAGTTACTTAAAATGGGAGAGAGGGGGTTTCCCATAGCCATACCAAATTTCTGGCTAAAATTATTAAACAAATTACGAGTCTACTATGCACAGCTTAATTAATTATATAATGGCAGTCACAGGTAATGGCAAATTATGCTTAACCAATTCTTCCGAAAAAAACTAATAGATCCTCCACCGAGACTCTTGTAAATAAAGAGGTAACATCAAAGCTTACCAATCTAAAATTGTGATTGACACTGATACTATTCAATTTTTCTACAGGGTCTACATTATTATATGTGTGTGATTGTGAAATTGTGCCCAGGAGACGATTAAGGATGGATACAAACCATTTGGACCTTATATGTGATAGATCCTATAGAGGTAACAATAGGCCTTGCAGGATTATTTGGCTTATGAGTTTTAATCCGATCATACATATAGGGTAATGACGGCGAAATACTCAAAGCTAAGGCTTTCTGAAATTTAGAAAAATATAGTGATTTTCCTATAGAGGATGTGAATATTTGTAAAGGCAAAGAAAACCTTCTACGAGGTAAAAGACAAAACTCCTTATACCATATTAGTATAGCCGCGTTTGGGTAGAGGAATTTGGGGTGCTTTGAAACTTGCCCCTGGAGGGGCCCCCCCTTCCTTACTGGGTCAAGGGACTAACAACTTCAATACAACTACATTTCGCATCATCGGTAAAGATTAATTTATTTAACCTCGTATTAGCTATGCAATAATTAACTCTTACCTCGAAGCAAAGTAACGTACAAGTTATATTTCCAGTCGACCATTGTGACTGTATTTCTGTTGTCAGTTTCTGTACAAAAGGCAATAAAGAAACTTCTTTACAATCACAATATATGTACATATTCAACCATACTCTTTTTATGCATGTACAGTATTTAATACCTAAAGGTTTGATAACTAGTCACGCATATTTGCGTGAGTCATTACTAAAGGCTTGTTATATAATACATAATATAATATATATATATTATATATATATATATATATATCTTAAGCACAACAATATTAAAACCTCATCACTAAATATATTCTCTTTTTAACTCACCTAAAAGAACCTGTAAGTTTTAGAATCTACTTAGTGTTAAAAAATCAAATTGATAAAGACGCCATTAACTAACGCAAACAGATTCAGCTGACATAATAGAAAATTAATTCAAGTGGGGTTGAAATCGAACCTTCAACCTCTTAACCCTGATCAAACAATTTTTCTAAGAGAACTTTGAGCAACAACGAAAGACGAATTCTCTCTTTGGGCCTAAATTTTAAGCCCCCAAAATTAAGATAAATTATTTTAAACACTTTTTATCATGTGAAAAACTTTTTCATAGTTTAAAACGAATTCTAATAGCTGACGATACCAAATTTTCCCCATTAGCCCTATCCTTTCTGCCTACATCACCCATAAACAAATGTGTTTGTTTATATTCATTCTATAAATTTAAAACATTACTTGTAAGTAATGAGGATTAGCATCGTTGATTACTATAATTTCTCTTCATTAGTATACTATTCCACATTTTCAACAGTTTGTCGTAATTATGCAAATAAAAATTGACAGATTTTCTTACTTTTTCGTATATTTAATCGTACAAAAAGGAAGAGTATCTTTCCTAAATTGTTTTGTAGCTGATTTTCGCTTATAACTATTACTAGGAGCTTCTCTTATAAGTGTTCAGTCAGCCAACATACTATGGCTATATTTTCTTTGGTATCGCTTTTCCATGGCTGATATATCCTGATGAAATCTTTCACTATGCCCATCGCGGAGAGGGCCACAGGTTTGATGCGAAGAAGTCAAGGTGGGAGTACAGGAACTGCATTTTCAAAGATATGTTACACTCCAGGGCTTGGTAAGCAATAAGCATTTGCTCCATCAAGGAAACATAGTTTTCTGATTTGTCGCTGCCGAGGAAATTTGTAGTCACCTTTTAAAAGCTTTCCACGATGTTCTTTCAGCTTCATTCAAGTCTCGTCAAATGCAGTGTCTTTCAACACTTCTCTGATCTGTTGGGGGCCCACAAAAATTTTGAGGAATGTCCACTTATCTTCGTTAAACAGAAGTATCAATTAGTTGAGTGAGCTCTTTGTTCTCTCCATAACAAAACAAAAGTCAGTTTACCGAGGAAAATGTTTTCTCCTGATGATTATTCTAAACATTATGACACAATTTTTTTTACAGCAAAAAGCCAGCATGTCTTCAGGACCTTAAAGACTACATTTGTGAAGAATTCCAGCTCTTAAGCAATGAAAAGGAACTATATAAAGCAATTTGCCGGTCAACCGTTGACAGATACAAGATGTGCATCAAACAACATGGACGACATTTTGAACAGTTATTGTAACCAGAACTATTCTCATGTTTTGTAAATATGTTTCAGAATTTTTTTCTTTGTTTTCTTATGTTTTGTAAATATATTTATGAAACAAAATTTTTTTTCTTTGTAGTAAACTCACCTAAGGAGAACATTTTCTTCGGTAAACTGACTTTTGGGACACTCGGCTCCATGACAACCAAGCTATTAATTTGGGGACACTACACTAATTATATATATATATATATATATATATATATATATATATATATATATAATCGGTCCCAATTCTATGGAGAGAAGAAAGAGCTCACTCGACCAATTGATACTTCTGTTTAACGAAGATAAGTGGACATTCCTCAAAATTTTTGTGGGACTCCAACAGATCAGAGAAGTGATGAAAGATACTGCATTTGACGAGAGTTGACTGAAGCTGAAAGAACATCGTGGAAAGCTTTTAAAAGGTGAATACGAATTTCCTCGGCAGCGACAAATCAAAAAACTATGTTTCCCTGATGGAGTAAATGCTTGTTGCTTACCAAGCCCTGGGGTGGAAATAGCTTTGAAAATGCAGTTCCTGTACTCACACCTGGACTTCTTCGCATCAAACCTGGGCCCCTGTCAGCGATGGGCATAGTGAAAGATTTCATCAGAATATATCAGCCATGGAAATGCGATACCAAAGAAAATATAGCCCTAGTATGTTGGCTGACTGAACACTTATAAGAGAAGCTCCTAGTAATAGTTATAAGCGAAAATCAGCTGCAAAACAATTTAGGAAAGATACTCTTCCTTTTTGTACGATTAAATATACGAAAAAGTAAGAAAATCTGTCAATTTATATTTGCATGATTACGGCAAGCTGTTGAAAATGTGGAATAGTAAACTAATGAAGAGAAATTATATTAATCAACGATGCTAATCCTCATTGCTTACAAGTAATGTTTTAAATTTATAGAATGAATATAAAGAAACATATTTGTTTATGGGTGATGTAGGCAGAAAGAATAGGGCTAATGGGGAAAATTTGGTATCGTCAACTATTAGGATTCGTTTTAAACTATGAAAAAGTTTTTCAAATGACTCTGTACTGAACGGACGCATTTCCTGAGCTCTCTGATATTGCTTCTACTTTTGCATATTGCTAAGAATTTTACTTTTGGAAAGTTTTGAATTTTATATACTTGTGTTTAAGTAATTGAATATTAGTGGTTTTTAGCGATTTAGAAGTTTTCATAGCGTGCCGGCTTAATTTAACTTAAACTTGGGACGATTATAAACTAATTTTAACTGCGTGATGCCGTCGAAGAAAGCGTCGTGTGTTAGGCGTGGGGCAAACTGGTGGTATTCAAATTTTAATGATTATAACGGCGGCCCTAGGGCGATTACCGAGAGATCAGTTTGTTTCTTTTGCGAGTTAAGGGAGGAAATAGTTTACATAAAACGCAGTGTACGTGAGGTAACGGAAAGACTTGCAACGCTTGATGAGGGCAGGGGTATGGCTACGGTTGACGAAAGCCGAACCAATACTAACGTTGAAGACGTTAGTAATTTGAAGGGTGAGGTGCGTAACCTAGTTTCTAGTTTAGGTAGCTTATCGGGAAGGTTGGATATAGTTGAGGAAAGGGTTGAGGTTGGTCCGAGATTAGTAGATGGTGAGGGATTTACAGAAGTTATGGGTGGAGCTAGGCCGTGTACGTTAGGTGATAGGAATCACCCCCCTATCGAGGTTTCGAACCCTTTCGCCCATTTGGAAAGGGACGTGAATGAGAGGGAACCTATTTTAAATGGGGACTCTTTAGTGCGCCATATGGACACAGAGTTTGTTAAACAGCATCCAACCAAGAGGAGGAGGGTCTGTCTCCCAGGGGCCAGGGTTGACAGAGTTAGAGACGAAGTGAATAGGATTGACGTTGCCTCCCGTCACTCGATGTTGGTGACGATGGTAGGGGGCAACGACTCTACTCATATAACCCCAATACGAGAGTGCCTGACCTTTTAGAGAGATATAAGGGATTAATTAGGTCCCTAAAGGCGAGGTCAGATAGGTCTTTAGTTCTAGGTATTACCCCCAGGCACGGTTTGGGTCTTAGGATTACGTCTAAAGCGATATTTTTTAATAATAAATTAGAAGAGATTTGTGCTGATGAAAATGTACCCTTCGTAAAGCTGTGGTCAGAATTCAGTGATCCTAGCCTTTTTATAAAAGATGGCGGGTGCACTTTAATGAAGTAGGTAATGCTAGGCTAGGTAGGTTAATTAACGAAAACGTACGAAAGCTGCATAGGTCGAAGCCTTCTTTAAACGTTGTGGGTCCGGGGAACGCGGGCCCGACGTGAAAATAGTTTAAAACGCCGGCTCGTGGTAAAAAAATAACTTAAACGTCTTTTATTGTAACGCGCGTAGTAGTAGAAATAAATTAAACGGATTTAAGGCGATAATTTATTCCGGCAACTACAATATAGTTGCTATCACTGAAACGTGGTTAAATACCGTGACTCGGGACTTGTTGGGGGAACTTGATATACCGGGTTTTAAACTCTTTACTAATGATAGGTTACATAGGTTTGGTGGCGGCGTTTTGCTGTACATTCGTAATTCCCTTAGAGCTATCGAGGTTAAGATAAATTTTCTGGCAGCAATTAATGCTATATGCGTTGAAGTTAGGACGCGTAGTATTAGTTTTAATTTTGTTGTTGTTTATAAACTTCCCGTTCAACCCTTCGATACCGATACTAGATTTTACGCACTTCTTGGTAACTTTATTCACAATCGGAATATTATATTTGTCAGAGACTTTAACTGCCCTAATGTCAATTACGAGACTTTTACTGGTAATGAGGAGGGTTTGAGATTGATTAAGTTCATGGAAGATAATTTTTTACGACAGATGGTTACCGAACGAACGCGCGGTGACAATATTTTAGATATGGTGATGACGAACGGCGAAAATATAGTCGATAGTTTAGAAGTAGGCGAGAGTTTAGGATGTAGTGATCATCAAATTCTTAGGTTTAAGTTATTGATAGAAAACACTAAGGATAGTAACGTAATAGAAGTCCCTGATTTTCGTAGGGCTAATTTTGATAGTTTTGCGGATAGGATGAGAGTAGTGGACTGGGATAACTTATTTATGGGTAATGACACAAATTTGCATTGGGAGGCGTTTAAAGAAAGTTTTATGAATATTGAAAGGGAGTTTATTCCTCGTAGGCCCAAGCGCGCTAGAAATCATGGTAGGCCCAAGTGGTGGACTAGGGAAATAGGCGAGTTCATAAACGAGCGTAACAGAGCGTATAGACTTAATAAGCGCAATGGCACGGCAGCTAACTTTAATAGATATATCGAGCTTAGACGTCAGGTTAAAAGATCAGTTAGGAATGCTAAGCGTAATTTAGAGATACTTATAGCTGCGGATAGTAAACATAATCCAAAAAAGTTTTTTGAATACGTCAATAATCGTAAGCCGATAAAAGATAACATAGGCCCTCTAGTGGATGTTAACGGCGCTTTGGCTTCTGACGCTAAGGCGATGGCGGGTATTTTCAATAACATTTTTGCGACAGTTTTTACCGTAGAAGACGTAAATAATGTCCCCGACGTGTACGATATCGTTCCATTTAGTAGCGAGAATATTTTGGATGAAATAACTTCACGAGGGTGAGGTTGCGCATTATATCGATAGGCTAAAAGTTAGCAAGGATCCAGGCCCTGACGCTTTTTATCCCAGACATTTGAAAGATTTGAAAGACGTTATTGTAGGCCCCTTAATAAAGATTTTTAATCAGTCACTCGAAACGGGGATTATTCATGAAGACTTCAAACTAGCTAACCTCACGCCCATTTTTAAAAAGGGCGACCGCACAGTAGCTAGCAATTATAGGCCCATTAGCTTTCAATTGTCAGTAAACTTTTGGAATCTGTAGTTAGGGATCGTATCATCGATCACTTAGAAAGGAGAGATTTGATTAATAGTAGTCAGCATGGGTTTCGACGCCATAGATCTTGTTTAACTAATTTGTTAGAATTTTATAACGAAATAGTGCGCGAATACGATAGGCATAGAGGCTGACGTTATTTATTTAGATTTTAAAAAGGCGTTCGATACAGTTCCGCATAGAAGATTAATTGCGAAGGTTAAAGCGCACGGTATACGCGGTCAGGTAGCTAACTGGTTAGAGGAATGGCTTCGTGCTAGGAGACAGAGGGTCGTTGTTAATGGTAGTGAATCGGGGTGGTTGGATGTAGGTAGCGGTGTCCCACAGGGTTCAGTGTTAGGCCCATTGCTATTCGTAATTTACATTAACGACATAGATGTAGGATTGACTAGTAACGTGTCAAAATTCGCGGACGATACTAAAATAGGCGGTAAGGTTGTTAACGAGGACGATAGAAATAGGCTCCAAGACGATGTAAATAGGATTATGGAGTGGACGGATAAGTGGCAGATGCAATTTAACGTAGACAAATGTAAAGTTTTGCATATAGGTTCTCGTAACAATAATTACACGTACACGATGGATGATAGAGAGTTAGCGAGCGTTGACGAGGAAGTAGATTTAGGCGTACGCGTATCTAAGGATTTAAAAGTTAGGAACCAGTGCCTGGAGTCTTGCGCAAAAGCTAATAGGATGTTAGGCTTCATAGCGCGTAATTTCGAATTTAAATCGAAGGATATTATATTGCCCCTTTACAAGTCCCTAGTCAGGCCTCATTTAGAATATGCCGTTCAGTTTTGGTGCCCGTATTTGCGTGAGGATATTGATAGGTTAGAAAGGGTTCAGCGTCGTGCCACGAAACTAATTCCGTCATTGCGCAACAAGCCTTATGAAGATAGGATTAAAGAGTTAGACTTGCATTCACTCGAAACTAGGAGATTAAGGGGGAGCTTATTGAAGTTTTCAAAATCGTTAATAACATCGATAACGTAAATTTTGACAAACTGTTCACTTTCGATAATAGCAATACTCGTAATAACGGATTTAAGTTGCGTGGCAGACGTTTCATTACTAATATCGCTAAAAACTTCTTTACGTTTAAAGTAATTGATAAATGGAATAATCTTCCCGCGCCGTCGTGAACTCTACCAGCGTTAATGTGTTTAAAACCGTTAGATAGGCATTTTAAAAATATTAACGTTGTTTAAAATAAAAAAAACAATTAGCAACAGGAGCTCTGGGGTGGTGGTCGAGGATGAGTCTGACTAATGCCAGCTTGTGACATGCCAGCGTGTGATATGCCAGCAAAAAAAAAAAAAAAATTAGACTAACACGAACGTAGATGTAGCTCGTAGAGTAAACTAACCCACTTTTTGTTTAACTTTACCTACTTTTTTTTTTTTTTTCTATCTCTCCTTTTTGCATGTCTGTAGTTTGCATGGTATGATAGTGTTTGAGTTAAGATGTGTTGCATGGTTTGTGCGTTCTTATTTTACTTCTTTTCATCTTTCACGCCTTTCCAGCCTAGTGGGCTGCATCCTCTACCTCCCTATGGAGTGGAGGATCGGTCTGCAACAGCTGGAAGAATGTGTTGCTTTGAGTTAAGAATGTGTTGTTCTTGAGTTAAGAATGTATTGCATGGTTTGTAAGCGTTCTTATTTTACTTCTTTTCATCTTTCATTTCCGGCAGAGTGGGCTCTACCTCCCTATGGAGTAGAGGACCGTTCTGCAATCTTTCCTATTCTCTCCGACTATTTTTCTGACTTGTCGGCAGTGGCCGGCGGATGATGATGGTGAGTCTTTTTTCTCTTTTTCTGAATGAATGTTAACCCACGAGTGATAGGTGTTGCTACTTAACACCTTATTCTCTTTTCTTAACCCCCTACTCTTTCCTTTCTCTCGGGCTAACCTTAGAGTGGATCTTAGGGTCTTTGTTAGCCTTAGCTTCTGTAGATCTGTAGATCTTAAAGTTTGGTGGCTTAAAATTTAGGCCCAAAGAGAGAATTCGTCTTTCGTTGTTGCTCAAAGTTCTCTTAGAAAAATTGTTTGATCAGGGTTAAGAGGTTGAAGGTTCTATTTCAACCCCACTTGAATTAATTTTCTATTTTATCTTAGTTGAATCTGTTTGCGTTAGTTAATGGCGTCTTTATCAATTTGATATTTAAACAACACTAACTAGATTATAAAACTTACAGGTTCTTTTAGGTGAGTTAAAAAGAGAATATATTTAGTGATGAGGTTTTAATATTGTTGTGCTTAACATGCTTAATATATATATATATATATTATATATATAACAAGCCTTTAGACATGACTCACGCAAATATGCGTGACTAGTTATCAAAGCTTTAGGTATTAAATACTGTACATGCATAAAAAGAGTATGGTTGAATATGTACATATATTGTGATTGTAAAGAAGTTTCTTTATTGCCTTTTGTACAGAAACTGACAACAGAAATACAGTCACAATGGTCGACTGGAAATATAACTTGTACGTTTCTTTGCTTCGAGGTAAGAGTTGATTGTTGCATAGCTAATACGAGGTTAAATAAATTAATCTTTACCGATGATGCGAAATGTAGTTGTATTAAAGTTGTTAGTCCCTTGACCCAGTATTTTACATATACGGATTGATAATTCAGAAAGAATCACACAAATAACAGAAAAACCGAAAAACTCATTAGTCGTTTTCTTTAGCTATATGGTACCAGATGGAAATTTAAGGCATACTTGCTTATTTATTTCACTGTTTTGTGTGAAAAAATGAAGATGAATAAGTTTATTGGCATACCATTATCCATGACAAATATTAATAATACAATGACAAATCACATACTAAGGATAGAAATATATACGATTAATGAGAAATAATACAGTAATTTCAAAGTTAAGTGGAGCCACAATCAGACGTTTACGTACCATGAATTCCATAGTTTAGAAGACGTACGGAAGATTGGTAAATAGGTTGGATAATCGGTATGGTTGATTTTTTATTTCGTTGCATTAGACTGTAGTCTTGTTACCTCAGGGAAGCTCATTGTGGGTAACAAGCATTTGCAGAACTGTGCATTTCGGAGTAATTTATGCAGGAGCCTAAAAGATCTTTTGGATTGCAAATTTAGGGTTCTGCCAGAACCTTTTTTATAAGCCATCCAGAGTTGATGTCCGTATATATTACTGCAGAAAGGGAGATTCTTTAGCTTCACTTGTACAGAGCCGGAAGCTCCTTATAATAATATTCGCTTTAACAAAAAGGCTTCGAGATTTTCTTATATCTGAGTCATCAGTCAAGGAGCTGGTTTAACCCCATTACCTAAATTCTTGTACTTCATCATTGTATATTATGTTATAAATCTAATATGGGAACTTCCCTGCCTTCTAGTTTTGTAAATAAAATATTGTGGTTCATTCTATCATATACCTTACTTATACTCGTATCTAGAAAACAGCTATAAATAGTTGAATTACTGCCATTGTATTTAAATATAATTAAGTATATAGATACACAGATCAGTTGAGTAGGACCTTTTAAAACCAAAACTCATTTAGTTCATAAGTTATCATTTAAGTGGTGTAGTAACAAGAGTTTCTCTACTAGTTTCGAGAAACAAGAGGCGTTAGCAATGGGCCTGTAATTATTGATGAATACAATACCCATACTTATTATATATATATATATAATTACACAATAGAGAGAGGATGGCTATATTATCTCGCTTACTTACCTGTGTTGATTCACGAAATGTATAGCCTAAATATCAGTACATACAGACAAATATTGCATACAAATATCAGGTCATTAAAATTTTTAAATTACGTTGTTAAATTTTTTTAACACGCAAATTTATAACGAAATTTGATGTGCATTAAAATTATTAGTTCACAAACCAGATGGCATGTAAATGTGATGGTATATAGCGATGTAAATAACAGAAAATTATATATTTAAAAGTAAATAAACAATTAAACATGTGTTATGAATGTATAAAAAGATCTTGTAGTTGAGGCTCAGATCGGATGAAAATAAGTCAGTTTCCCTTAAAAAAGAGAGAAATGAATTTATTTAAATTAAAATAATAAACCTTCATTTTATTTTTCATAATACAGATATTAAACAAAGAAATTGTTTTTGATTTAAAATTTGTTTAACCTGATTTTGGTTTTTGAGATGTTCGCATTAGTTAACCTCGAAGAGGTAATGTGGTATTAAATTATAATAATACGTTTTGAGGTATTTTAAGTTTTCATTTCTCTTGTTTAAGGGTATAAGGTTCAAAATTTATTGTCAAACTCCGTTTTTGTCTCATGAAAGAAGGCGAGGATGAATCCTTTTTTAAATTTTATTTTATTTTTTAATTTTTATTTCCCCCCAAGGAGGAGGGTGGCCCCTCAAGGGGAAAGTGCCTTTCATTAAGACCTATGAGGCCCCATAAATGGGTTAGGAACTTAAGGGGCCTCTTATTACGGAGGCGAAGGCCTTCAGGGGGCCCTTTCCAGAGGGAAGTTTTAAAGCACCCAAAATTCCTTTACCCACAAGCGGCTATACTACGTACCACAAAAAACGTCTTAGCATTACCATTTAAAGAAAATTTCCTTGATCTGCCGAAACTGCTGAGGACTTTTAACGTAAATATCGCGTTCAAAAATTTGGATGTAATTAAGAATTCATTAATTAAAAACTCCCCTTTAAATGAACAGGGTTGTGTATATAAAATTCCATGCACAATCTGTAATAAATTTTACACTGGTCAAACTGGCAAGACGCTAGAGTTACGTACGTATTAAGCAGCATAGATACAGTATAAGAACCGGCCAGGAATCTAACGCCACTTTCATTCACGTAAGAGATACTAATCATCCCACTGACTGGAAAAATGCCTCCAAATTAAGTTTTAGTAAATCTATTGTTAGTAGAAATATAATTGAATCGAGTGTGATGAAGAATAATGCTGATTTTGATCTTAATATTAGCCCTGGGCTTTACAAATTAGACTCATAAGTTGTTAGAAAGGTGGTGGATTATTTTGACTGCATTCTTGCCACTTAATTGTTTGCTTTAAATAAATATTATTTTAATAATTGTTATAATTTTTATGTGTACATTTTAATGGTATTATTTCTTTTATATAGTCTTTATGTACTCGATAGTTTAGTAGACCTTAGAGCAAGTTATCCATTGGGAAAATTTTTAGATTGTTTTTAGATTGAGTTGCCTATTGGGGGATTTTTCGCTTCCCCAATAGGTAACGGAATATTCTGGAAGTAGCACGTGCCGACGATTGTGCCATGTCTTTTGATTCCTAAGACTACTGCATTCTTGCCACTTAATTACCTGTTTTAATTAAATACTATTTCTAATAACTGTTATCATTTTTTGTGTACATGTTAACTGTCTAATTTCCTTTATATGTTTTTTTATGTATTCGATAATTTAGTAGTCGTTAGATTAAGTTATATATTGGGGAAGTTTTAGATTGTTTAATTGTTTTTAGATTGAGTTGCCTATTGGGGAATTTTTTCGCTTGTGTATTTAACTCATTTACTTTGTAAAATCTGTCTATTTCTTTCTTGTCCCTGAAGATGTGAATATATCACGAAAGCGCTCGGACTTCGTGTTCCCTTTTCCCTGTAGTTCTTTGCTTATTAAAAAGATCACGTGTTTTTGTGATTTCTTTGCATATATATATATATATATATGTTATATGGGACGAATGTCAGACGCAGTATTGAAGGACGAAATAAATAAGATAAATGTTATACACTAGCACGCCCCCCCCTTCTTAAATATCCTACAAGAGCAGGCGCTCGTCTTTTTCTCAGTGATTGACGCGAGAATCTGCCTAAATTTTCTCCAAGTCCTCAAACGCACGCCCGGAATATAAAATATGAAATTAAAAATATTAAATATGATATTAAAACAGCCTTTCATTTTAATCAAAGGCTCTCAGATGCACTTTCGCGACATCCTGCGCTTGCTGTTTGCCCATGCACCTTCCGAGCTAACACCTCGCATCCGTCTCGAGTTTCAGGATGGGAACCTTGACTGTGAGAACTAAATATTTTCTTGGTCTCAAGGTGACTCACCTCTCTGACGTATGTGAGAATGGACTTCTTCCTATATAAGGAGGGGTCCACCATGAGGACAGATTCTAGATTCTGAGTAGCTCTAGGCCAAACTTTGGTAGAGCTCATCTACCTGAGTCTCCGCGGGTAACGGTGCGAGTTACCTCGTATGCTTAGATCAGCCTTTCGCGGTTTTAGAACGGACTTGAGGAAGAATAAGTCTTAGTAGAGAGCGTTATTCATTTTATCGCGGGTAACGAGGTGCGAGTGCCCCGTATGTCATTAGCGTGCTTTCGACGGTCCTAGAAACGAAGCACAAGGGTTTGTTTTCAAGGAGGCCGTCCTGACCTTTGAACTAACGTAACTTATCCCAGGTGAAGGGTGATTTCACCTACCTCAATAGGGAACGAGCTTTATATCAGAAAATCGGAATTGATGATCTGGCTGAAGAACACGCCAGCAGACTTAATCCGTTTATTTCTTAGTGGTCTTAATTGTCACTCGTAGATTACAGATCAATCCATTCATAGCCCGGTGAACTTAATTCAAAATAGACCTTGTGAACTTAATCAAAATAGACCTTGTGAACTTAAAGCAAAGCAAAGTATTATAAAAGTTTCGCCTGTAGTCCGCTTATTTAAACTTAATTAAAGAGCCTAAAATTAAAGTTGACTCAATTAATCCATCTAATTAATCTAAACTCGACGAGTGGAACAAGGGCTAAGGAAACTCCCGGATTCCGTAAGTGACCCAAAAGGGGGTCAGCGCACTCTGTTTAAAGGAGTATTCTATTGTACTTGAGGTTAAACTCAACCGAGTAACCCCCGAGTATAATATATATATATATATATATATATATATATATATATATATATATATATATACACTGTATATATATTTTTTTCCGAGCGCAAAGGAGCGTTAGTCCGTAGTCACCAGTTGTAAGATGAAGTGATGACTCCACGAAATACAAGCTCAGAAGAAAAAGTGAAACAGATTCGAGACGACTTATTTTCATTACATTTTCAGGAATACCTCACTTCTCCCTCTTAGTGGATCGTGTTCTCTTGTGGAAAACATCAACCCTTTGAGGACCAAGGGACATATTTGTCCCAATGGAAATAATAATATAAATTGTACAATTTTGCAACGTTTCTACAAATACATCTATGTATTTATATAGGTATCGTTTAGTTGTCGGAAAATTAACCCAAAAATGGGTCATTTAAGTGATTATAGTTATTAACATATCTAATTGTAAATAACAATTAAACTTACACTTTTAAATTCAAAGGAACATATACCAGTATTCAAAGTGTTAAAAGATATTTGTATGAAAATTTCAAACAGATGAGATCCAAAAATATTACAATTAATTATTATTACAATTTTACACCCTTAAAATTTACAGTGTTTTAAAAATATAATTATATTTAAAATGGCGATATAGAGAGGGGTAACTAATATAATTTGAGAAAATGTGAGGAAATATAGAACTTTAGGATTTATTTGTACATTTGAATTTTATTTGTGTATTTTAATTTTACAAGCCGCCTTCGGCTCCCTACCTTACGGATAGGGCTTGTGATCACTTCGTGATCTTTAACGCCGCTCATCTTAATAGATCTGACCCTAATGGGCGACTGAGCGAGACATTAGCTCTACCTACCCCGCGAATCAGGCAATCATAACAGGCGACTGAGCGAAAGAGATATTTGTTACTCCTCTCAACTCCGCTCAAAACCGCGCAGTTTTTTATTTATAGATAGATTTATACATTGTAGTGTTTCTATGCATTTTATTTATTTATTATTTCATCGCGCTACCATTGGTCTCTATACCTAATATTTAATTTATTATTGCATCATCATGCTCCATAAGGTGGCCCCTTTATCTTATACTTATTATTATTATTTGCCTAAGACAGTGTTGCCAGTGTCCCTATACCTTATCATTATTATTATTAGTATTTCCCTAAGAGTGTTGCATCAGGTGGCCCTCATACCTTATATTCTTTGAAAATTTTTTGCTATTAAAATGGTGGTAGCTAAACTTCATAGTCAGACGTCACAAATTTTTTTTTTATTTTAAATTTTTAATTAAAAAAAATTCTTATCTTTCTTTTAATCAAAGTCCCATAAAGGATTAAGATCTTATCATGGATTAAGGGATCTTATCAAGGATTAAAATTTTGCTCTAGTGGCACTCTTCAGTGGCACTCCCCATTTTACTCTCTTTTCCCCTCTGGCACTCCACCTACCCCTACCCTCTTAGCATTTTCCCTTTCCTCTCGACATTCTTGTAACCATACTACTTGGACAGTCGGATATGTCATAAACATCAAACAAGGTCTATGGAGAGTGATCCTAGTATATCAAAGGCAAATATACTCTTCAATTCTTGCACTTATTCAGCGGTGGAATTGTGGAACAATTTACTGAATGAATTAAAATGAGTCAATGGTCACTCATCTTTTATAAAGTACTGTAATTAAAACTTAAATTCAAAAGCAACTGAAGGAACTCCTTTCTTTATTACTGTTATTATTTATTATTATTAAATTGCTGTTGTCATCATTAAAATTCTCAGTATCCTTAGAAAAATTTCCCCCATAACTTTTCACCTCACATGCATATTGGTTTTATTATTCTTTGTATTAAGCTTTTAATATAAGTAGGCCTCTATGTTTTTGTCTGTAAGTTCCTTTCAATTTCAAGTCATTTATAAAATTTATAAAAATTTATAAATTTAAATGTTCAACATACAACACAGTTTGTACTAGTCTGTAAGGTTTTTACTTTTTAAGTCTTTCATAAAAATTTATGAAAATCTTGTAATTATATCTATTATATAAGTACAATTATATAATTATACCTACTGTAATTATATAAGTATAATTATATCTAACTCGTAGATTTAGGCTTGTAAAGCGTGAACGTTTGCTAAAGGCAGTTTACAACTGCATACTGTATACTGTTTCCTATCCTTTTGATATATTGTATCTTCAAGCTATTGAAGCACCATTCTACCTTCACATTTAATCATTTCACGACACGCCTCCTCATTTCCCGCCGCCTTTCCTCTTTTGAGCCTGCATACTACTCGTTCAACTTCCTCTAATTTGAGGTCTTCCATTCGCTGGTATATACTTCCGCATACGTCACCAAAATCGCTGTATCTACCTCGCTGATCGACTCACTAAAATACTTCACATCTCTCTCGTATTTGCTCATCATTGCCATTCTTACAGTATCTTTCATATAATCATTCTACCACACTGACCTTTGCACTTTCACTTCTTCCCCGAATAACTTTGCATTCTCCACATACTGCATATTAAACTTCTTTCCGAAGTTATAATCTAGTCTTTTACTGCTTTTTATCAATCACTTAACATTCTTTGTAGAACAGTGTATCTTTTCCTTTCATCATTGCCAGGCTTACTAATAATTAATACATTTTTATTCAGTATTTCAAACAGAAATAAAAGTAAAATTCACGTTACGAAAGAAAAACTTTAATATTTTGGCTACAGTATATTTGTATCATTTTAAATTCAAACATATTTTGTTGGAGAATTTAATACTTGGAAGATTGCTTCCAGCTTTTTAATCAAAACAAGAAATTCTGGAGGATGCGAAAGTTCCAGAATCTGAAATGATTTTTACAACGAAATGTTTCGAAGTTTTGAAAGTTTTTGTTGTCGTATTCCTATAGAAAAATTTAAAAAAATTTATTTGGAAGTTATCTTAAAATCTTAAACCTTTAAATCTCTTTAAATTACAAATTTATTTGGAGCGAATTATGATAGTTTAGATCAGTGATGCACAAACCCTGGCCCGCGGGCCAAATGTGTCCCCCACGGGTCTTTTCAGTGGCCCCACGGGTCTTTTCAATTCAATGAAAAGTTAGAATATAAAAGTGACCCAATTTATGACTTAGATGGAAAGTAAGTAGGCTAATACATTTAGTTATTTTCTTCGCTTGGCCCTCACATCAAAAAAGTTTGTGCACCATTGGTTTAGATTGAGGAGACTGCTCCAAAGAACATAAAATGTTTTAAAAATTAGTTTGAAATCTTTCTAATAAAGACTTAAGTTCTATGAAAAAATTAAATAACAAATCCTGAAACATTAAATGAAAGCAAATTTCTACGAAAACTTTTTTATGCGAAAACAGATTTCAAATTTGGGAACTTTATTGAATATAAAAAACAATATCTGTTTTGAATAAGAAAGACTTCCAGGAAAAATTTGAAGGTAAATTGGATGTTACGGGATAATAAGCTAATAAAATGCCATGCATTTGCAAAAGTTAATGCAAAAGTTAATCAGTATTTTAATCTTTCATCTACTCAACCGGTGAACTCTGGGATAATCTTCCTCAATCTATCTTTCTCCATGTCTATGACCTCCAGTCTTTCAAACGGAGTGTCCAGGCATCTCGTAAACTCTGGATCTTGATTTCGGCTCTCTCTTTCTCCTTCTATTAAAGGGGGAGGGCATTTTTGCGGTGCTCGCCCTTGGCCGCTCCTTCATGTAAAAAAAAAATACCTGCCATAACTCTACCCGTAAACCATATTCCACCACCTATAAGGCCATTATTTGAAGATTTTGACATTACAGTACAGATAGAAAAAAGCTTGTTTCAAAATATTCCCCTGCGTTCCATTATTTCTTTGTGGGATTCAACCCTATTACCCTTTGTGCTGCCAAAATCCTTTTTTTTATCAGTTTTGGAGCAAATTCAGCGATTTCATCGAAAAGATTAAAAATATGAATTTATCTTGCAAAAAAATTATTGACTTTGATGTATGGTTGAGCTGTAGTTCCATGGTTCGACACCGACATCTCGCTTCGATTAAGAGTCGTTTCTCGTTCGGCGCAAGTGGTGGTAAAAGGGAAACGAGCAATGGGACCGCTGGAAAGGGCCTGAGCCAAGCCATCTGTTGACCTGTCATAGTGGTACCCACGACGGCTGACGCGGGTCCCTAGTAGTTTTTACCTTTGATTTAGAATTTTTATACAAGAAATCCTGAGAAGAAGTAACTTATTCGATTACGATCTTCCTTCTCATCTAGATGTTAGTCTGAAATGCTTATATTTGTTTTCGATAAGAATGTTTCCTTTCATTAAAGAGTATCACAAAAAGGATTTTATTATATCTGCGCTCCTTTTTCGGTCCAGTATTTATTAGTAATTGAAATATTTTGATTTATATCTCTCTCCTGAAGAGAGATATAATTATTTATTCTTTAACCCTCTAATGTCCAGGAGTTTTTTCTCAGACAATAAATCGACTCGTTTTCAAATCTGGATCCAGGGTTTTGATGCCCAGAGCGAAATTGTGTCAGGGCCCCCCTAACATGTAAATGAGAAATTTTGTCAGTAATTATTGCTAAACAACGTAATGTTTTCATTTTGTGTTTATTATTTCACAAATGACAATAAGTTTAACTGATTGCACCACTGTAAAAATGTTCAGTATATATATATATACCGGGTGGGCCAAAAAACTATTACCCAACTTTTGAAAAAATATTGTGGCTCACACTCTATATTGATCTTAATACCGAGGTCGTATGTTGTACCCATACTTTTACTCTTTCAAACGCTAGCTTTCAATCTAGATTCAACGACTCAGGAGTAGAGGTACAGGCTCACAACTGGAGGGAAGTATCAGAATATGGTGCTCAATTGAAGGGCGGTCAAAGTCAGCAACTGATGCTTTCAGATGACAGTCAGTTTTTCCATAAATAATTAATTTTCTTAATTTTACTCAAAATAATTCATTTATTTCCTTTTCATTTCAGACCATCATTCTGCTATAGTTGGTGAACTAGTTATAACATAATGAAATACTCTTTGGAAGATGAAGCATTGATATTGAACCTGCTTAAGGAGAAACACTAGGGTACAAAACGAATGAAGAAAGAGTTTCCAAATAAACGATGGACGATACCTGGACTTCAATATCTCAAAGAAAATCGATATCACAAGGTCGACCAAACGAAAAGGAGTGGAAGGTCAAAAACATCACGTACTGAGGAAAAAATTGACACGGTTTCATCCATGATAAGCAGTCAAGAAGAACGGCCCAACACCCACAAGTCCGTTAGAGAAATTTCAAAAACTACTGGTATTTCTCGCTCTAGTGTTCGTCGTACAGTAAAAGATGATCTCGGTCTTAAATGTTTTAAAAGAGTCAAAGTTCATAAGCTCTCTCTATCAAATAAACAAGCAAGAGTCGAAAAATGTTGTGTTCTGTTAGATCGATTCCCAGACAGAGAAGTGTCGAAAATATGGTTCAGCGACGAGAAGACCTTTACGGTTGCTTCAACAATAAACACACAAACTGACCGAGTTTATGAAAGACAGGACAAAAAATCTATCAGTCTAGATCGACTTTGCAGGGAACGTCCGCATTTTTCTCAAAAAGGCATGGTTTCCATCTTTATTTCAAAGTTAGGGAAGTCAGAGATTGTTTTTGTTGATCAAAATGCCAAAATCACCGCTGCTTATTACCAAGAAAAAATCCTTGATGCGGTAATGCTGTCGATAAGGGAGAAGTCAAGGTTGCAAGCGTGCATTGATAATGGAGGAGGGCACATTCCGGATAATCTTGGACTCAATTCGGTAACTGTATAGAAACAAAGTTTTTCTAACCGTGTCTGTATAACAGCGAATTACAAAATAATGGTTACAGTTAGCAAAAATCCAACTTCGCCACGAGATAGACCATGAAATTCTATACAGGACAGTGAGGACACATATATTGATTGCACAAATAACATTTGATAAAGGTAAAATTATATTGTTCAAAATCAGTCGTTATACTATTATATACATTGAAATGCGTCCCCGACTTCGCTATTTCTGCGGTATGAGCGCGACATCGGGGTATCGGTAATAGCGCTAATAAAAAATGAACATGTAATTTATGCATAAAAATAATAATTATTTATTATTAGCATAAAAAATATTAACAAAAACATAAAATAGCATTTACTGGTGCATTCTTTCGGAGTTTACGATCGTAACTTTTGAAGCGCTGTACGTGGGACAGTGTTAGTGACGTTGCCTAAGGCAAAGTGATGTCACGGGTTATGGACATGGAACGCGGCTGATGTAGGAGATGAGCAGTGTTGTGAGAGATGTTAAGCTGTTATGAACTGCTGTAATATATACACGCTTCGCTTATTGTGTAGTGTTTAAAACAATCTATCGTTACAGTATGGATTTTTTTTTTTTTTTAGTACATATTAAAAAAAATTTCGCCTCTAGGATAAAGAGCGCTATGACGAATCAGCGCTAAACGGGGTTGCGCTAAGCGTGGTATCCTCTAAGGAGGAGATTGTAGACACCAATCGACCAGGGAAGTATTCTCGAGGGGACGTTAGACAAGATAGGGGAGTGCTGGAACTACCGTTTCTCCTGTCACTGTCCTACTAAGTTGATCTTTTTCCGTGTCTCATCTACCCTGTGAGCAGTCCAGCATGCTCTCAAACACACACTTCTCTCCCTATACCTCACTACAAATATTATACATGCGTCTTACACACTACATAATCTTTTCAAAATTAAAAAAGGCATGAACTTCAAAAGCCTCAGACTCCCCTAGGGAAGGGACCATGAATGTTCCCACTTCTGGCTCCCCCGCTGCCGATACCAGGAACGCAAACCCGGGCAGCGGGACTGGATCTGCTACCGTCCATTCTAAATGTTCTTGGCCTCCGTCTGATTCACTTTTCTTAAATTTCTGCAACGTTCCTGGCCTT
This sequence comes from Bathynomus jamesi, assembly GCA_023014485.1. Taxonomy (NCBI): domain Eukaryota; kingdom Metazoa; phylum Arthropoda; class Malacostraca; order Isopoda; family Cirolanidae; genus Bathynomus; species Bathynomus jamesi. The sequence continues at coordinate 337,235 of JAJOZX010001207.1, forward strand.
TTCTATAATTTTCAATTTGTTGAACACCTTTCCTCCTTTAAACATCATCTTCGTTTCCTCACTGAAACTCAGGTGTCTGGGACGACTGACAGCAATCCCCTTTTCTGTACCTTCCTACTTTCTTTATACTCAATTTTACTCCAAAGGTAGCTGTTGCGTATATGTACGGAATAACCTAACTTGTTCTCGTATTCCCGAACTCGATTCTTCCGAATGCTATACCTTCTGGCTTCGGCTTACATGCCACTCTCAAATTAATTATATTTACGCTGTTTACCTTTCCCTTAATTCTACCGACTATCCAAAATTCTTTGACTACCTCACTTCCAAAGTGGAATACATTCTTTCCCGCTCTCCCTTTGCTGAAATTTCCATTTTAGGAAATTTCAATGTTCACCACCACCTTTGGCTTTCCTCTCATTTCACTGACATCCCTGGTGAACTAGCTTACAACTTTCCTATCCTAAATGACCTAGAGCAGATTGTATAGCACCCCATTCGTATCCCTGATCGCCTTGGAGATAGGCCCAACATTCTGGATTTATTTTTTACCTCTCATCCTTCTTCTTACTCTGTGAAACTTTTCTCTCCGTTGGGCTCCTCCGATCACAATCTTATTTCTGTTTCCTGTCCTATCGCTCCAATTCGATCTTTGGAGCCTCCAAAGAGGAAACACCTTTGGCAGTTTGGCATCGCTGATTGGGATTCCCTTAGGCAGTACTTCTGTGATTTTCCATGGAGTGATTACTGCTCCCGTGGCTGGGGCCCCTCCGAGTGTGCTGATCGCATCACGGAGGTGATTCTCTCGGGCATGGAGGCATACATTCCATATTCTATTCCTACTACTAATGCAAAGAACCTTAGTCTAATTTTACTTCTTCTCATGCTATCCGCAACAGAGAGGAGGCTTTCAGAAGGTACCGTCGCTATCCGACTCCTGACTCTCACTCAGCTTATATTTGTGCCGGAATCGTGCAAAATCTGTTCTTCGACTCGCCAAAAATTCCTTCATCCGACAAAAATGTGAAAATCTGTCCAATTCTGATTCTTCTCGCTCTTTCTGGCATCTAGCTAAGAACCTCTTCAACAACTTTACTTCCTCCTCTTTCCCGCCTCTTTTCTATTCTGAGGGCTCAGTTGCCGTCTCTTCTCCTGACAAAGCTGAACTCTTCGCTCAAAGTTTCGCTTCCAATTCAACCCTGGGCGAATCCGGTACTGTTCCTCCATCTCCTCCTCCCTCTGACTTTATTATGTCTGAAATTAGAATCTCTTCTAAAGATGTTTTTTCCGACCTATCTGGGCTCAACTCGAGGAAGGCGTAGGATCCTGATGGTGTTCCTCCTGTTGTTCTTAAGTAGTGTGCTTATGTGCTGACACCCTGCCTAGGCAAACTCTTTCGTCTTTGTCTCCCATCATTTAGCCTGTCCCAAAGAAGGGTGACCACTCTCAACCCTCCAACTATCGTCCAATTGCTTTGATTTCTTGGCTTTCCAAAGTTTTTAAATCTATCCTTAATAGGAAGATTCTTAAATACCTCTCTTCTCACAATCTTCTTTCGGATCGTCAGTATGGGTTCCGCAAGGGACGTTCCACTGGCGATTTTCTTGCATATCTCTCTGACTCTTGGTCATCCTCTTTTCGGGATTTCGGTGAAACTTTTGCTCTTACGCTAAACATATCAAAAGCTTTTGATTGAGTCTGGCACAAATCTTTAATTTGCAAACTGCCCTCCTTCGGTTTCTATCCTTCTATCTGTGCCTTCATCTCTGATTTCCCTTCTGCCAATCTTAGCTGCGGTTGTAGATCGCTATTAACACTGATATTCCTCAGGGTTCTATCCTGTCACCCACTCTTTTCCTTTTATTTATTAATCACCTTTTAATTCGCACTTCCTGTTCTAGACACTCCTATACCTATGACTTCACTCTTCACTTCTCCACCCGCTTCCCAAAGCGTCCCTCACAGCAGTCACTTCATGATTCGCGTGGGACGGCTATGGGGCACCTAACCTCTGATCTTTCTGCTATCTCTGATTGGGGCAGAGAAAACCTTGTGGCTTTCAATGCCTCAAAAACTCAGTTCCTCCATCTTTCTACTCTACACAGTCTTCCACACAACTATCCCTTTACCTTCAACAACACAACTCAATCCTTCCTCTTCTCTTAACATTCTTGGCGTTTCCTTTTCTCATGATCTTTCCTGGAAAGATCACGTATACTCTCTTTCTAAAACAGTTTCTAAGAAGTTAGGTGTGCTGTACCGCCTCCGCTGTTTCTTCATCCCCACTCAATTGCTGTCTCTTTACAGGGGTCTTGCCGGCCCCTGTATGGAGTATGCTTCTCATCTATAGGGTGGCTCAACTCGTACAGCTGTACTTAACGGGTGGAATCAAAGGCTTTTCGTCTCATTAATTCCCCGCCTCTTAATGATTGTCTTCAATCTCTCTCTCTTCGCCGCAATGTTGCCTCACTCTCAATTTTACTATCGCTGTTATAACGGACATTGCTCTTCTGAACTCTCTAACTGCATGCCTCCTCCTTTAAGGAGAGCACGCAGCAGCAGACTTTCTACACTTTCTCATTCCTTTTCTGTCCAACTATCTAACGCAAGAATTAATTGGTATTTTCAATCTTTCATCTACTCAACCGGTCAACTCTGGAACAATCTTCCTCAATCTATCTTTCCTCCTGTCTATGACCTCCCATTTTTCAAACGCAGAGTGTCTAGGTATCTCGAAAACCCCTGACCTTGATTTTGGCTTTCTTCTTCTATTGGGGGGGGAGGGAGGGGCGTTTTTGCTGGAATTTGCCCTTGGCAAAAAAAAAATATATATATATATATATATATTCAGAATAATACAATATATCTTAACTACTAATAATGCTTTTTATCATAATTTAGTATATAATATGATAGTATACCAACAATAACATTGTATGCCACCTTCATTACAATATCTTTTGGTCTCGCACCTCTTATATAATTTGTGAAATACAAGTACATATAAGGACGGTGATGTATCCTGTTCGATAAACAAGATCGCGAGTCCTTGTTACTTTATTTACTGATCAAGCATCTTACTTTGGTTAACTTGGGACAGAATTGCGTGGGTGGATGAATAATTCTGGATTATTGATGGAAGAGTATCAGTCAAGTATGATTATATATTTCCTTCAGTAAAAAACCTAAAACAGACCTTAACACTGAAAATAAGAGTCGAGCGACGTCGTGGCCGTGTCGCAACACCGTTTTCCGTCGTAAGATTAGCGAGGTTAAGCGACGTTGGGTTTGTTTAGTAGCTGGATGGGTGATCGTCCTCCGCGTTCAGTTTATATAGCGACCCGTGGTTCGGATCCAACATAAAGTTGTGGGTCCCATCCGTTAGGATGAGGTTAAACAATCCAAACATTACGTATAACTAAATAACAGAACCAGAATGTGCGCAGAAAAGTTTAGAGAAGCTTGAAGCAGACTTGTTGCATGATATAAATTACACCGGTCTGCATGAAAATCGATTTCTTTATTTTGAGTTGTGATTCTGAAGCAGTTCGCTGCGCTGAATTAAAAAATGCTACCAGTGTTTTTCTATCACCCACAGTTTTAAAGTTATTAGCAAAACAATTTTGGGGCGTTTTGTAATTTTTTACCTGTTTTATCTTTAATTAATTTCGTTTTTTCATATTTTTCAGATAGATAATTCTAACATTACGTCCTTAAAATTTTAATAATGGCTTCTAGAGGATGTACCCATAGTCCAGACATATTTTGTTATATTTGTGGTCGGTATGTTGTTGTAAAACAAAGGACAAATGTAACGACCTTCATTAAGAGAGCTTATCATGCTTATTTTGGAATTAAATTAGGAGATCAAGACAAAAATTGGGCTCCACACAAGGTTTGTCTTACGTGTGTTGTGGCACTAAGGAATTGGAGCAAAGGTAAAAAGAAAAGTTTGCCATTTGGGATCCCTATGGTATGGCGCGAGCCTAGAAACCATACCGACGACTGCTACTTCTGTTCTTGCAATGTTAAAGGTTATAATGCAAAGAATAAAGAGAGCCTTCAATACCCAAGTCTTCCATCTGAAATAAGGCCGGTACCCCATGGTCCAGAAGTTCCTATTCCCGCCCACCCCAGAGTCTGGATCAATGCAATTCAGATTCTGATTCAGCTCCAAATCCAGACAATGATGATGTTTATGAACAGCCAACAGCTGACCGAGATCCTCCTAAACCATTAACCCAAGCCGAACTAAATGACTTAGTCAGGGATTTGAATCTACCTAAGGACTCTGCAGAACTTTTGGGGTCTAGATTGCAGGAGAACAATTTATTGGCATCCGACACATACTTCGCTTGGTACAGAAATCGTGAGAAAGACTTCGTGCCTTTTTTCGAGGAAGATGGTCCCTTGGACATCACAGGATTAGTGTGCAAGCTAGGCATCGAATACCAAACCAGTGACTGGAGGTTGTTTATAGAGTCCTCTAAAACCAGTCTAAAAGGAGTGTTACTGAACAACGGTAACAAATATGCATCAATCCCAGTGGCCCATTCTACTCATTTAAAAGAGACCTATGATAACATGAAACTGCTTCTGGAAAAAATTCAGTATCAAAATCACAGATGGATATTGTGTGGGGATCTCAAAGTCCTTTGCATGTTACTTGGGCAGCAATCAGGATACACTAAGATGCCATGTTTCATCTGCGAATGGGATAGTCGAGCACGTGACCAGCACTGGAAGAGGAAAACTTGGCCTCCTAGAGAGAATCTTACCTCAGGATCAAAGAACATTTTACATGAACATCTAGTTGAACCAAATAAAATCCTCCTACCACCCTTGCACATTAAGTTAGGCTTGATGAAGCAGTATGTCAAAGCATTGAATAGAGAAGGTGAGTGTTTCAAGTACATTTGTTCAAAATATCCAAAGATTAGCTACGAGAAAATAAAGGAAGGTGTTTTTATAGGTCCTCAGATTAGAAAGTTATTGACAGACGATCATTTCCTGAACACAATGACCATAAAGAAAAAGAAGCATGGCTTGGTTTCAAAGATGTTGTTAAAAACTTCTTGGGAAACTACAAAAGCCAAAATTATGAAAGACTGGTGGAAAATATGCTTAAAAAGTTTTGCGCCTTAGGCTGCAACATGAGCCTGAAAGTTCACTTCTTATTTTCGCATCTTGACCGTTTTCCCGAAAATCTCGGAGATGTCAGTGAGGAGCAAGGGGAACGATTTCACCAGGACATCAAAACCATGGAAAGAAGATATCAAGGAAGATGGCATACAAATATGATGGCGGATTACTGCTGGTGTCTGCAACGAGATCAGCCTAACGCACAGCATAAGAAAACATCAAAGAAGCACCGGTTTAGTCGTCATTAGTCAGAGCTACCTTCGTAGTCTTAAGTCTTTGGAATAAGTCCTGAAATGTTTGCAAGTAAAGAAGGTAAATATATTTTGTTTCTTTCAGTTATTTTTTTATTCTTTCATAAACAAGCAATATGCTTGTCCAAGAGCTAGGAGCTATTTAATTCTGCTTTAATTAGGTTTTACTCTATCACCTAAAGATTTCGTGCTACAAGGGGTGTTGTAATACCTCATCTGTCCCCAAATGTTAACCACCCATTGATGGGAGGGGAGAGAGTATTTTGCTGGGAACGGGACTGGTTGTTATATATATTTATCCTACATTATTATGTAAGCGTTACTGTAGTCTATAACAACAAAATTTATGGTTTAGCATGTGCAATCCAATGTTGGTCTCGATAAGATGGTTCACATTTGGGGATAAATGGGGGATTTATGACACACCCTGTAGTAAGAAAACCATACGTGATAGGGAAAAACTAACTATATTTTTGAGATCAGCGCACTCAAATTATATAGAATCACCAACTAGTTTGTAAAAATCGATCGACAAGTTTTCAAATGTGTACTGGTGTTATCAATCAGAATTTACATTTCTATATTAATTAATTAATGGATATGAAGAAGGATTTTGATTCGGTGCTTCGTCAATGACCGTCAATGATTTTTTAATAAATTATGAGAGGCATTGCTCTTGACTTAAAACAAGGTTTAATAACCACAAGCAAAGACTGCATATATTTTGGCTGGTGTACTCTCTAAGTGAGGGAATGTATTGGTTTTGCTACAAGCCTTTTGATTTTCGAATTATATTAAAAAAAAAAAATATATATAGAGGGTGGAGCAAAAGTCAGAAACCATAGGCACATTTTAATAAATTGTGTTTTAATGTGTTTTGTTCTTTTCAGAGTTGTTGTTGAGCCTATGGCACAGAAATTGACAATAGATAAACGGGTGGAGATAGTTTTAATGTGTGCAAGGCGTGGTAACACACACCGATCAGTTGCTACTGCTTTTAATGACAAACACCCTGAGAGGCCGCCAGTTGTTCAGGCATCATTTGGAAAACTGTTCACTCGCTTCAAAGAAACGGGAAGTGTTCATGATCGGCCGCGTAGTGGCCGGCCAAAAAGTTCAACCGATGCAGCAACATCGCTAATAGTACTCAATTACCTCGAAAACAGCCCACGTAAGTCCTTAAGAAAGTTATCCCAGGAAACGGGTGTCTCCAGAAGATCCATTCAACGAATTCTTACAACAAATCGTTTCCACCCCCACAAAGTCCAACTCGTTCAGGAACTGCACGGTGACGACACAGACCGTCGTGTAGAGTTTTGCCAGTGGTCTCTACAACATCGACAGCTTCAACGAAGGATCATGTTCAGCAACGAAGCGATATTTCACCTCAGCGGTCGTGTCAATAGGCATAATGCACGCTATTGGGCCAATGAGAACCCCAACTGGATGTAAGAAGGACATGTGCAATTCGATCCACGAATTATGGTGTGGGCTGCGCTCTGGGGGGATCGGTTAATTGGTCCGTACTTTTTCGACGGCAATGTAACAGGTGAAACATATCTGCATATGCTGCAAACATTTCTAATACCCATACTGGACGACATTCCATTGGCAGAACGGGCGGAGATGTGGTTTCAGCAGGATGGTGCATCACCGCATTTCGGAACCATAGTCCGGAGCTCTTTAGATGAAACATTCCAAAGCAAGTGGATCGGACGGCGAGGGCCCGTCGAATGGCCATCTAGGTCTCCAGACCTCACGCCTCTTGACTTTTTCTTGTGGGGCCATCTCAAGTCGGTAGTCTATGCTGATCGACCCAGAACCATACGTTCTCTAAAGGATAAAATCATATCTGAGTGTGCCAAAATTAGTACCAATGTGTTAAGGAATGTTCAAACATCATGCATTCAACGCCTCAGAAAGTGTCTCCAAATGGAAGGCCACCAATTCGAACATTTATTATAATTTAATAAAATGTGCCTATGGTTCCTGACTTTTGCGCCATCCTGTATATATACACGTGTGTGTGTGTCTTTTGATTTTTGTAATTACATTAATAGCGTTATAAAATTACCTTTCATCAAACAGTAATCTGATTTATGCTGATGACATTGTCCTGCATGATGCGCACGATCATTTTCATGCTGCGTAATTAGCATAATATAAATAAGCCTTGAACAAACTATTTAAATTGAAAATAACTTAATTTATATAAGCAAAAACGCTTAGTGTATCTTGTTTATAATGAAGCAATAATAAAATATAAAAGAATTTTAAGTTTAAGTGTTTTGCATTAAGTACATGGATTCATTCCTGCATCAGTAAAATGATGCTAAAATTTTGTTAGGGTTTGTGGAATTATATACATTGCCTGAAACTATCATGCCGTGCATACTTTAATTTCCATATTTCTCTTTTGAACACCCTGTTTTGAATCTACTTTTCGTGACTCGAATACAAATAATCTCAGAAAAACGATCAGAAATATAAGTAGCTACGTGAATAGGCCAGCGTTCGAGCTGTCCAGATCATGTGCGGCAAAATGCCAAAGGTAATACCAAGGGTAATAATGCCATAGGTTCAACGTGCCACATGGTAAAAATGACATATGGTAGTAAAGTTAGGTGAAAGATGATCGTGCTCATGGATGATTCTATGCGCTTAGTGACATATGGCAGTTTTACCCTCTGGCATTATTGCCTGTGATATTATTACCTCTGCCATTTTTACCTAGAATCGTACAGATATGAGTATTTTGAAGTTTATAATTTAAACTCTTAACTTTTCACAAATTCTTTAAAAATTTTCGGGTCAATCCCAGAATAGGCACCTGATGTACCTCAATCCCAGATGAAGCACCTGCGTTCAACCTCAATCCCAGAATAGGCACCTTGCAAGCAAAACTAACCAAAAAAGCAGAAGATATAGCAAAAGATTAGGTTAGGTTTGGTTAGGTTAGGTTAGGTTAGAGTTGATTTTTTCAAATATTGATAAAAACAATGAAATTATATCTCTAAAAACTGTTTATATTTTTTCTCCTCAATCCCAGATTAAGCACCTGTGTGTTGCCTCAATCCCAGATTAAGCACCTAAAAATTATTTCAGGTGCCTATTCTGGGATTGATCCAAATTTTCTGTTTTTCGTTCTCGTGTTTATTACGAACATCTGAATTATAACAAAAGAATGTTTGTCAGTTTACAATACCTTGTTCACTAGTAGGACTTTAACTATCCAAACGTTCTATATATCAGTCTCGTGATTAGAAATTATGGATTATTATTTTTTATTTATACAGAAAAAAAATTTCGTATAAGAATCGGATCTAATTATATGTTTAAGTATTATGTATATTTCCAAATAAAATAATTTTACCGCATCCAAACTGATTTGAAGAACGTACTCCATATTAAGTTCAAAATAAGTTATTTGTTTTAAAAAACCTATATTTATTATAACAATAAGTAGGTCCCCCTTATGTACTGAACCGCATATTAATTTGGTTATTTAAGAAACCTAATTTAGATTAAATGTATGACGTGTTCATTTTAATATGGTCACTATTAGGCGTCCATTTTAGAATATTTCAGAATGTTGTAGAATTTATAAATTTTATATTTCGCTTGTATAAACCCTAATTATAAAGATTTTAAGAGGGCAAACAACGACAAATTTAACTCTTACTATAATGAATTTAAGTTTAGATTTAAGATTCAGAGGGAAACTATAAGAAATGGTGGAAATTGTCGTTATCTTGTCATTTTTTAAATCTTATTTTATATTGGGGCTAATTTATCATTGAAAAGAAGTATAAAATTGGGAATGAAACAGTTTCCAAATATTTGGTCGAGTACGATTTTGAAAAATACGTTTTTGAAGATAAATACTACGCCCTTCGTAGTAAAGATTACTTTCCACTTAATGCGATTCCCATTCCCATCCACGGTCTACAAGTGAGAATGTTCGAAGTGAGAATTTCAAATCTGAGAAAAGAATTTCATGATTTAGAAAAAAATAAAACGAGAACGTGACGCAATTGCGGGCTCGAACGGATTTTCTAGGAAAATTTAACTTAAAACGGGAAATCCGACGATGGAATGGGAATGGATCGATTTTGAGAATTTCCTCCTTTGACGTTTGAGATTCTCACTCGAGAAGAATGAAATGGGATTATATTGAGAGGGAAATGACCGTTACGAAATTATACTCGTATGTAGGCAAGCTATAATTAACATTATTCTTACCGTTTCGGTTACTTAAACTCGCTTTGCGACACGTGAGAATAGCAGTTGCGAGTCGAGTCTACTCATGCTGAGTCCTCATTTACCTTTCAAAGTTAATTCTTGCAAAGGAGAGTCTACAGTTCCTAAGAATCAGATATTAATAAGCCTACCATACCTACAGACGCTCTTCTAAAAAATTAACTTCTGCATTATCCTCCATCATAGATAACAAACTATCCAATTAAATGATTTTCTAGAATATAATTATATAAAATTATACATTGAAAAAAATCAGTATTTTTTATCATGAAAAGTCATTTTTCTGAATAAATGAATGCATTCTTGTGAGCATACATACGTAAGTCAAGCCGGCGGGCTAGATAACTCATATGTGGGCTGGATCTGGCCCGCAGGGCGCCAGTTACTAACCCCTGACTTAAAGTAATCTAACCAAACCTAACCTTGATAAATCGAGAGCTCATATTAACAATAAGCCTGTATCAAGTTTAGACTTTGTGTATTATAATAATAACACTGTACAACAGTGAAAAAAAAACGGAAATGAGATCGTCATTTTTATGGCTAATTATATGCATAGATTGCGAAAATAACACTCATTTATTTGTATCACCCACCGATTTTATGAAAATGACCCTATTTCATTGTATCATTTTGAGAACCACTGGTTCTCTGAACGCATCTTTTACATTTTGTTCAGTCATGCATATGCTGTGGTGGTGGTGTTCTGCTCTGTGTTTCCACTTTGATTTTCTGAAAAATTTCTTTCATTAATCATTTAAAACAAAATTGTCAGCTATATTTTATCATAAATCGGTGCTATAAGTGAGTATTATTGAATAACAGCTATCAAATTATGTATATTTCACCGACCACGTCTATATTGTGTGAAATTGCAAATTGATCTATCATTTTCTTATTTTACAGGTTTTTATTGATGTTATGTTACAATGCCTAGAGAGTGCAAAAATTCGCCAGACAGTTTTTGTTATATTTGTGGAACATTAACGTTAAAACAGTATAAAAGGAAGTTGACTTCTCATGTGAAAAAGCTTTATGAATTATACTTCGCATGCAAAGTTGGTGATCAGGACAAGCACTGGGCGCCTCATATCTGCTGTGTGAGATGTACAAGCTCGTTATCTGCATGGTTCAAAGGCACCGGTCCTGGTCTGGGATTCGGTGTCCCAATGGTATCGAGAGAGCCGCTGAACCATTCAACTGATTGCTATTTCTACTTAACGAACATCACAAGTTTGAATCTTTTATTTTTCTGAATATATGTCAAATTTGGTGTTTTTAGCACATTTTAGCATATCCTGCTCTGCATAATATATTACACAATTATGCTATCTTAAGTAGTCAACAATGTCTATTGTCTCACATTACAGGTTGCAACAGAAAAGGGAAAAAGGCTATAGTCTACCCAAATCTTCGTTCTGCTATGAGTCCTCTGGAACATTCTACAGATATACCCATCCATCGTCCTCCAGCTGAAATGCCGATCGATAACACAGACTATGACAAATCGGCATCAGACGGCGAATGCTATGAAGCTCAAGTCGAGTCCAAGAAAGAACAACATCTCATCACGCAGCCTGAACTCAATGATTTGGTCCGTGATTTAATACTTACCAAGCAACAAAGTGAACTGCTGGCCTCACGTCTACAAGAATGGAATCTGCTGGCGGAAGACGTACGAATTACAGCATTCCGAAAGCGCTCCTTGGATTTGCAGGAATATTTCACAATGAAGAACAATCTTTGTTATTGCATTGATATACATGGTCTGTTCGATGCTCTGGGTTTGTGCTATGAACCGAATCAGTGGAGATTGTTCATTGATGCATCTCTGTACAGCGTTAAGGGTGTACTGCTACACAATGGGAACACAATGTCTTCTGTTCCGATCACTCATTCAGTCGTCTTGAGAGAAACGTATGACAGTGTTGCTTTTATTCTGGACTGTATAAAATACAATGAACATGAATGGCTTATCTGCGCAGATTTGAAGGTTGTGGCTATTCTCAATGGATTGCAAACTGGCTATACGAAATACGGTTCTAGGACAGTTCATACCAGGACAGCTCATACCAAGACAACTTATACCCAGACAACTCATACCTGGACAACTCATACCTAGGACAACTCATACCTAGGACAACTCATACATAGGACCAGAAAAAAAAAAAAAAATTAATGAAAACATTTATTTTGTAAAATTAAAAATTAAATTTAAACATTTGGAATTCATGCAAGTTATTAATGAAAACATTTTGAAATGAAAACATTTATTTTTAAAATTAATGAAAACATTTATTTTGTAAAATTAAAAATTAAATTTAAACATTTAAAATTCATGCAAGTTATATATAGGTTATATAGTTTATAGTTATATATAACTATAGGTTATATAGGTTATAGAGTTATATAGTTAGGTTCATTGAATGCCCGGTTAGGTCAACTGAATACCCGGTTGGGTTCATTGAATGCCCAGTTAGGTCAACTGTACGCCCTTGACGATTGGTTAGGTTTAGTCGTGATATTTTCGTTAAAACTAACGAAAATATCACGACTAAACCTAACCAATCGTCAAGGGCATACAGTTGACCTAACCGGGCATTCAAATTTTATCCTATGTAAATAATGGTTCTCTATTTATTATATGTTTGCAATAAATAATAAATTTGTTGTTATTGTTTTCTTATCTTATTTTGGTTAATTTGCAGAGTTCAAACTTTCGGGGTGGATATAGATGAAAAGATCAACATTGGGGTGGTAATTGATGAAGAGAGTATGAGTTGTCCTAGGTATGAATTGTCCTAGGTATGAGTTGTCCGGGTCTGAGTTGTCCGGTATAAGTTGTCCGGGTATGTGTTGTCCTGGTATGAACTGTCCGGTCACGACGAAATACATGTGTTTCCTATGTAAGTGGGATAGCCGAGCAAGGTCTGAACACTACACACGCTCAGTATGGCCGCCGCGAGAGAATTCCGCACCTGGATCTCACAATGTTATTCACGAACCACTAGTACGAAAGGAAAAGGTTGTCTTGCCGCCACTTCACATAAAACTAGGGCTGATGAAACAATTTGCAAAGGCGTTGAAACAGGATAAGCCTGCCTTCAAATATCTAAAGGAAAAATTCCCAAAAATAAGTGATGCCAAGATTAAAGAAGGCATATTCGTCGGCCCTCAAATTCGCCAACTCATGCTAGACGAACAATTTGAAGCGGTGATGGATGAGGTTGAGTTGGCAGCCTGGCGTGCATTCAAAAACGTTTGCAGCGGTCTACTAGGAAAGACTAAATACAACAACTATGCTGCACTTGTGGATCAACTTATCAACTCATACCAACGTCTCGGATGTAAGATATCATTGAAAATTAATTTTTTGCATTCACATCTCTCATTCTTTCCGGGAAACGCATCTGCTGTTAGCGACGAATACGGGGAGAGATTCCACTAGGATATAGCTACAATGGAGAGCCGATACAAAGGGAAGTGGAGTCTTGCTATGCTGGCCGATTTCTACTGGAATTTAAAGCGTGACCAATCAGAAGCATCACACAAACGCCAGCATAAATATAAATAATGAGTTGAAAACAGTAGAGAGTTTTATGTTAATTTTGTGCATATATGTTGAAGTATAGCAATAATTAAACTGTTCCATATGATAAAGCCTATCTGTTTATCAATATATTCTTATTTTTTGGTATGAAAATTTTAAGCAGTCATTACAAAAAAACGTGATGTCATAGAAAAAACTATTTTCAGATTTGGAATCAGCACACTCGAAATATTAAGAATAACCGAATGTTATTCCCGTTTTTTTTCTGAACCGAAAATTTGTTGTACAGTGTAATTCGTCAGGAGAGCCAGAAACTGTCACAGTGCTAGGGGCAGTTAACGTGGCCCATGGCACTAACTCCTAGATTATTATTACCAGCATCATGAGGTTTCAAACCGTTGACCTCAGTATATAGAGAAACGATGTTACCTACTTGAACTACAGACGCAAGGAATTAGATATGGTCAAAATATTTGTATTTTTAGCCTAAGAAAAAGAATATTTAATTAAATATTGTATATGAAAGAAAAAAGTTATTTGAGTAAAACTCCTTCTGTGTTGATCTGAATATATTGATGCATTTAAGTTAAAATTAATTATTATACTAAAAGTATTTTTCTAAAAATATTCGGATCACTTTAACATATTGCTTCCCAAAGCATTCGGGAAGCAATATGTTAAAGTGATCCCTCCTGGGAAGCAATATGTTAAAAAGTGATTAACACTGGCAATACGTTAAAAAGAGAAAGGTTGGTTGGTTAGAAAGAGGTTGATAATCTAGGAGATAACCTACCGACCGTAAACAAAGCTATAAATGCCCTAGCCGGGAATTCTTTATATATTTAATGTAGGTTAACTGAATACCTGGTTAGGTCAACTGAATGCCCGGTTAGGTCAACTGTACGCCCTTGATGATTGGTTGGGTTGTTGCGATATTTTTGTTAGTTTTAACGAAAATATCACAACTTAACCTAACCAATCGTCAAGGGCGTACAGTTGACCTAACCGGGCATTCAGGTGACCTAACCGGGCAATCAGTTGACCTAACCGGGCATTCAGTTAACCTACATTAAATATATAAAGAAAATGAAAGGATGCAAAAAGGAGCTACTCAATTCGTACTTGTGGCAAGTGATGTGGCGTGACCGATTCTTCCGAAATCATTTTTCACTTTGTGTGACCATATAGCGCAACAATTCTAATAAATTTACTTTCAATCTAATATTTTAACATGTTATGATTTATTTTTTATGCCTTTACTTTATTAAAACGAACATTTTTTATCGTACTCCTTATCCTAAGTATTGGGAAGCAATATGTTAAAGTGATTAATACTGGGAAGCAATATGTTAAAGTGATTAATACTGGGAAGCAATATGTTAAAGAGAGGTTCCTGGGAAGCAATATGTTAAAGTGATCCAAATATTCTTATGGCAATTTCAGAAATATTTATGCTTGTCGAACATATAAATCTTAAAGTAATTTTAGCTAAAAATATTAATTTCCTATTTCAAAATGCATTTCTTTTTATGTAGGCAAATAGTTTTAAATTTAAAAAAGATTATCGCCAAAATTTATCACAAACATTATCACTGTTTATTTTGTTTTGCTTCGTTCTTTCCTGCTCGAGGATTCACAGATGGCAATCAGTCTCGTAAGCTATGTTTGTTTGTAAGGTTGTTATATATATTTTTGAATATTTTTTAAAGCTGAATTAAACAAGATGTGAGCATTACTATGTACGATAATCATATAAGAAACTCAGCACCTGATCGTTCAAGTTTTAAGAACGTTATATTATAAATGTACTTTTTATTTCAAGAAAAGCCGAAATGGAACCCACGAATGTAATCATAAATTCTACACTGAGACTGGAGTTTCCATCAACATGTTCAAATATTTTCATCGAGCAAGTACCCAGCGTTAAAGAAAATATTTTTCATCGAACTTATATTGAAAATAATTTCATCGACCTGGGTGGCGCCATCTATTGGAAGAAATGTCATTTAAATACTGTCTAGATTTATCTTCATAAACTGAGTGTAATTACAAGCAAGTTAATTTTTATATTTCCAGAACACAGTACAAACAAACACCACTATAAGTGGGGGAAGGGTGGGGGTGGGGGTAATGGGGGATGGGTGGGGTAATGGGGAGGGGTGGGGGTAATGGGGGAGGGGGTTAGCCCCCAAGTTGCATGAATGGGGGTGAGGAGGTTTTGGGAGATACCAGATTCAGAAATGTTGAAAAAAATGTGAAGCTCAAAATTTTAATGGGTGGGTTTTTTTCTGTAGTTTAGCCTGTCTAACCGTCAGCGAAGCGACGGGAACTGTACTAGTAATCTTAATAATAAAAGGACGAGTTGAGGTACGAGTTGGTCTACACCAGGGATCAGCGCTGAGTCCGCTAATTTTTTATATTGTGATGGATGTGATCGGCAAAGACGTGATAGAGGAGGCTTCATGGACCAATTGGACCATGATGTTTGCTGATGACATCGTGTTGTGCTCAGAAACAAGAGAGGGAGTGCAAGAGAAATTAGAGAGGTGGAGAGTAGCTCTGGAAACTAGAGGACTAAAAATAAGCAGAGAAAAGACCGAGTATATGAAATGTGCACCTGGAGACGAACAAATAGGAAGTGTCATGGTCCAGGAATTTATTATAAAGAAAGTTAAAAGTTTCAAGTATCTGGGATCAATCATAGAGGAGAAGGGAGACTTAGAAGGAGAAATAAACAACAGAATTCAAGCTGGCTGGAAAAATTGGAGAGAGGTATCGGGAGTATTGTGTGATAAGAAGGATGAAGGGAAAACTGTTCAAGACAGTAGTAAGACCAGCACTACTATATGGGGCAGAAACATGGCCGATGAAAAGAAGCCTGGAAAAGAAAATGGAAGTGGCAGAAATGAAGATGCTCCGATGGATGTGTGGAGTGACTAGGAGGGATAGAGTGAGGAATGATTTAATAAGAGGAACAACAAAAGTGACGGAAATCTCCAAGAAGGCACAGGAAAGGAGATTGAGATGGTATGGGCATTAGGGTGTATCATGCTCATTAAAGCGCGAATTTCAAGATTGGCAGTATGTAGTCCTATGTAAAATTAAATTTTAGGAGGGGTTTGTTTTTTTGAACTTTTGTTAAAAATCACGTTTAAGTGTTCAAATTTCCACTTTTTCGTTTTCTGGTTACGTACAGAACAGCTGTGCAGGACATACACTGTAGTACAAATGTAACAGACCGGTTTCTTACCAAACAAAACCATTGTAACAGCTGTTATAGGCTACTAGAGTTTCACTGTGATAATTTTCTATATTTCAGATACAAAGCTTGGTGAAGATTGTGTAGCCACCATGACTAAGCAAGGACGAAAGACCAGAAAAAGTTCTGGTTCAAAGCTGAGTGATCTGGTGGGTCCAGGCAAGCAGTTATTTCCCACAGAAGTTCCAATCTGGAGAGCTGTGTTTCAGAGAGGAAGTCTCCTCCAGGAAGAGAAGCTGCTTCTACGGAAGAGAATGGAGGAGACTCATCAAGAATAGCGACCCCCATATAGAGATGGGATTTAAGCTGCAGAAGAAGAAGAAGAGACGCTGCTTCTGGATGATATGAAGAGAGCTCAGTACCCTCTGCAAGATTTGGCTAAGGACTTGGCATCACTGGTACTGGCACAGTGGCGCAAAAGCAATGCCAAGTTCACTCCTCCTGTGATCATTCAAGAGAGATCCATTGCCAGGAAGATTCTTGTCAGGTGGAATGAAATGATTGACCTAGTGAATGGCAGAGTGAAGGCTGCAAAGAGAGAGAAGAGAATATCTGAACTTGATACATTGTTTGACATAACCTGCAGACATGATATCACTCTCTGTGGAACTGAAGCATCTGGCTGCTCTGGCTGTGCCGCTAGAGTTCATGTCAACTGTGACTGTCCTTTGCCTCAGAAGATTCCAAAGCTAGAGCTGGAGTGGCTCCATTACCAGAGGGCAGAGGATCAAAACCTCAGAAGTTTCTGGCTTCCGGATGGCATCTGTTGGTGTGAAGGAAACAGTGAAGCAGGTGAAGGCTGCTAAGAGGAAGGAGGAGGAACAGAAGGCAGCTGAGAAGAGAAACAGAAAAGAGGAAGAAGAAAAGGAGCTACTGCTTAGAGCTGATGAGGGTGATGATGATGAAGATGAGGTGACTTCCTTGCAAGAGTCTCCAGGCAGAGCAGCTCCTACTGCTGACTGACAGATTTTTCCAGTACTGCACCAGGCACAAGCATCAGTGTCAACACTGGCAAAGTCTCCACCTCTGCCAGGAGGAACTACATGGATATCTCAAGCACTGCTGCGGCTGCAGTCAGGTTCAAGGTGGCAAACACTCTCGCAGCAGCCATTGCAACTGGTTTCTTACAAGATCTCATCAAAGCTGGCCATCTATCTGCTGATAAGGCATATCTAGCTGTTGACAGGATGAAGATGTGGAGGGGCAAGGAGTCTGTAACAGGTGCCTCGGTGGAGGCCCTGGAGAAAAGGACAGACGGAGAGGAGATCAAGGGAATTTTCTTTGATGGAAAACAAGATAAGAAGACAAAGATCATGAGGTACAATGAAGAAACTGGCCGCTTCCATCCTGAGAAGCCTGAACTGAAGATAGCTCAGGCTCTGTTTGAGTGGATTAGTGCTCATGGTGCTAAAGATACTATTGCGGTCCTTGGTGGTGACTCCACCAACACAAACACAGGACCTGATGGAGGAGCCATCACTCACTTGGAGAGACTGCTAGGTCACAAGTGTCACTGGCTGATATGCCAGTTGCATATTAATGAACTCAGCCTCAGGCACATGATCATCAAGCTTGATGGTCCGTACACGCATAAGTCTGGGTTCACTGGCCCAATAGGAAAACTTTTGGAGAAGATGAATGACATACCTGTCAACTTTAGCTTCAAGGCTCTGCCAGGAGAAGATATAATTGAACTGCCAGAAGACATTGTACAGAACCTTAGCACTGACCAGAAGAACTGCTACCTGCTGATCAAAGCTCTCAAGACAGGAGATTTGAGCAAGGAAGTTGTTGGTCTGAAGTGTGGCCCACTGAATCAGTCACGCTGGCTGACTACAGGTGAGGCTCTGTTGATGCTGTGGATGAGGCAGCATGGTCTGAAGGGGGAGGTGTTGAAGAAGCTGGAGGTGCTGCTGAAGTTCTGCCTGGACTTCTACTTCAAGATGTATTTTGAGATCAAGGTGAAGCACCACATGAGGTAATTTGAGGTATAGACCTCACCATACTGTGACCGCTCTGGGACTGCTGAGAAGCCAGACCTCTGAAGTCAGGAACATAATCACTCATGTGATAGTTCATGGGGCATATCATGCTTACAGTGAGAACCTCATTGCCTCTCTCCTGTGCAGTGAGGATGAGGAGGAGAGGGCATGGGGGGGTTGAGATGATCAAGAAGATCAGAGGTAAGTCTAAGTATGGAGACATGAGTCTGAGAACTCATAGAAACCCTAAACTGAATTTTGATGCCACTTCTCCAATTACTCTGATTAATTGGGATAAGGAGAAACTGTATGAGCCACTCTTCACTTGTAAGATGTCAAGAGGAGAAGTTGAGGAGCTTCTCAGGTCTCCACTTGAAGTTGAGAACTTCTCAGGTCACACTCAAAGTTGTGAAAGAGCAGTCCAGGAAGTTTCAGCTGCAGCTCATGCAGTGTATGGGCAAGAGAGAAGAGATGGTTTTGTTCGTGCTAGGATCGATCACAGAGAATTGTTGCCAGTTTTCAAGTCAAAGCAAGACATTATGAACATGTTTTAGATCTTTACAAGACCTGCTAGACAAATCAAGATGCTTTCAGAAGAAAAAATCTCAAAACATTCAGTTGACCAGCACATTATTACAAGCTGGGGCTGGAGGAGGGACTTATACAAATATTAAAGAAGAATTGCAATTGGAAAAAAAAGGTTGAACGTCACAGCAGCTTGCGGAAAGGTGGGGGGCTGCTGCCATCACACTCAGTGATGCCAAAAAGAAAATGAGTAAAAATTGGTGGAGGCGTCTCTAAAAAAAAGGAAATGCAAGACCAAGAAAGAAGAACAAAGAGATTCTGCCTGATGAAGAGAACAGCCGCGAAATGTAGTGTATAGAAGATTAAAAATCATACAATTCCTTAGATTTGGGCCATTTTGGGTGATTTTGGTTATTTTATGGGTTATAAACCACTTTGGCTGATCTTAAATGGGTCCAAGCCTGCCCCTAGAAATGCTTAAGGGTGTATGTGAACAATATGGAACATATGGAGGTCATTTGAGGCTACCAAATCTTTGAAATTGGCCAAAAATGCCATTTTTCGACAAAAAAGTGCGATTTTGAACACTTAAATGCAATTTTTCGCCAAAGTTGCAGAAGACGAGCCCCTCTTAAAATTCAATTTTACATAGGAATACATACTGCCAATCTTGAAATTCCAAGTTTTTCAATATTCAACCTGAGCATGATACACCCTAATGGGTATGTCCAGATGAGGGAGGAGGAGTATGTGGGACGACGGATGCTGAGGATGGAAATTCCAGGCACGAGGAGAAGAGGTAGACCTAAGATGAGGTGGCGGAATAGACTGAAGGAAGATACGAGTGAAAAGGGACTGAAGGAAGAGGTGGCCCAAGACAGAAGTGAATGGAGAAGAAGGATCCGCAACAGCGACCCCACATAGAAGTGGGCTAATAAGGCTGCGGAAGAAGAAGAATAAAAATAATAAAAGGACGCAGTTACAAACATGAAACTTCACACACATATTGATTAGGTCCCGAGGTTGTGCACCTGGGTGTTAATAAATTAAATAATTAATTTTAAAAAATTAAATGATGTTATCAAGATCATTACGTATATATATATATATATATCGAAACCAATAAATTATTGAATACCCGGTTAGGTTCATTGAATGCCAGGTTAGGTCATCTGTACGGCCTTGACAATTGGTTAGGTTAAGTCGTGATATTTTCGTTAGCTTTAGCAAAAATATCACGACTTAACCTAACCAATCGTCAAGGGCGTACAATTAACCTAACCTGGCATTCAATGAACCTACCCGGGCATTCAGTTAATGTAACTGGGCATTTAATTAACCTAACCGGGCATATATATATATATAGCGTTCAACAACCACCCCGGCAACGCCGGATCGCTCCGCTAGTTAAAAATAAATTTACCTCGAACCGTTGCTACTGAAGAGTCGAATTTCGTGAGCCGCCATATTACTCATTCGGCCATAAGACGTTAAGATATAATGATAGAGTTTTGCGTATATACTTTTTTCTTTTAACCTTTCAGATTTCCGTGCGATGATTCTTCATTTCATGGAGGTTGGGCTTGTTGCCTCTCCTTTTGAGTTGGCCTGATGAAGTAAAGAGTTGGTTTCTTGCGTTTTCCACTTCACATAGCCAGGTACGTCCGGATCATCTGGAATTGTTCTGAGCCAGGCGTCTAGTCTTCTTTTGAAGATATCAACCGCTACACCACTCGTGTTCCTTAGTTCCTCGGGCAACTGGTTGAACAATCTTGGTCCTCTCACAACAAAACTATTTTCCTTTATGGTTGAGGATGTTCCCTGTCTCGCCTTTAATTTGGGAACACGACACATTCTTCCTTTCGTACTTTCCACTGTTGTTTGAGTGGTTATAGGGTTCAAAGTAAGATTAAGGACTAGTTCCTCTATTATTTTCCAAGTGTAAATAATGGTGTACCTCTCTCTTCTTCTTTCCAGCGAATATAAATTTAATTCACGTAACCTTTCAGGCTTTCCCAGTAATTTAGTTCTTTGCATCCACTGATCTTGACTATGAAGCTTCTCAGAATCCCTTCTAGGTGATTAATGTCTTTTTTTATATGGGGATGTTAAGACCAAGCAATACTACAACTTGGGTATGGTCAGTGATTTCAATAGAGGAATCATTATATTCTATCCCTTCTTTTAGAGATTCTCAGTATCCGCCCATTTATTCTCTTTGCTCTGTTTACTGATATCTTATTTTGTGTTTCAAATTTCGCGTCATCACTCATTACAACTCCTAAATCTTTTGCTTTAGAGTTTCTCTGAATTTCGGGTATAGTATTTTAGCATTATTTTTGGTACGCATGCTTTATTACATAAATATTTTCTGTACATATATATGTGTGTGTGTGTATATATATATGGGATGAATTTCACAATTAAACACGTGAAATGAATGAATAATGCAAACCCAAAAGGAAAAGGAAAAATGATTCCAAGGCCTTTCGTGAATTGAGAGAGAGAGAGAGAGAGAGAAGAGAGAGAGAGAGAGAGAGAGAGAGAGAGAGAGAAGAGAGGAGAGAGAGAGAGAGAGTTGAAAAAAGTAAATAGACACCTTCAGTTTTTCCAGTTTTTTATTTAACCCTTTACCGCACTGTGCGTCGAATTCGTAATGTTTCAGATACACGCATTTAGACTCAACCCTAAGCAAAAAGTTCGGCGATAAAGGGTTAATAATAACTTAATAATAAAATTCAATACATAAGAGTTATTGAGTCAATATATTTGGAATCGTATTGTTTTCCCTTTGCTACAAACCTGACACACGTTCTGGCATTCGTTTGTCATTTGCTCTTGAGGACAATTATCGTGGTGCCTATTTACTTTTGTCATCCCTGTATACGGTATAACCTTGGTTAACTTTGAGTTTGCTTCCGCCCGAATTGTTCATTCTGACGAAGGTCAAGCTCGTCACCCCGCCTTAGACCTACAGTTTAACGTGGAATCCGAACCACGCCCCAACAGCAGCACAGCGTCTTAAACACTAAGCTATCCACGGTACCCATTTATCTACCAACCAATTTTTTTGTGTGTGGAAGGATAAACAGCTGGGTTTTGCCGTGCGCCGCCTGCCATCACCGGGTCTCGACCCCGTGACCGATGGATTCATAGTTTATTTTGTATGTTCCACATGTGATCACATGTGGAACATACACAAAATAAACCTGACCAGACAACAGATAGTGGAAGCGACAAAGGTTGTAACACAAATAAGGGATGAGAAAAGACTTCATATCACCGACGCATTAATAATGAAAGAGACTTCCCGAAAATAAACAATCAGCGAACCGGGCAAGAACGAATCCTCAAGTTACACGTACGAAACTGACCAATCCCGTGAGTACACGTACGCGAAACTGTGCAAAAACCTCCGAAATGCGCTGTAAAAGAGAGCGCCCTGACAAGAAATTTTTTTCATGGATGGACAGGTTGGGGGGTTTCACTAGAACCCGTCTATCGATGCGTGCATCAATAGGATCTGACGAAGGAGGTCTGAGGCTTAGCCCGCTGCGGACCAGATCAGGGTTCACTCGAACTGCATCCAGAATTGCACTCGAACTTTGCATGACATCACCTCTCGGGGAAATGCATGTCAGGCTAGAGGTTTCCAGACCACGGTGCGACTCTAATCACCCACCCCGTCTCGTGTATGGAAACTGCAATCCTGATAACCACAGCCTGAGGGGAGGCGGCGCTCATAAGTCCGCCATGAGTCATCCCCCTCAGGAGATGCGGCCAGAGCCCATATCATACACCACCATTCTCACCCCCCCCCTCCTGCCCGATGGCCGACCCCTGGCGACCCTATCTCGCGACACATTTTACAAGATGGCGACCGCAACGCCCCAAAAACAAATGCGACTAAAAATCAAAGCAACATCTAAGAAAGCTACGAGAAGCTACGTCATCTCGGAAGTTTTCACGAGGGCACACGTGCCCTTCATCCGAATTTACGGTGAGCACCCTACGTTCACCGCAGTATGCAGGGAGGAAGACGCGTCGAAGCTTCTGGCGCCTGAAACTAAAGAGTCGCTTCGTACCGCGGGCATACAAATCCAGGTGCCCCCTAATATCAGAGCCAAGAGCTCTGTCTTTATGAGAAAACTCGACCGCCACATCGGATGCCGGTCTAAGGAAGAAATAAAAGAGGAACTAGAAAAGGAGAACACGTGGGCCAAAGTTGAAGAAGTCACAAAAATCAAAGACTTCACCCACGTCGTTAAAGTTGAATTCAAGACCCCCGAGATTGCGCGCAAAGCAGCGGAATCAGGACTGTTACTATTCCACATGTTCGTGACCCCTTCTCAGATCACCGTGGACGAATTTATTACTGTCCTGACTTGTTTCAATTGCTATAAATTCGAGGAGCACCCTTCGAAGGACTGTCCCACCAAACACATCACGGTCTGCTCCGAGTGCGCAGTAGTGGGACATAAGTGGACCGAATGTAAGGCCACACAAAAGAAATGCATCAACTGCCACGGCCCGCACCGTACACTGGCAATGGCATGCCCGAAGAAGAAGGAGGCCATCCGACTGAGGAAGGAAAAAACTCAGGAGGACTCGGCCGTAAAAGAGCTGCAACCGTACAGAGCTGCAGTCAAACAGTCCATCGAGGAGGCTCGCTCCCACCTCAGTCCCACAGAAATCGTACTTGAAAACTCAAACAGCCTGACCCTATTGACGTGCGTCATACACGCTCATCTCCTCAATATGGGCACCCCAGGCACATACTCGAAGCACCTAAATGACATGCTCAGGAGAAACGGCATGCCGGAAGTCAACGCCCCCGACGATGTCCCCTCGGCATCTATCTTCGCGGCACGACTTCCAGAAAGGACAACTGCCGCCTCCGACGAATCAGACAGTGAATCAGAACCTGAGCCCGAACCCGTACCCAAACCCGTCTCTGCCCCAGTATCAGACAACGAAGCGGAATCTTACACGGATGCCCCACGACCCCGCCGCACTCGTGCGGGAATCGGGAGGCACCGAAAGTGAAGCCCCTAACCGGGCAAACCTCTTGCCCCAAATCTCCTGAGAAGCCGAACACTGAATCCTCTAAGCCGTTACCGAAGAATTGCTCGTACCCAACACAAGGCCTCAGATCTGGGGCTAAGGATCGTCGCGAAGGCCTCCAACCCCTTCCCTAAACCCATGGTGCTATCCCAACTGGTGAAAGGGCTGAGAGAGGGATCTTATAAGTACACCTTCGAAGAGAACTTGGACACCACTTATGACATCCCACTCTTGATCGAACGACAAGAAATCGCTGTCAGGTGAGGACCTCGACGTTCTCCCGGACCAGGCATTCAAAAAAATTCGTTCAGGAAATGCGACGCGCTCCCCCACAGGCACTGAACCAAAAAGCAAAACACAATCAACATGCACGCGCAACAATCTAACCTAACGATTCTTCAGCAAAATGTACTGCATTGGCAAACGCACAAGACGTCTCTGGCCAATACCTACAGACTAATCGACCCAGACATCATCCTCATTAACTCACACAGCCTAAAGGCACCCCAGCAAATAAAACTGTTCAATTACAACATCATACAATCGAACAGATCGCAAGAACTGCATGACGGTGTTGCAATTGCCGTCAAACGTGGTCTTCGCTTCGAAGAGATCACAAGCTTCGAAGACGAAACACTGGCAGTGAGGTTAAAACTGGGCCACGAAGACCTCATCATTGGGACGACATACTGCCCCCCGAGGAGGGGCACCATCTCATCAGCAGATATTATCAAACTTCTGAACTACAACTGCCCAGTTTACATCATCGGAGACCTGAATGCCAGACATGTGGACTTCGACGATAACTACAGTAACCATTACGGGAAACAACTGGCGGAAATAAACAGAAGGGGGAAAATGAAGTGGCTAGGGCCACATTTTCCAACTTTTTACGGCAGGAACGCCGGAACGATGCCCGACAAAATTATTGCCAATAATCTGGCATACCTCAACACTCATCACTATCCGGGCCCAGCCACACCCAGCGACCACGTCCCTATCATCATGAAGATTGCCTGCGCTCCTTTACAAGTCCCAATCCGTCCCCGCCCCTCCATCCGCAAGACGAACTGGGAGGAGTACCAGGCTGACCTCGCCCAACACGAGCCCTCAGAACTGAATGGTGGGGGGATAGCAGCAATTGAAGCTGCCACGGCAGACCTTCTGAAGGCGCTGAAGACTGCCAAGGAAAAACACGTACCCACCATCACCCACCGCATTCTGCCACACCCCTCCCCCTCCGAAGAAATCGTCGCCGCCACACGCCAATTAAACGTCGTCAGGAACCAGATGGACAGCGGCATAAATTACCTGCATAACAAACTGCAATACAACATCCTCAGAGCCCGACTACGAGGCTTGTGGATTGAAAAAGAACACGACATGTGGAACGCGCTCGTCGACAGGATAGACGTAGAAAGAGACCCTAAAACCTTCTGGTCACAGATAAGGAAACTAAAAGGAACACCCAAAGCTGAAAAATTCAAGACACTCCGGAATGAAAACGGAAGACCTCTCATCTCGGACCAAGAAATAGCGGAAAGCTTTCGAAATCGTCTCAGAAGAACGTTCAACATAAGCGATGAAGAAAATGACCTGTTCGACGAAGACAATGAAGCAAGGGTCACACAGTGGCTGGAAGACAACCACGAAAGGATCCTACCAACGGATAGGGCAGAACCCCTAAATGCCAACTTCAGAATTACGGTGAAAGAGGTCACTGACACGATCAGCCTCTTTAAAGAAAAGGCACCAGGCCCCTCCGGAATCACGAAAACCCTGATCCAAAAGTCGCCCCCGAACATACACGAAGAGATAGCAAACATATTTAGCGCCAGTCTCTCCATCGGATACTTCCCAAAAGCATTAAAAACCGCAAAAATCATCATGATCCCTAAAGGAGGGAAATCCACAGAGTTCATCGAGAACTATAGACCCATCAGCCTGTTAGAGTACTCGGCAAAACCCTGGAAAAAATACTCCTTCGGAAACTGAATTTCCACCTCACGGTCAATGGTGCACTTTCAGACGCCCAGCATGGATTCAGGAAAAAGAGAGGCACAGCCACAGCCCTCGCCATTCTGCACGAAACGGTGGCAAACAAACTAGCGTTCAGCAGAAGAGTCTCGATAGTACTGAGAGATGTGAAGGCCGCCTTCGACAAAGTGTGGCACCAAGGATTACAATACCGCATCCTCGAACAGAACATGGACGCAAACTTAGGGAAAATCCTTTGCAGCTTCCTCAAAGATCGAAAAGCTTACGTCCAACACAAGACCCACACTGGCAAGCTCTTCGACATCCAGGCGGGAGTGCCCCAGGGAGCGATACTTTCGCCCACTCTGTACAACCTGTACATCGCCCAATTGCCTCCGCCCCCACCACACACCCGAGAAGTCATCTACGCGGACGACATCACGCAAATAGTAACATCAAACCTCGGCAAAGAGCAACACGCCAACAGGCTGAAGAGACAAATTGAAAGAATCAATGAATTCGAGGAACGTTGGAAAATTCAGACGAACCAACAGAAATTCACAGTTATTAACATTGGCCACAGGAACGTTCACGCACTAGAAATAAACAACCGAATCCAACCTTACAAGCAACAAGGCACAGCTCTCGGCCTGACCATCAACAGCTTTGGCTATAAAAACCACACCACAGCAAGGTCAAACAAAGCGAAAGAGAGCTCAGTAAACTCTACCGTTTCAGGGGACTCTCGGTAAAAAATAAGAAGATGCTGTACACGGCGCTGGTACGGTCTATCCTCGAATACCCGGCAATTCCACTGCACACAACGAGCGACACAAATCTGATGTTGCTACAAAAAATACAGAACGCTGGAACAAGATTCATCCTGGGGAAACGACTCAGCGACAGGATATCATCCCAGGCACTGCACCAACAAGCAAACTTACCAGCCCTCAATGTCCTCCTGCACAGCAGGGCGGAGAAAACTTGGAGGAAGGTACAAAACACCTCTCCACAGACCTATGAAGAACTCGATATTGGACCTCAGCGCGGGAGAGAGTACTTCTACTTCAAAAGAAGTCTACCCCGCAGCAGAAACCCCCCACCAACGGCACTTTTTGTACCGTATAAAAAAAAAAAAAAAAAAATAAAAAATAAAAAAAATAAAATAAAATAAAAATAAATAAATAAATAAAATAAAATAATAAATAAATAAAAATAAAAAAAATAAATAAAAATAAAAAATAAATAATAAAAAAATAAAAAATAAATAAAAGAGGTAGAAAACCCAAACTAAGCTAACAAGTCAAGCACCCTACAAAAGCTTGAACGCGCAAGGAAGGTGATCACTATCACCAGACCTTAAACCCCCATAAAAAAAAAAAAAAAAAAAACCTGCGCATCCTTGGTGAGCCCGAGGACCTATCAACTCTTCATCTATATTTCCCATTTCCCCACTTTCTGTTATCACTCCTACAACTCTAATTTCACCTCTTATAACGTCAACAACAACAACAACAGAAATTTTCATTCTACGCAGAACACCTACGAAGATGGTTCCAAACGAATTCCCTGAAGATACTCGAGGACAGAGCGTAAAGTCGGAAAATTTTGGAAATAATATTTATAATTTACCAACATTATTGAAAAATGTCATACGGAAAATTGAGAAAACCAATAATAAATTAATAAATAAAAATACGGTCGATTATTCAACCACACACACACATATATCACATATACAGTATATATATATATATATATATATATATATATATATATATATATATATATAGTATATATATAATAATTTCACGAAAGTAACACGTGAAAAATATTTATGATGAATAAAACCACGAAGGAAAGGAAACACAAAATGGTGCTCAAGCGCTTTCGTCTAATGACATCCTCAGGAACACTGAAGTACATAAAAAGGTTACAGCCTATATATAGGTTACAGAAAGAAAAAAAAGAAAGAAAAAAAGAAAAATAATACACACACACACACACACATATATATATATATATATATATATATATATATTAGTGATGTAGCGGATGTCATTTTTTTCACATCCGCGGATGCGGATGCGGATGAGGATGTTTGATTTCAACATCCGCGGATGCGGATGCGGATGCGGATGTCTACATTTTCGTTATTTTTAGGATATATTCGAGATTTGTTGTGTTTAACGTATATAATAAGTTATTATATAGAGAGAGCTGTAGCTATAATGTAGTATAATTGATTAATTGTACAATAATTGCTGTACTTTTCTCTGAACATATAAAATAATATCAAGCATCTAAACTAACATAGAAATCAATTATTGAATTCGTCTGCAAATAAATTCGTTATATTTGTTGAGTTTCAGCCACAATTAGAAACCATAATTGTGTTACCAGGATGCGGGACGTGAACCCAACTCAAATGCACCCCACCGACCTCTTTCCCCAACCTCCACCCTTATAGAAAGAGATCTTTAATTAGCTTGATAACTATTTATATTAAGTTTAAAGTTTTATTAGGCATATTTATAAATGAGTAATTAAAATAAAGTAAACTAAGATTCATCATATATTAATCCAGCACTGCAAAATAATCTCTCGCTTGGTACGTTTGTTGGAGGACAGGCTAAATGTTTCCTTGCAAGTTTACTCAAGTATGGATAGATATTCTGCGTATTTTTCCACCAACTAATAGGATTGTCACATGCAGCCAGGCGTTTTTCTTGGTGATAGCTCTCGATCATTTTTACTACATCTTTTGACATCGCGTAGGTCTCTCATCTGCTTGACTCAAGAAACTGAGAGACAGATTCTGTGATAGATTAGCTTGTTGAAGGTGTTGGTTCTGTCACTGAAACTTTTATTCTTTTGGTGGGTGGCGAAGCGACAGATTCAAGAGATTGAAGCTCTTCAACTGCTTTGCCAAGTGATGATTTAACTCGTTCTAATGTACTAGGTGAAAATAACTTAGCTTTGTAACGTGGATCAAAGTAGGTTGCAAGAGAGTAACTTCATACAAGAACAGCCTCTCGTCTTGTCGCTTGCATCACTTTTGCGCACAATGAACTAGTTCTATTAATATAGTAGAATTTTATAATTTCCGCTTATTAATGACATTTTATCTCAACGGTCCACATCCGCACGACATCCGCAGTCCAAAGTGCGGATGCGGACGCGGATGCGGATGCGAGAAAATGTGCGGATGTTCCGCGGATGCGGATGCGGATGCGGATGTGACCTACATCACTAATATATATATATATGCAATAAACGAAGAAGTAAAAATAAAAATTAAAAATTAAAGGATTATCAGAGAGGCATACAGATTTGTAAGGAAAAATATCGATTTTTAGCACAAGATCAAATGAATTATAAAAATACAAATTTATACTGGAAATCTGCCCGGGTTTTAACACTCTGCCTTATATGGTTAAGTTTCGATGTATATAAAAATAAAATGAAAATTAAAAGTTAATAAAGTAGCATACAAGTTTACCAAAGATTTAGCGTTCTACCCTTCTTATCTAAATCTGTTTTGAAGGAATTCAAAACAACAGGATCGAGTTGAAAAAGACCTTTGCTTATGTTGAAGTTATTTGAAAGTTGGATAATGGCAGACTCAAGAATATTTCTATGAACATTGTTGCTAGAGTGGAATAAAACTGAAGCATTATTCCAATCAATACAGTGGGATAACTCTGACGTGTACATAGGGAAAGCCCAGGTTTTAAGTTTAGTATCTATCGGAAAACAACAAACAATTTGTCCTACGTACACTTTTACTCGGGACATGACACCCCCACTAAGAAGGCCATTTTTTCATCAATGTTTCTCCGCGCCCTTAGGATCGCCAGTCCGGAATACATCGATGCCGAATTGGAAAAAATCAACGGTATTGGAAGTGATCTGTGTTATCCATCTGCGTTTATGGAATCTTGTTTCAACAAGGCAAAACGAACTTTCTATCGTGTCAATAATAACACTCGTACTTTGTCAAAAAATATTTTAGTACTTCCATTTTTCCCGGGCTTTTTAGTCATTGCTAATGTACTTAAACTTTTGGATATTAATGTAGTATTTTCATATAACAATATTGTGAAAAATATCATAGTAAAAAATAGCCCTACCAATAATTCAGGCATTATCTATAAAATTGGTTGTAAACAATGTGATTCCTTTTACATAGGTCAGACGGGAAAGGATTTGCACACACGTATAAAACAGCATCAATATTCCGTTAGAACAGGACAGTTGTCCAGTGCCCTTTTTGTCCATTTGTCAGAGTTATCCCACTGTATTGATTGGAATAATGCTTCAGTTTTATTCCACTCTAGCAACATTGTTAATAGAAATATTCTTGAGTCTGCCATTATCCAACTTTCAAATAACTTCAACATAAGCAAAGGTCTTTTTCAACTCGATCCTGTTGTTTTGAAT
This sequence comes from Bathynomus jamesi, assembly GCA_023014485.1. Taxonomy (NCBI): domain Eukaryota; kingdom Metazoa; phylum Arthropoda; class Malacostraca; order Isopoda; family Cirolanidae; genus Bathynomus; species Bathynomus jamesi. The sequence continues at coordinate 367,688 of JAJOZX010001207.1, forward strand.
TCCTTCAAAACAGATTTAGATAAGAAGGGTAGAACGCTAAATCTTTGGTAAACTTGTATGCTACTTTATTAACTTTTAATTTTCATTTTATTTTTATATACATCGAAACTTAACCATATAAGGCAGAGTGTTAAAACCCGGGCAGATTTCCAGTATAAATTTGTATTTTTATAATTCATTTGATCTTGTGCTAAAAATCGATATTTTTCCTTACAAATCTGTATGCCTCTCTGATAATCCTTTAATTTTTAATTTTTATTTTTACTTCTTCGTTTATTACATATATATGTATATATATATATATATATATATATATATATATATATATATATATATATATATATTATTTAATTTTTTTTTCTTTCTGTAACCTATATATAGGCTGTAACCTTTTTATGTACTTCAGTGTTCCTGAGGATGTCATTAGACGAAAGCGCTTGAGCACCATTTTGTGTTTCCTTTCCTTCGTGGTTTTATTCATCATCTATATATATATATATATATATATATATAGCGTGTAGCGTCATTGGGCAAAGTGTAACGGATCAAGAGGCACATTTCAGGTTTTGTACAATTGACCTCCCTAAATTAAAAAATGAGAACAAAACTTTTTTGTGACAAGTGCAACACCTACTTTTTCGCATGTGAAAATCGTGAAAATTGCTAGTTACCCATAACTTTTGGACACTTGCTTTCCTAGGGTTTGATCTATCATTTGACCCCTTACAATGTACTGCTTTTCAGTAAAAATAGAAAAATTTATTTTTGGAATAAACATATACACTGTAGGTAGGTAGACTAGATAGTTTTATTTAGTAAAATACATTAAAATCTTGTTTAGTTTTGAATGACGGTATAAAGTCACGGGATTTAAGTACTGCTCTAATGTAACCATCTCTTGAATCCTTTCCATACACTGCCCCAGACGCTTCAGTTACCATTCTAACACAGCGTTCTACACCTTGGGAATGACATGGTATCCGGACAACAAGGGCTCTTCAGTGATCTTATCGAGTTGTTCGACAGAGAACTGCTTCGTGAGTGGTGGTTCCATTGTGCACTCCTCCACTGGTGGAAGTAAATCTTTCAAATTCTGAGCACTTTGTTTGATCTTTGGTGGCCGAAATTCTCTGACTTGCCGTTGAGCAGGTTTGGGAGCTCGTCGAATGGTCTTGATTACATCGATGGCCAATTTCCGGTTTTTGATCTACATCTGCAAGCATTGCCAGTAGAACATTTTCAGGGTGAGCCCAATATGCATTTCTTTGGATCACAGGCCATGTGACAGTCTTGCTAGCTGGTGGCAGTAATCGTAGCAGCTTGATTTGCCCCAGGAAATGTTTCTGGCCATCTGTGTACCTTGGATGGCACTTGATGCTAAACCACATGGGTCCATAGTGGCACACGACAAACTGTGTGAGTGAATACAGTTCATCACTTGGCTGCGCCAACGCTACATATAGCCGACAAATTCTACTGGCAGTTGTAACCCATCTTGCATGGGAGATTGGTCCAGGCTTCTCTCGTAGAAGAGCTTCATTAATGACACCAGTCCTTATCGTTTTCATCATTCTGTAGAGGTAGGCTTGGTCACGACTCAATTCAGTAAGGTCAACATCCGGGAGAGTGTGGCCATCAGCAATACACTGAATTCCTCTAGAGGAAAGTGGAAAACTTTCACATGTAGCCAAAACTTTGCCAATTGGTCCTTTCCATTGAGTTGCAGATTCTGGTGGGCCGATGAGTTCCTTGCACAAGTGGCGCAGTGGGAGTTCATTTAAATGCAGACTACAGATGAACCAGTGCAAAGGGCGACCCAGGCGGCACTCTAGCAGGTGTATTGCTCCACTTCTGTGCCCTGTGTTTGTGGCTGTGCTGTCGGCTCCCACTGCAATTATCTTGTCTGCAATACCCATTTCTTCAATCGCATTTTGAAGTCCATCCGCAATGACAGTGCCAGTTCCTCGTTCCAGTGTCAGATAGCTTAGATAGAAGGTTCCAGGCTCTCCGACCAACACATAGTGGTCCTCAACTTTCTTTGTGCTGTACTATTTGTTCCCCTTTTTCTCTTTGACAAGTGTCATGTCTTTCCGCCCATCAAAAAATAAAGCAGTGACTTCTACATCGTGGTAAGTTAATGCTTCCTTCAGATCCCTCCGTACCTTCTGCCGTGCTCTCCATACTTTGTGGTGGTCAATTACGTTTATCTGATCATCAGAACTAATGATGCCATAGTCAACCAATGTTGCAGTGCTGATAGCTGCAGCAGCCCTGTTCAATACACCATACCGGTCAGCTTCCAAAGCAACAGTGGGAATCGGTGTGATGTTCCTGTCCTCCTGGGCACTATTACCCATCCACTCATCACCAACACTTTCACCACTGGAGTCTGCGTCTGCTTGAGCTGATTCGACCACATCTGCAGAGGATGCTACCTCTTGCCGTTCCGTTTTTCTTCTATTCTCTTCTTCTTGTCTTTCTTGCATCCGATCCTCTCTTGACTTCCTTCTCTCCATCATCTGAGTCACATTCGTATCCACCCGACTGATCTGCATGATCCGCGTGGATCTCTGGTCGATCAGAAAGGCATGCTCTCGTCGTGGAACTTTCATTTCTTTTTCACAGTGGCATGCAAACAGATCATCGCATTGGCAGACAGCTATGTCAAACAATTGATTCAGGCTTTCCTCGAACTTCTTGGTTTTTGTGGCCTGCTTGCCTTGCTTCGATGCTTGCAAGCCTTTTTCCATCAATCGGAGCAGCTTGGTCTTCACATTCTTGATTGGCTGTGATGGAATGTTAGCACGATTCCAAAGGTCAATGAGTGTTTGGCATACTTCCGGAAGAATCTCCCTGTTGCTGGTGTACTTGTTCTTCAAGAAGAGGAAATGCCTTGCAACTTGTATACGGGTTGGAAGTTCAGACAGAGGAAGCTCCGATAGTGGAGAACCAAAGACAATGTGGCTGGCAGATCCCCGTGTTCTTTGCGTGCTCATTGTACCAGCAAAACTCAACAAGTATCACACAGGAATACTGAAACAAAAACACAAACGTATAAATAAAAAACATATATGATTATGAGTGTATATATAAGGCTTGCTTTATTGGTAAACAATAAGTTTACCAATATATATATAAAAATATACCGCACACACATATGTATTATGTATATAAATATCCATAGGTATATATATACCCTAAGACATATAACAAACTTATAAACAATGTAAAACACAACAAAACAAAGAAATGTGTATAATGTATATATCACAAACGCACCTTTCGTTAGTACGTTGGGGTTTTTGAACACCCCATCCACAGAAAAACACATGTTTCTCTCAAGCGAGCTAGCGTAGAACTAAGAAATTCCAGGGGATGACTCACTGAGAATAATTAGAAAGCTGCCAGAAGTACCATGTCAGTCAGTGTTGCCAACTGTAATTAACAAGAATTTTGTATTTTTTACATGCGAAAAAGGAGGTGTTCTGCTTGTTGCAGAATTTTTTTTATTTCTTTTCTGAAATCAGCAAGGTTGATTGTACAAAACCTGAAATGTGCCTCCAGATCGTTCATGACGCTACACGCTAATATATATATATATATATATATATATATATATATATATATATATATATATATATATAATATATATGTTAAACACAGACCGTGCATGGAACAAGGAACTCTTCTGGGAAAATTAAATCCACTAGTCCGAATAAGTAATGGTAAATGGCAAATACCATAGTTTTTCTTTTCATGATGCTAGCCCGACGTGGGCAACGGGTCTCTCGCAAAGAGGTCCCATAAATATAGCTTCTCTCACCAGCTATCTGCAAAGCAGACGGATCCAGCTTTGGACATGGATCTAGGGTTTAAAGCAAGCCTAGTCCCACTACATTCAGAACCTCTATATAAGTAAAAGACTCGTTGCATTCACGTCGGATTGAATAAATCAAAGAAAAAGGGGTAACTATTGTATTTTTAGCCAAAAAAAAAAACAAAACTTAAACCTCAACCGGGACATTGAGCGTCCACTTTTCAAGGCACGTAACACGTCCGTTTAATATACACAAACTCAGAATGGTCCCCTGAGAAACTTATATGTTAAACAAGACCGTGCATGGAACAAGGAACTCTTCTGAAAATTAAATCCACTATAGTCCGAATAAGTAATGGTAAATGACAAATACCATAGTTTTTTCTTTTTCATGATGCTAGCCCGACGTGGGCTTGCTTTAAACCCTAGATCCATGTCCCAAAGCTGGATCCTGTCTGCTTTGCAGATAGCTGGTGAGGGAAGCTATATTTATGGGACCTCTTTGCGAGAGACCCGTTGCCCACGTCGGGCTAGCATCATGAAAAAGAAAAACTATGGTATTTGTCATTTACCATTACTTATTCGGACTATAGTGGATTTAATTTTCCCAGAAGAGTTCCTTGTTCCATGCACGGTCTGTGTTTAACATATAAGTTTCTCAGGGGACCATTCTGAGTTTGTGTATATATATATATATGTTTGTGTATGTGTGTGTATTACGGGGAATCTGTGTAACTAGGGATTTCATAAAATCTCTAGTTACACAGATTCCCTGTAACATATATACGACAACTAATGAAAACTGAATCATCATGAGTTCTTGATAACTGACTGGTCATTATTTTAAAGGCATATTAATGATCAGGAGTGCTCGATGACTGACTGTTCATAATGTCGATGAAAATTCTAGTATAACTGCATTCAAATCTAAGAAAAAAAAGGCCAAAATATATGGTGATAACATTACATTAATTATGCCGTGAACAGTGTGAAGCGCAAACCATTTTAAAAATACGCAACCAGCTTTAAAAGGCGAGAGATTGTCTTGTTATGACGGCGTTCAACTTTCAATTATTTGGAAATTGGTTTCTTCTCAAAAGTATGAAGGAGGAAATTGAGTTTAGTTCTCTATCTGATAGCAAATACGCCTCAACAAATAGATGCATTTCACGAGCACACACACACACACACACACACACACACACACACACACACACACACACACACAGATTGTAGAGATTTCGATAGCTGTCGTTACCATCATGACTGCGTATATTATAACGAGTCTAAAATATAAAACATGAGAAACAAAGCTTAAAAAATTAATGTTTTAGCTATTCTCTAAAATCAGTGAAATTGAAAAAGTCGAATATAAATGTGTGTGAAGAAAGACGACATTAAATAAGAATTTCATTTGGAAAACAAAATGAGCCAAATTTATAATTAGTTGTTGAAATCATTGTAGTTGTATTTATAACAATAACAGAGGTTATTCAGGTTATAGAAAAGATAGCAGTTATTCAGATTAAGCTAATGTAGTATCTAAAAATGTAAATTCTCTACAAAGTCCTTTTTACAAAAATTTTCAAGTGTTATAATTTACTGAATATTTCATTTCGTGCGAATGGTTGAGAATAACCAAAATATGATAATGGAGTGATTTATGAGAACGGTTTATAAACCCTTTGTGTTCGCCTACGAGTACTTTAAGTTGGCTCGAGGTCTTACCAATGTACGATGATTGTCACTCATCACAAAAAAGTGCACGAATGATGGACGAGCACAAAAGTCCAGAAGTTCTTTGGAGGTAAAAGTTATACGTTTTAAAATGGTTTCCATTTCAATTTCTAAAAACCCACCGACGTCACACCATTTTTGAACGGATGTTGTCATATTTTTCAGACAATTTATTAAACATTGTTATTTGTTTGTGTTATTATTTAGTTAAGTTGCAAAAATAAAGTGAAAATATTAAAGCTTCACAGTATTAATTTATTTGTTTTTCCTAAAAATGAAAAGTACGTGATGACGTCATGTTCGTCCTAGGTTACAAACGCGTTACAAACGATTCAGTTCCAAAATTCGTACATTAATTTTATTCCCCACACAAATATACAACGTTTTCAGTGTTTCGGACGTTTTCTGTAGGATGTCGGTGATTCGTTGACGTACGACACAACTAACCAGCAAGAAAACATACTGTGTGTATATATATATATATATATATATATATATAGATATATATATATATATATATATATATATATATAGTATCACTCATAAGTATTCGTACAGAGAAAATTTCAGTTATATTCGTCATTATCTTCTGCACCATGCATCAGGTGCGAAAGTTCACAAAAAGGGAGACAATTGGGGCGCTTTGAAACTTACCCCTGGAAGCCCTCGCCTCAGTTCTGAGGGGGCCCCCTTCATTAAGTTCCTCGCCCCCGTTTAGGAGGCCTCACTGTCTTTCATGAGGGCATTTGTGGGTCTGCTCCTTGAGGGGGCCCCAGCTCACCCTTCGATTCCTCACCGTCTTTCATGAGGTACGTTTTACGTCATACGGTCTTTCATGAGTGATATTTGTAGGTTTAAAACAAAAACAAAATTGAAAAAAACAAAAAGAAAAAGAAAAAAGAAAAGGGGAAAAACAAAAACAAACAAACAAACATTCCCTGTATTTGAGACTGAGGATAGGGTAGGCAAACCTAAGGTAGGTTGAGTTGAGTAGGAAAAAAATCATGGCTCTTTTTACGCAGTGTTCCGCCAGCATTCCGGAAACCGGCGCGTCCGGTTTACCGGTCACCATTAGTTTTATCTTAAAACACGCCACTTCTGGACGCGTTCACGGAATTTATGCCTGCAGTGGGGGGTTCGTTCTCGCGCATCAGGTTTCTACTGATATATATATATATTAGTGGTGGACCGGATATCCGCATCCGCATTATTTTTAACTTCCGCATCCGCACTTCTGACTGCGGATATTACCTCTAATAAATTATGCAATTTACAATTAAATTAGCTTATAAAGTAGCTTGTAAGGCCCAGTCATGCACATTTCATGTAAAGTATTAATTATTAATGAACAAACAAATATATAAACCTCAAAATATAAATACCTGGTAACGCAGAAAATTGAATGAAACTTGTTTCATTGAATTTTCTGTGGTTGAAACTCTTCAGAAAGTTATTTTTATCATAATGAAATCATTAATATTAATTTTAGTTCTTATACATTGCCTGCCATAATAGTAATACCACGAAATTTGAAAAATTATGTCATATATTCATAATTCTATATTATATTGATAGATTAACTAAATATCCGCATCCGCGGATACTGAAATAAAAAATCCGCATCCACAGATGTTGAGAAACTGACATCCGGTCCACCACTAACACACACAAACACACACACACACACACACACATATAATACACACACACACATATATATATATATATACACACACACACACATATATATATATATGTTAACCCTCCATCTATGACCTCGGTTGGTTCGAAGTCGACGGGGGTTCTGGTTAGGAGGCAGCAACGGATTTGTTACTCGCAGTAGTTTCTTCTATACTACTCTCCGAGTTCTTCTATAGTGGTTCGGAGGATTCTGGGAGGCTTACAAAATTCTCTCTGAAGGTTCCCCGATTCTTCTTATAACGTATCGGGAAATTATTTTTCTCTACTTTATTGAATGAGTTCTCTGAAGAGAGCAAGGCTCGAAGGAGAAGATAAAAAACTTTCTTTTACTGTAATTTACTGCTAAAATGTAAAGGTAATGCTCAGCCTCTAAGTTAGATCAGACTTTTACAGGGGTAGAGGTTCGACCTCTTTCGACCATGGCTCAGGCCGGAATTTAAAAGTGAGGAGGCCCTCGGCCTCCTCGAGGAGGGCTCCGACTTCCTCGCTGAAGGGCTGCTAAGACAGGAGTGACTGAATTTACAATGCAAGAATTAAGTAAGTCTAAATTTTGGGGAAGTGCAGTTGAAAGTTAAGTTCCCCCTTTAACTGGAGATCTAAACAATGATTGGACGTTAAGCATAATTTAAACACATCAGAATTTTGAAAGATTCCAAAATAAAACGAAAAAATAAATAACAAAAAATAATAATAACGCCGAGTATACATTCCTAAATGGCGATATAATGTCGGAGTTAGTACATTGAGTACAACCCAAGCACATTATTAAGTACATTGTAATTTTGGTTTATTACAACTATGATTATAATTACAAATTAATTCACATTCGCTTATTATCGTTAATTACAGTTTCATTAAAGTACATTAATTACATCATATTAAATTATTAGTTAATTACAATTAAACAGTTAACTATAGTTTTTTACAGTGTTTCATATTTATAGACAATTAGGATGTTAGCAGTATAACAAAGTACATTGGCACATACGGTATATATATATATATATATATATATATATATATATATATATATAATATATAACATGACACACAATAATGGTTTATAAATTAGAAGCAAGCAAGAGAGAAGATTTCGTATTCAGATGCCCGCTTTTGGCGTCGTCATCGGAATTCGAACACTTGCGTCAGCATGAACGAGTATCTTGAGAGAGGTTAAATAATTTAAAGGAAAAATAAAAAGAATACATGTGGCCGTATTTACATGTACATAATCATGACTATCAACGGACATGTACGAGTGCATGAATATTATACACATCAGTAATCACACAATAGGTTGTGTGCGTAATAGAGACTGACACGAGTAAACATGGACTGATAGGTTGATAGGGCATAAGTAGACAATAGGTAGGTCGATGCATGAATAATTAATACAATTAATAAAAGATAACGGTCAAGAAAAGATATGGACATATGGATGAATATGGTCGAATAATAATATTATGTTAAAGAATTTACCATACATTGAATACTAAAGATATGATCAGTATTCAAGGTATGGAAAATGTGAAGGGAATTAAGCTATTTTATGACGTCATAGTTATTCATATTATGCCATACGTCAATTCATAATTAATAGATATGGTTATTTAATTCGTACGTACAGTACAAGTAATTATTGGGAGAAATTAGAGGAAACGAATTAGATAAATACAGTAATGAAAGGTTTACAGCCGTTATACAAAGTGAGTGAAACTATTAATTAAATATATATACTTATACGAGTATACAGTAAATATTAAGGAATTGGGTACATTTGAGGAAGAATTAAGTAAATGAATAAAGAATTACAACCAAGGGTTCCAATCATGCCACATGCAATGTGCATGCATAATCTAATAAAATTTAGGGATGAGGGTTAGATGCAAGACAACACTAATTAATTATCATAAATTCTATAACAAATGGAAAATGGAGATATGGGTAATATTCTGATGGAAATGTTAAACGATCTAAACCGTCGATTGTCTTGTTTGTACTTTAAGGGAATGAAATTAAGGGACATTCGCTTCCCACAGCGAACCCCCAATGATACGACTCAACCATAGAAATGGTAGGTCGCATGGTTGTGACATTGCAAGAATAGAAAGCAAATGAAAAATATATCCAAACTTTGTCATCGTTATACGAATTTGGTTCTTATGTAAAAATGAATATTTTAATATAAATATTATATAAGTATACGTATTAGGTAAACATAAGGATTATATGAATATAAATATATAAGAAGATACAGGATTTTATGAATATAAATATATAAGAAGATACAGGATTTTATGAATATAAATATATAAGAAGATACAGGATTATATAAATATACGAATTATATAAATGGATATAAGAATTACATAAATGAATATAAGAATCATACGAATGGATCTAAGAATTACACGAATGAATATAAAAATATATGAACATAGGAATCATTCATTGTTCATTTTTACATACACACACACACACACACCACATATATATATATATATATATATATAATATATATATATATATATATATACAGGGCGTTTCAGGAGGAAAGGTCAATACTTCGGGAGGTGATAGTATTGGTCATTGTGAGAAAAAAGTTCATATGAACATGTGTCTAATTCTGAATAGTTACGGAGATAGAGCTGTTTGAATCTGATGCGCGCGCATCTCTTCCTCCCCCTTCCCTCCCCTATAACCTTGAACCATATAAGCTGTAATGTAAGCATCTAACATAAGCCAATCGACAGCTGACTGTTGTGAGTTACATTGTTTGGTGTTTGAAGCAGTGTTAAGAATGTCACACACCTTCACACATGCCGAATATGCAGATATGGTGTATGTTTACGGTTTTTGCGATGGAAGTGCAACAGCTGCAGAATTCCGGATCGAAGAGTGTTTACCAGGGTTTTCAACACATTGCGTGAATTGGTACACTTCCCAGCACTCATGTTTCATCTGAACGTGAAGGTCAACAAGATGTGGATGAAGTGGAAAACATTCTTCAGTTGGTAGAGCGTAGTCCTACTACTAGCTCACAAAAAATTCTACACGTCTCGGTGTACCACACACAAGAGTATGGCGAACATTACATGAGGAACTTGCATCCATATCATGACAGCGTTAAAACATCTTCAACCGGGAGACGCTGCCATGCGACTGGAATTTGTCATTGGGTAAATACTAATCGCCGATTGCTTCGATTAATACTGTTCACCGATGAAGCTACTTCACCCGTGACGGTATCAACAACACTCGTAACTCTCATCGGTGGTCAGACGAAAAATCCAAATGCACTGTGGAAACAAATTTTCAACATCGCTTCTTTGCCAATGTGTGGTGCGGTATCATCGATGATCAGCTGAGCGGCCCTGTTACTTAGAGAATCGTTTACAGGACAAAGTTACCTAGAATTTTTGCAAAATGAATTGCCAGGAATGTTGGGAGGATGTCCTTTGGCTACACGCGCTGGTATTACTTTCAGCATGACGGAGCTCCTCCACTTCTACCCGTCTGGTGATGCAATACCTAAATCAAGCTTTCCCTGGTCGATGGATCGGCCGCGGTGGTCCCTATTCAATAGCCACCAAGGTCTCCAGACCTCTCTCCGTTAGATTATTGTTTGTGGGGGTGGATGAAAAGTCAAGTTTACAAAAGAAAGGTGGATACACGAGGAGAATTGCTCGCGCGCATTTTGGATGCTGCTGCCCGCATAAAGGAACGTCAAGATCAACTCAGACGAACAACACGCGATCTTCGCACACGAGTTGCAAAGTGCATTGAGGTTGACGGTGAGATTTTCGAAAACGTATTTTAAACTGTAACAAATTTGTCATTTCTGTATCTGATACCATTCAAAATGCCAATGTTTAAACATTAAATGTTAGAAACAGTAATTGGTTTCTCTTTCTTGATTACCATTAACAATGCTTTTGTATTATTTGTAGATTCAAACAGCTCTATCTCCGTAACCATTGAGAATTGGACACATGTTCATATGAGCTTTTTTTCTAACAATTACCGATACTATCACTTCCCGAAGTATTGACCTTTCCTCCTGAAACACCCTGTGTATATATATATATATATATATATATATATATCATACACACACAACACACACACACATATATACACATATATATATATATATATATATATCAGTGGCGACTCGTGACATTTTTGTTCAGGCATGCAATGTTATGGAATGGAAGAAAAATCCGCCTAACCCTCTTGCCCAAACTTTGCATATGTTTACATAGAACTTAGCAAGTTAAAGGTGTTTTACAAACTTTTGGGACCTCTTTGAAGGAAAGTTCATTTAATGTTAGGCTTAAATATGCGAACAAAAAATTAGACATATTTATATATAGTAGTTACCGAATTGATCTAAAGAAAAGATACAAATTTAAAATTTACCTTAAATAATTTTGAAGCATTATTTGAATTGAAATTCTGCTCTCCTAGTTTTCCTGCAAAATTCTTCGATGACCAAATTGTAAAAGTACTCTCGATTCTCCATAAGCTTCTTGATGAAATTTTTTCAATTGAAATTAAGGCAAGATTAGATAGCCTTTCTTCACTTTGGGAACTCCGTAAATAACTTTTAATTCTTTTAAGCGCAGAAAATGATCGCTCAACACTTGCTGTCGATATTGGTATAGTTAGAATCAAATTCGTCAATTTATATATTTCCTTAAGACCTTTGTGCATTTCGCTTTCCAGTAGATATTTTAGGAGCTCAGCAACATTCTTTTTGGCAAAAGATTTGTGCGAATATAAAAACACAATTCAGAACGGAGACGAGGAAACTCAAAAAATGAATTGTAGCTTCTTTTCAAAGATTCAAAAGCTCTCTCTGGGAAAGTAACATCATAGAACTCAAATTTTTTGCAATCTAAAAGCTCAATGAATTCCAATTTTTCCATTGAACTGAAACGCTCTTTCATTTGAAGAAGTATATTATCGAATATTTCATGAAATAGTTGACTATACTTCTCTTGTGGAGAAAGACTCTGTTTCCTTTTACATACAGGTTCACCACATCTTTCTGTTATCAAGTCCCACATATCTGCAAATTTGTATCCCTTATTTGTTTGATTTTTTTCATAGTGCTTTCAACGGTGATTGAGCTATACACAATATCCATAGATTTTGTTTGCAGCACATTAAATAGATATTCAGTAAAAGGACAAATTGAAGAAAATACTTCTAATAAAAAATTAAAATCGAAAGTATCGATACCAGCAAGCAATCCGCGTGCACTATTTTTTGTTTTTTCATCAAATTTCTTTGGGTTTTCAAGAATGCTTTTTAAAAGATCTATTATATCTTCTTTATTTTCCTTAACTCTTTCAACTAGACGAGATGAATAGTTCCACCGCGTTGGAGCCAGTTTAGGGAAACGCTTTCCAACAACTTTGTCAAGCATTGAAGTTCGCTTAGTTGAACTGCTGAAAAATGATGACAAACTTCCTAATACTGAAAAAAATTATTACATTCGGAAATTTCAGCGACAGCTTGGGATAAAACAAGATTAAGTTTATGGGCGTAGCAGTGAAGAAAAATAGCCTCTGGTACAGTTTCTCTAATCTTTGTTTGTACTCCATTAAGATCGCTCCCAATAACAGCAGCACCGTCGTAGGTTTGAGCAACTAATTTTTTTCAAACAGCCCAGTCACCTAGTTGCCTTATAGATAAATCAGAAATCGCTCCTGCACTTCTATCATTGCTGACGTCATTGAATTTTATAAATCGTTCACAAATATCTCCATGTTTATTAACATAACGAACAACAGTAGAGAGTTGAGAAAAGCAGCTGACATCAGATATTTCATCTAATAAAATCGCCACATACATGCAGTCGATAAGCTCACGTTTTATTTGTTCTAATATAACTGCACTAATAGATTGAATTATGTCATTCTGAATAGCAGATGATGTTCCCTTAAAAACAGTCGCAGTTTTTAAATGGTTTTGAAGCTTTTCATCGAATTCTCCCATACAAAATACCAATTCAATATAGTTACCCCTATTGTCAGCGTTTTCTTCTTCATTGTGACCGCGAAATGCTAATTCTTGCATACCTAAAAAACATGTTATCCTAATCAAACGTTTCAAAATTTCTCGATTCTTATTAACTTCTTCGTTATGTCTGGAAATGGCAACTGATTTCTGCTTGTCGAGTATTAAATCAATTCTTTCTGACTTTCCAAATGTTTTAAGATCAACAAATGCATTTATGTGAGCAAGAGATTTTTCATGGCGAGAAATTGCAGTATGTAAATTGTTTAAATCGTCGTATCCACGACTAACAGAATTCCACACAGAGTTATCTCTTGAAAATAGGAAACACGACCAACAGTACAATTTGTTATTTGAAATATTTCCACATAACCAGGGAACATCATCATACAGCTTAGGATTAAATTATCTAGTGAAGCCTTTATTTTCTTTGCTTAAATTCAAATGTGGAATCGGTCTGCCATTATTCAATATGCGCTTTTTCTCATCAAAAGAGAGTGAGTAAAATCTTCTAGTCTTCAATTGATTAAACACATCGTCAGTCATTATGGGCACTACAATGCTATAATTTTTTAAGGGAACACCGAACACAAGTGAAGCTTGCGGCTGTGGTACTGGAAAGAAGCCTTGTCAGAATTGCCAGATGTTACTTTTTGGTGAATGCACCTATAAAACTGAATGCATGCCGTATTATTTCATTAATTAAAAAAAATCAGAACAAAGCTTTTTAATTATTTTTAGTAAAAATATTAAGTAAATTTTCTAAGCATATTTTAAAACATATTGCCTTTTGAATTTAGCTATGAGGCTCAAAAAAATATCTTATGGATAGTGAGAAGTCTCCTTAAAAAATTGCCCAAGGCAAGGCGGTGTAAACAAAATCATGTCTTATTTCACTAGACAATTAAGAACATTTTTCTGTACCCAGACTGAATTAGTGATGCTTTAGCTACAAGTATTTCGATCTGTGTACAGAAAAATGTTCTTAATTGTCTAATGAAATAAGACATAATTTTGTTTACACCGCCCAATAGCCAGTACATGCGTGATTGAAGCCTTAGCCTATTTTTAGTTTCTGAAAATTATTTTTGTCAATTATAATCCTTACTTAGATCTGAAAAGAGAACATATTTAACGCATGCATTCATTGCATGCGTTGCATTCATTAAGAAATCGCCACTGATATATATATATATATATATATATATATATATATATATATATATGATACACACAGACAGTGCATGGAACAAGGAACTCTTCTGGGAAAATTAAATCCACTATAGTCCGAATAAGTAATGATAAATGACAAATACCATAGTTTTTCTTTTTCATGATGCTAGCCCGACGTGGGCAACGGGTCACTCGCAAAGAGGTCCCAAATAAATATAGCATCCCTCACCAGCTATCTGCAAAGCAGACAGGATCCAGCTTTGGGACATGGATCTAGGGTTTAAAGCAGCCTAGCCCTGCTACATTTAGAACCTCAATATAAGCAAAAGACTCGCTGCCTTCACGTCAGATTGAATAC